>CM053401.1:147619336-147675083 GCA_028644305.1 Xerus rutilus
GATGAATGGATAAAGAAACTGTGGTACATATACACAATGGAATATTATTCAGCAATAAAAGAGAATAAAATTATGGCATTTGCAGGTAAATGGATGGAATTGGAGAACATTATGCTAAGTGAAGTAAGCCAATCCCAAAAAACCAAATGCCGAATGTTCTCTCTGATTAGTGGATGCTGATACATAAGGGGGGTGGGAAAGGGGAACATATGAGAAATAGAGGAACTCTGGATGTGGCAGGGGGAAGTGGGGGGAGGGAAAGGGGAATGGGCACAGTAAAGATGATTGATTGAGATCATCATCACTACCCTTGGTGCATGTATGAAGACACAAATGGTGTGACTCTATCTGGTTTGCAACCAGAAAAATGGAAAAATTGAGCTCTATATATGTACCATGACTTGAATCGCATTTAAATAAATTAATTAAAAAAATTAAAAATTAAAAAAGAGTTTAAAAAAACAAACAAACAAAAAAAAGAAATGATTATCTACAAAATTAACAAGTGAATTACAACTCCAATAGAAAACACGTGGAATTTAGCCTTAGAATCACCTCTTTAAAAGCCTCTCCTTCCTGCTGATGGGCAGAATCACAGCCTCTCGGACATGAGTCCCTTGTGTTTCTCCTTTACTAACAAAACAATAAAACTCATTTTTTTTCTTTTCTTAAAACAAATTAGAAGAAGCTAGCTGCTTCTTTAGAAAAGACTAACTTAGATTACTAGAAGATTATTAAATCCTTTCTGTGAGAGGGGAATTTTGTAAGGGAAGAGGGAAATAATTCATATATTTTATACTGGTAGGGTTGCACATACTGTTCTACATGCTTTACTAATTTAATTTCTTCTTAAATGATCTTATTGTAATTATAAGATATCACATAATTTTCAAAATTAATTTATTTGCAGATATAAAATAATTACTCATTTTGAAACATATAACTTTTCATAAAAGATGTCTCTGTTGTTGATTGTACATGCAAAAGATTATAAAAAGTTTTATGCCAAAATAAGTAAAATTTGGTTCTTCTCTCAGAGCATTTGTAGCTCAGCACCAACTAGAATGTAGAGAAATAAATTAATGTAATCCAAGGGAAAATAATAAATGATATAAGTGAAGATACAAGTAACTTCAGAAAAGTGAAAATATTTCAGCTTGAAGTATTGAAGTTGATTTCTTGATAGAAAAGATAAATTAAACTAAAACTTAAAATGTGTGTTAGATTTAGACATGAAGCAAATAGTCAATTTAGGAATACGTGAATGGATACCAACCCCTATACACAATTCTGTCCATCATAGGGCCTGTGAGCAGTGACTGTGTGGTTGCAATGAACACATCTAGTGCCCAGGTCTCTGTTTCTCAACACTGTTGTCAATGAAAGAAATCAAGGTATCTTATAAACATCATTCATTCCAGAGCTAGGAGAAAGAAAGTACAAAATAAATTCAGAGTATATTTTACTGTAATGCAAGTAAGGGAGTGCTTAAAATAAAATGAGTTATGCTGTCAGGGAATGGGAACCACCTGGATGAACACCTGATAGACAAAGATGGAATAAGTTGATGTGATAAGATTGGATCACAGCCCACAAAATAAAATAAATATCCATGACTCCATGCTAATATAAATAAGCAATTAATATATAAGTAAATGAGGAAGCAGAAACAGATCTTCCTTATTTTATACAATAATACTATTATTAAATATTTTTAATACACAAACATATGTCCATATTAAATTTACTTAATTTATAGAGATATATTAAAATAATATATTTTATATTATTGTGATTGTAGGTATAAAATAAATGAGGAAAATGCAAACTTACCCTTAGGCATATACCAAAGTAATCACTGAAGGTACAGATCATTAGTGGATGCTGAAATAAATGGGTGAATGTCTGAGAAAAAATAATATTTGCATACTTTCAGCATATCTCCTCCAAGATATTATTTAAACAGGGAAAAATATTAGCTTTATTATAGAGAACAATTTGAGCCAGCACTTCCTAACCAAGTGACCCAAGATGTATTGACTTATTGTATTGCTATAATGTGCATGTGGTTTGTCCCACCAAAACTCTCATTGAGGCTTAGTCCCCAGTATAACAGTATTGAGAGCTGATGATCCTTGAAGAGGTAAGTAGGTTGTAAAGAAGGATTAATGCTTCTCTTGTGGGAATGAATTCTAGCTCTGACTCTACTGGATTAGTTACCACAAGGGTGGGTTGTTCTAAAGCAAATTTACCCCTGCATCTCTCTTTCATGTGCACGTGCTCACCTTTTCACTTTCTGCCATGAGGTGAAGAAGCATCAGACCCTTACTAGGTTTGGTTGCCCAATCTTGGATTCCCTAGCCCCCAGATCCATGGACCATAATAACCTCTGTTCCTTATAAATTAGCAGGTCTCTGGCATTCTACTATAGCAACAAAACGTGACTAAGACATGTGCCTTCTTATGTAAGGCATCGAGAAATATGTAACATTTCTTATATGATATTACTGAAAATGCATAATCTTAATTTCATTGAGTGAACATTGACAAACACAAATTTTAAGGCATTCTTCAAAGTAACTATTGTAGATGGAAATTATAAAATGGACATCAAGTATCCCATCTGTATTTACATTCTTTATAATCCTATCCCCTTAAGTGGGACAATGTGAATAGTGCTGTGAATAAGATGAATTTTAGTCCCATTAGTAGGTTGAATTACACAACAAAAGGGGAAGAGTTTTCAGATATAAGTAAGGCTGTAAATCAATTGATTTTGTGTTAATCAAATAGAAGATTCTCCTGGGTGGACCCTACCTAATCAAATAAGTCTTTGAAAGACTCTAGCCCCTTCCTAAAATCAGTAGGACCAACAGGCAGCTGGGAAGTTTGGCACTGCCATGAGGCCAAAGTATAAAATCAATACATACATAGATCCTTGGATGGGATGAAGGACTCTGAGTCTGAGATTTACCTCTAAGCTTCAAATACCCTTCAGAATCTGAAGTTGTTCTATCAATGACAATAGCAATTGTTGAAAGGCATGGAAAACAAGTAGAATTATCTTCAATTGCTTGTAAGGTTATACATTTGTATAAGCATTTTAAAAAATTGGTGTTATCATGAAAAATGGAAAATAAGAATGCTATATGACCCAACAATTTTACCCTTACATACAGAGAAGAGATTCTTTCCTATGTATACTGGTATACTGGGAGATACACACATAAAAGTTCACAGCAAATGTTGTTAATAATGCAAAAGTATGGGGGGAAACATAGAGACTATTCTACTCAAAAGAATATCCAGAAATTCCATGGATGAATCTTAGGGACAAAATTTTGAGTGAGAAAAGCTGGTCTCAGAACACATGGAACATTGTGCATTTCTGATGAAATTTAGATTAAACTAAATAATATGTTGTTTAAGTACATATTCATTTTTGACAAATCAACATGATATGTTTAAAATTTATATAATTATCAAATAGTATTCAGGATGGGGATACTTTTAGGAAGGAGGAGATTGGGAGAGGGAAGAAGCACATAGGTTGATCTGAGTGTTTGATAACTTTTAGTGCTTGAATCAAATGAAGAGTTGCCACAATCTAGCTGCTATATCACATGACAGTATTTTAGATTGGGTGGTATATAAACAACAGAAATTAATTTCTCACAGGTCTGGCAGCTGGGACATTCAAGATCAAGGTGCTGGAAGGTTTCACCTGTTCTGAGGGCCTGTGTCCATGTTCATAGATGCCCATCTTCTCTCTATAACCTCACATGGTAGAGGGGAAAGGAAGCTCTCCAGATTCTCTTTTATAAGGGCTCCCTAAGAGGAGCCGGGGACATAGCCCTGACTATCTTCCTACCCTCCTAGCTTTCCTTGACTCATTTTCCAAAATTGGTTTTCCAGAATTCATGTTGATACTAATAGCTAAACAAAACATTTCTAATATATTAGGTTTTTTTTTAACTTAAGCTATTAGCCAAAGTTGTTTTTGGTGGTTTCTATCAGTTGTGTTGGGCAGTGTCCACCACAAAGCCTTCCATCTGCCATCTCAATTTCCCATTTTAGGCAGGCCATATAACCTTGGCCTTGTTTACATTCTGAAAGTCCTTGGGTAAAATAGCTATTGCTCCAGAGCAGGTGATATCAGGTAGACAGGAAGCATCTTTATCAAATAATTAATGAAATGTGCAGTTATCTTAACAATTTTTAATTTACTTTCAAATCAGAGCCTATTAATTCAAAGAGCTTATAATATGTATTTTCAATAATGTATATAAATTCAATATATATGTATTCAAGATGTATATAAAATCAACAAATATATAAATATAAATTGATATATAAATGAATTCAACAAACATCTGTTGAGTTCTTGCTATGGACCAAATTAGGTTCTTAGATTCTGGGAATAAAAAGATGAATAAGAAACTATCCATCCTTTTCAAGAGCTCATAATCTCAGTAAGAGACAGATGTGGACTGTGAACAGTTTACGGTAGTACCTTTTCTAGGCACCAGGAAGGCAATATCTTTAGATAATTAAGAATATCCTAGGGTAGATGACTCTTCAGTTGGGTTTAAAAGTGTAAGAGGACTGAGAGATTAGCTAACCTGTATGAGGTCCTGGGTTCAATCTCCAATATCGTAAAAAAAAAAAAAAAAAAAGTAAGAAGTGTGAGTAAGAATTTTTCAGATGCACAAGAAGTGATGAAAATATTCATGAGCACAAGGAAACACTTTAAAGGAAATGAGCTTTTGCATCATACATGGGGCTGCTCATCCACTATTTATTCATTGATTTTTCAATTTCACTTTCCTGACCTCTAAACTGGTGATTCCTCAAAGAATCTTCTATTTAATGAGAACTGAATGCACAGAGGAAGTATCTGAGACTAGGTAGATGTTCACCCAGCACCATTTCTTTTATCATCATTGCTGTGTTCAAGAACATTTTTCAATAGAAGAGAGATCAGTAGAGCAGAGGAAGGGGATTGAGGGGGAGTAAGGAGGGATGGGAAAAGTGAAGAACAGTGGAATGAATCTGACCTAACTTTCCTAGGTACATATATGAATATCTCACAGTAAATCTCACCTCTATGTATATCCACAAGGTATTAAGTTAAAAAAAACTATAAATGTATAAATAAATAAAGGAAAGATGGGTAGAGGAAGAGGAGCAGGGTGAGGGAAGAGGAGAGGGGAAGAGGAAGTACTTAGAACTGAATTAATGCAAATTATATTCCATGCTTACATAATTATGTCAAAATGAACCCTAACTAAAATGAACTAATAAAAAGGTAAATATAAAATTTACATCAATATTACCTGCAGATTCATGAAGTCTATTACTTTTAAAGGAAGTCTTTTTACTCTCCCTTCTGTTAAATCAATTTAATTCACTATCTGAACACATAAAAATTACCATGACTTGGGTAGAAGAACATATAGTAGAACTAGTACTAGAAAAGAAATAAAGTCCCTAGTTCAAGAGGAAGACATGAAAATACCAGAAAAGTGCTTCATATGATTACCAAGGATGGGAATGCATACCATCTGCCCTGTAGTACTTTTCCTGTTTCATATTGGAAACCACTTGAAACCCAGAGTCACCACCATATACCTATGTCATTGTATCTTCTACCATTTTTTTTGTTCTAAATTTTGCTCTCACCAACCCCAAACCATTTCTCTTTTCCAAGTAACAACTGAAAGGATGCCAGAAGTTAAGAGAGCAGAGTAGATTTTGTATAGCACTTTTTAAACTCTAAATTCTGAAAATGCTGCTTCATTTCCCCCCCTTTAATGAATAAAAAGTGATGTTTGGTTTAACATTGTTATCCTGACATGCCATTTCATAATAAGAGTTTCATATACTTTCCAAATGGTCAAAATGAAACCATCAGGCATTATCATTTAAGCATCAGAATGCAAACTGTATCTGTCTTTTGTTTACTAGTGTTTAAAGAAATAATTTTGGTAGTTCACTGCTACTTTTTTCTTTATGGTACTCTTTATAACCAGAAAAGGCTTAAATTAATGAAACTAAAGTAAGTAGCAATATAGGCAAGACTTTTAAAACTAGAAATGAAAAATGATATGCTGCTTTTAATAAGAGCAAAAATTAATTTACTAGTGAAGTCTAATTGCCATATGCCTTCTGATTTTACTCTCATTCTTAAGTAGACATTAGATAGAAAAGGTATTTGGCATAATGCAAGGGTATGTAAAATTTTACTCTCTGGCACTTCTTGCTGAACTATTAATATTTGCTTTTATATGTATATGAAAGACTATTAAGGGAAGTATAAGCAGAACTATGTGAGGAAAGTCAGTAAAAACTTCAGATGCCTAAGTACTTTCAAATGAAAACCACTTAATTTGCACTAATCTTGGCCATGATAAGTTAGACATCTCATAGTTCCATTCTGAGTACATGATCATTCATGAATATTACAGTACCCTGGCTGCATGGCATTATAAGTGGTAATCTCATTCTCTCAGCCCTGCCATATAAAACACAAACGCACATCCTCGAGAGCCATACACGACACATATTATGCATTGGCTGCAGTTGCTGCAAGATTCTTACTCTTACATTAATCTGGATAGGTCAGCATAAATGTGGATGGTTTCTTTTGTCCCCTAGGATATAAAGTGGTTCTCTTAACCCTATAGTAGTAATAGATGAGCTTTTATCTTGTATGCCTTTCAAAACTGATGGAAGATGTGAAAAGTAAAGCAGAAAAGATGTTTTTACACAAGGACATGTTCAAATACTCAGAATGAAAAAGTAAACCAGAACATAATAATGTTTTTTATGTCCTGTGCTGGAGAATTACCCTATTCAGAATGTTTATTAAGAGGAATTCTCCTTAATCTGTCTTTTTGAGTTAGGATTATATCTCCTTTATACTGAAGGAGCCAAGGAGACTAAGAGCTGTCACTACAGTTTTGCTAAATTAAATATATATATGCTCATGTATATTTATGCATATATACAAAAATTAAAATGTGTAATAGTCAAATAGAGCATAATAAATTAATAGAATATAATAATTCAAAAAATCAGGATAAAATATATACATACTTCAGCTAAGAGATAAAAATCAACCATGATTTTGGAGGTCTAGTCATTCAATAATATTATTCAATAAAATACATATTATATTTTTATCATAATATATATTAAAATAAAACAAAAATTCCCATTGTACTAATTACCAATTGCTGTGTAATAAATTACCTCACTTAACATATATATTGCATTTGAACAAATTATCCCAATTCTTAAGAAAAAAATTCACTATTTCAGTTTCCATGGGTCAGGAATTTGGGAGGGCTTAGCTGGTTAGTTCTACCATGGGGTCTCTCAGGAGATTGCAATCAGGATATGGGTCAGGGCTTCAGACATCTGAGGATTGGAGCTGGAGGACTTGCTTCCTAGATGGTTCATTCAATTGACTGGTTCACTTGGCTCCAGCTATTGGCAGGAAGCCTGAGCTCCTCAGCACATGGACCTCTTAGAGGTTCATGAGCATCCTTGAAACATGACCTCTTGGCTTTCCTCAGAGCTGGGTTTACAAGAGAGCAAAATGGTAGCTGCAGTGTTTTTATGACCTAACTTTGGAAATTAGGTACAATGGTTGAGAACAACATTCCATCAATTATACAAGTCAGCCCTATTAGGTATGGGAGGAAACTATACAATGGCATAAAGGCTAGGAGGTGGGGGTTTGGGGGTTTATCTTAGAGGCTAGCCATCACACTCATTTACAGAGAAAAAGATGGATTTTTAAATCTTCATTTTGTTTTTCAATGATACTTATAATTGTTTAGTTATCTGGTTTAAATGTTTATCTTTATATGTTTTATGCCATTACTTTCTCTTTCCTGAGATTTTAAATTTTGATGCAATCTTGGAGTGAATCTTTGATCCAAATATTTTTTTCCTCTTTTCCAGATAGGACAGCATATCATATGTTTTCCACATCATTACATAGATGAGATGCAATAAAATAAATGACTAAAAGCAACAGTAAAAAAAAAATTAGCCTGATTTATAAATAGTTATATTCAATAGATATGTTTACTCTGTCATATAGAAAAGAGATTTTTAAAGAGATAATCTATATTTCTGTACTTACCTTTTCATGAGCAACTGATAAACAGTTCATGATCTAGCATTGGTCCACAAAACATAGTTCAAATAGAAGTGCTATAGAGGTTAGACTAAAGATTGTTTATCAGATTTCCTTACAGTTAAGGTTTTGCATGTGATCTTTCTGCCAAGAAAAAATGCTCTTGTGATATGTAGAAGTAAAAATGAAAAATATGTGTCCATAGGCCCATGAGAGAGAGAGAAAATCTAGCAAGTATGTCCCAGGGAAATAAGCCAGACAGAAAGACAAATGTTACATGGTATAACTTATATGTGGAATCTCAAAAATTGAATTTAGAGTCATAGCAAGTAGGGAGGGTAGTGGCCAGGGGCTGGGGGTTGTGTGTGGAGGAAATGGGGGATATTGGTAGAAGGATATAAATGCTCAGTTTTCCAGATAAATAATTTTTAGAACTCTAAAGCACAGCAAGGTAACTTTAGTTGATAATAATGTATGGTAAATAGTAAATGAAGTTGATAATGTTTGGAAAACTTGAAATTTGCTAAGAGTAGATCTTAAGTGCTCACACCACACACACACACACACAAGTATGCGAGGTGAGGATATGTTAACTAGCTTAATTGTGGGAATCATTGCACAAGGTGCACTTATATAAAATCACCACAGCATGCACCTTAGTACATACAATTTTTATTTGTCAATCATATCTCAACAAAGCTGGAAGGAGGGGAAGTGTGTCACAGGAGCTCAGTCCTTCTGTAATAGATGGAAAGGAACATTAGGATCCCTTCTCTGGTGCACAGGTACCAAATAGTAGGTGAGTGTGGCATTATCTCTCAGCAACTCAATTTTCCTTTCATTTCAAATGGATTAAGATATTGGCTCATACATGAGAATATGTGTGTATGTATGTAAATATTCCTTTATTTCACATACATAGACACAGCATACATGTAGCTATATAATTTGCTTTGTCATTTGACCATATATCTTAGCAATTTTTCTACTTCAAATCACAAAATTCTGCTTTTTTAATGCCTATTGATATTCCATGGCATGGGTGTATTATTATTTAACAGTGCTCTATTTCCATTTTTTTTGCTGTTGTAGACAATACCACAAAGAACAAACTTATATGTGTCTATTCATATGTTTGCATATATAATGGTGTAACATAGTTCTTGATATGATGTTGCTGATTAAAAGGGTGGGTGAAGCCCACTTGAGGGTTTCAGTGGTGGTGTTTGGAGGTGGGGTGAGTGGGTCTTGATTACAGAGGTGATAGAAATACAGGGAAATATGAAATAAACTTGAGTTTAGCCTCAGCAGGAAGCGGTTATCACCCTTGGACTGGAAGGAAAGAGGGAGGAGGCAGTGTTACTGGAACTCAGGGGACAGGGGTTTCAGTGTAGTCTGGAACCACTATGGCAGAGAGGAGCTGGAGCCACTCAGGAGTGGCCCACTTAGCTGGGCCCCTAAGACATTCCCTCATTCAGGGAAGAAAAGGAAGAGAGAAAGAACCATTCTCCAGCTCTCTAAATACCTCCAGTGCCTTCACCTTGAAACCCCACCAGGGACTGGCTGACCCATCCTGGAGTATACATTTTATAGGGGTCACCTTCAATCACCCCTAATTCCTAGTAGAATGAAAGAGGGAATTAGGGGAGAAAACAAATGCATCTGGAGACAAATAGACCCAGGTCTGGTATAGTCATTTTTTTTTTTAACTTAGACTCCATTTTTACTCCTATGTCCATATTTAACATATTCAGCTTCCACTTGGCCCAGGCCACAGCAGTTGAACAAATGCAGACATGCCTGCCTTCCTGTCCAGCCAAAATGTACAAAGTTCCATAAGACTTGGTATCCAGATCATGTTCAGAAATGCCAGACATAAGCAATCCTGAATAGGGTGGATATGGCTCTTGCTGATATGAATTTGACAGACCTCCTGCAGAATGTTAGGGCAAATAGAAGGTGCAATTTTTAAAAAACTGATTAATATGGATAATTAAACAAAAATCACTCATCATTCTCATTCTCCTTACTCCTTCATCTGACCATGATATGCAACCATAAGATTGAAGTTACTTCTGTACCTGTGATTATTTTCTCCTTGTCATTTTTAAATTTTGAATGTGTCTACCTTTTACCCTTTTCCTTGAAAGCCAGGTAACAATCTCTTTCTCTCTCTCAGTTTGGCCCATAGATTTATTAGTATATTTGTATTTTTTCTACTTCAAATTTCAATTTAGTGAACTACATTAATATCATTTCCTTTATTAACTTGAAATATTTCTTTTTATTATTGTTCTTTTTTGAATTCTTGAGTTGGATTCTTTATTTATTTATATTCATTCTTCCTTATTTACAGATTTAGTATATATCACTATGAATTGGACTCTGAATATCATTAGAGTTATTTTCCATATGATCAGATATTTGGTTTGTTATTATAATTCCAAAGTGTGAGATTTGATCAAAAATCAGTTTATAAGATAATTAATTTTTTTCAAATGATAATTCCTATATTTTCTGGATTCACTTATTACTGGTTTATTTGCAATGTGATTGAAGACTATTTTTTATATTACTTTTACAGTTTAAAACTTACTCACATTTTCTTTTCCTTTTTTTTGTTATTTTTAGTGCCAAGAATTGAACCCATGGGTGCCGGGTGCTCAACCACTGAGCCACATCCACAGCCATTTTTATATTTTATTTTGATACAGGCTTTTTGTAAGTTTCTTAGGGTCTCGCTAAATTGCTGAGGTTGGTTTTATACTCGCAATCCTCCTGCCTCAGCCTCCCGAGCTGCGGGGATCATAGGCATGCGCCACTGGCACTTTCATTTCTTTTGATATCTAATATTTAATAACTTTTGTGAAGGTTTCTTACATACTTGTCTAATATAATAATCAGTCTAAAACTAATACTCAGTTTTCAGGCAAGAAGTAGTATATGCATGTGTGTGTGTGTGTGTGTGTGTGTGTGTGTGTGTGTGTGTGTGAGAGAGAGAGAGAGAGAGAGAGAGAGAGAAGGAGAGAGAGATTATTTGGGTTTTGTAAATCTTATTTTCATCTACTTAATCTCTCACAAATGTTAGAAGTATATGATAATGTCATGTTATAAATTTAATTTTGATTTGGAAAAACCCAGTCCTGGTGTATAAGAACTAGCCACCCAAAGTGGAAGTTGTTAGAAAATTAAAGAAAGAGACAGACAGATACAGGATTACACAAAATGAGATTTATTAGAAACTATGGACAGAAGTGTGTCTTAGGTGACAGCAAGACGAGGTTCTCTCCATCACAAGGCAAAAGAGGGGATTTGTAGGGTAAACGAGACAAAGATGAGCTATTGCCAAACAGAATATACATAGTTTTTCTAAAAACTATTAACATGCCCATCATCAGTTAAGAAACAGTTTTGGCATCAGTAGCTAGACCAACACCCTTAACTGACTATCTTAATGACCTTGTTTGTCCTATCGGGCTTGGGAGGCAGGCTGGGGTCACTGGCTGGCAAGACAGCAATTATGACCCGGATGGAAGTAGTCATGTCAAGCCGGATCCTCTATGCTTTACACCAATTTCTTCTTTTATTTCTAATAATTTCAGTTTCTAAGACACTAATGCTGTATAATTTGACACATATCTATTCCCAGCTCTTAGCTCTCCATTGTAGTTGCACATTTGGTCATTCATTATAAAGGCCTCCTTTGGGAATTATCTGGTATGTTTTAAACAATGTCACTGAAATAGAATTCACATATGATGTAATTCCTCTATTTAAATGTATGATCCAGTGAGGTTTAGTATATGCACAGATATGTGCAACTGTCACCGCAGGACATTTTGGATCATTTTCATCATCTCAAAAGGAAATCTTGACCAGCTCTATTGAGACATAATTGTCATACAACACATGTCCAATTTGGTAAATGTTTAACTGCGTGGTCTGTGTATGTACACACACACCCTCCTCTTCACACTCACCATAATCAACATAGTTGATGAGTAAAACAGTGACCATACTCAACATAGTTAACATCTGTTGTTCCCTTGTATCTCTTGTTATTCTTTGTGTTCCTTCTTGAAATAAACCATAGTGCCTATCCTCACCCTGCTTATGTTCTAGTGTTATTATTTTATCCTTTGATACCAATGTGCTGAGAGAAGGACTACTTTGCTTAAGAACTCAGGGAATGTGTGCTAATGACCTTGCCTAGTACTAGTCAAAATAAATAATGTATTTGTTCAAATCCTCCATTTATCTAGGGAAACCAAATCTCACATGTGTGATCTTAACACTTATAGAGTCACAGTCCTGTGTTTCTCCTGACTTATTGGTGTTCAATGTTTTCCTTTTGTACTCATTTGAATAATTCTTTGAAAGAGAATCTTCTTGGGAATGGAGAGAGGGGAAAAAAGGGCCTTGCTAGGCATTGCCAGCTGCTTACTTTAGTTTTCTTAAGCCTCCAAAATAAATATATTTTTAAAGCCTTCCAGAACATATTTGTTGAGAAGCGTCATGGCTGACTAAACTTCCCTATTTGGGATAACAGATGTTAATTTGTTTACCAAGAAGAAAGGAAAAACATAAGTATAGTTGTTTTTTTATACTATGTCTCATATGGATGACAAAAATGTGTTTATTAGTGCAGAGTTTGCATTTTATTTTTATCAGAATATTTTACTTAATATATTTCATGATCAAATATTATAGCTTTGTAGGATTTTATTTTTAGTAAAGGGAACATGTGAAGTAACTACATTGAACTCCAAGTTCTTTGTTGTGTTTAATTAATTTCAAATCTTGGTGGGGTTGGAAGAGAAGTACTTTTTGAATTGGCTAAGTGTGCAGACTCTGGAACAAGATTATCTGAAATAAAATAACTGCCTGTTATAAAATAAATGCTTGTTATTAGCTGTGTGACCTTTCTCAACTCACCTAACATCTCTGAGGGATAATTTTTCTTCTTTAAAATGAAGATAATAATACATATCTCACAGGGTAATTGTGAAAATGAGTGTGAAGATACATGTATAACACAACAATGTCTAGACCATAATAAGGGCTATTTATGTTAAGTACTATTCTGTGTATGAAAATAGTACCACTTGAAATGAATGTTTTTCTTAATGTCAAGTTTCAAAATATAATCCAAGTCATAGATTTGAATTTGGAATTTAGCTTTAAATGTGATATTCAAATATGCCCACATAGTTTACGTTTATTGTTCTATATTTTTCCATTAATTTAGGACAAAATAGTAGCTCCATAAATGTTAGTCAGTGACAGTTGAAAATAACAGACTATTTGGGCAGAACTCCTATCAAATAATGTAGACAGAAAAATAAAGCATTTATTTACTGTTTCACCTTATTCTTCTGAGTATTTGTTCAAGTAAAATCTTAGCTTTATTTTCAGAACCCTTGTTTTAGATGGATCTGGCTATCTTCCCTTGTTTTCTATGGCCCAGAGCATATATAAAAAGGGCCATCTGTTGACTAATTGAAGTGGGAAAAATGAATCTTGCTTTTCTTCTATGCTTCTTGGCCCCCAGTACCCTTGAGCCCATATGGCTCTACATGAGTGGGTGAGGGAGAAAGGGCCCATGTGGAGAAGGTGGGTGACAGTAATAAACCTGTGGATAGCTTTCAGATTCCTGTGATGATTGAACTCTAAACTCTGAAAATGGGCCCCCTAATTCCTGAGGGCAGAGATATATAAAATGCACTGATGAGCAAACTTGCATGCATCCACCTCTGTCCATGTTCTTTTTCACCTTAGCATTATATCTTCCAGAATACCTTTTGGCTAGCTGCAGTCATGTGATGAGTTCTGACCAACAGCCTGTGGGTAGAGACTTTGAGTGTCACCTCTAGTCTTGATGCATAATAAACTAGTACTCCTGATACTCATCCTATTTTTCCCATCCACTGGCTAAATGAGCAGACATCAAGGAACTTGACAAAAAAACACATAAAAGAGCCTGGACTCCTTACAAAACAGGTTAGGTGTCTGATCAGTTTTAAACAATGCTCACTATTTTATTATGGCCATAAGAGAGACTCTATGCAATTCCACTAGGTAAAAAGAAGAAGAAAGAATATTTCTTTTCAAATTTTTGTTCTTAGATTTTCTATACTCTTCAATACCCTCATCCCTTTGAGGATAATAATTAACATTTATTGAGTACTTAATATATATGAGGCATTAATTCTGTATTAATTATAGGTACTGACACTATGTAATTTGTACTACATATCAACTTGTGTTGATATGTAGTGTTGTGCACACCATTGAAGAAATAGTGCATAGAGAAGTTAAATATCATCAGTGGATAATGGAATCAGAATCCGAACTCAGAATATTCATATCTAATCACTAAGCTATTTAATTTCCCAACATGCTGTATGTATCCAATTTCTTCACTTGTGCAGAACACCCTATAGCAGTTGTTTGCTCAGATAATCCCCTAAAGCATATGTTTTTCCTCCTATTATGCCTTTTGCAACACCCTATCCTAAATTCCATTTCTTCAGACATTTATTATGCAAAATATAATAGATTTGTTCCTAGATGCCCTTCAATAGATGAATGGATAAAGAAACTGTGGTATATATACACAATGGAATATTATTCAGCAATAAAAGAAAATAAAATTATGGTATTTGCAGGTAAATGGATGGAGTTGGAGAATATCATGCTAAGTGAAGTAAGCCAATCCCAAAAACCCAAATGCCCAATGTTCTTTCTGATAAGTGGATGCTGATCCATAATGGGGGAGGGGACATGGGAAGAATGGAGGAACTTTAGTTAAAGGGGAGGGATGGAGGAGGGGGCATGGGGACAGTAAAGATGGTGGAATAAGATAGACATCATAGCCTTAGATTGTTAAAAATCTTTTATCAAGCACCCAGTATATTAAAGGATTAGTAACTGCAATGGGCATAGCATGCAGGATTTGGTACCTGATTTCAAGTGTATCATGATTTCTTCATTGTCTGGCCACCCTGTTCACATGTGGAATGAAGAAAGTTAGAAGGTCTCAGGGTGGGGTTTGGAATATCTTTGGCCATTCCTCTCCTGAGTAATATAAACTCTTTTCAGAGGTGATAAAAAAGCACATCTAATTGAAAAAATGCAAAAGTGGAGAGTCACATCAAGTGGAGTGTCAGGAATCCATATGATTAAATAAATGAGGATTAAGTAATGGAAGTGGGAAAGGAAGAACATGGGAGAAGAGGTGAGTGGTCTATCATAATCTGGAAGTCAATTTCTAAAGGTGCTGTGCACTTTTTACCATTTCCTGAGAATCCCTATGATAGATCTGGAGTCCCGAGAAGGAACTGGAACATTAGAGTATAGTTAGATGGCACATTATCACATCATTTGTACCCAGGGAAAAGTAATGCATACAATGGTGCAAGATCAGATGATGTAGTATGAGGGTAAATGACCTCTGTCTGCAGGATATCTGGACAGATTTTATGAAGGATGTAAATATCATGCTGGGCCTAACTGGATGCACAGGATTAGGAAAGCAGATATGGGAGGAAAGGTAAAAAATTCCCGTAGGCAGTAGAACCTCCACAAGCAAAGGTATGAAGGAAGGAAAGTTCATGACATGCTAGAGAAACAGCAAGTGTCTAATTTTTAAGAGTGTAAGTTGTATAAGGGGAAGTACAAAGAGTTAAGGAAAGGAATGAGCAAGGAAAAAAGACGTCTCACAAAGCCTTTTACCGAGACTTTGTGCCTAGGTAATCTGGAGTCATAGTCTCTCAAAAGCATAAGAGCTCCTCCAGGAGAGAATTTAGAGAAAAAAGAAAAAGGTCAAGGACAGAAGGAAACTTAGGGGAAACTCTAAATGTATTAGAAAAGGAGTCAAAGACGAAGGCTCTGAATTGTCAGGATGAAAAAGGAAGTGGAGATTTTTTAAATTAAATGTTTTTATTAGTGCATTATAGTTATACATAATAGTGGGGCTCACGTTGACATAATCAGACATGCATAGAATATAATCTGTTCCATTTCTGTCCCCAGTACTTCCTCTTTCCCTCCTCTTTTCCCTCTTCCTCTTCCCCTACTCTACTAATCTTCCTTGTATTTATTTATTATTTTTCATTGGTGCTTTATAGATTTACATAGAGTTGGAATTCACTGTGGTATATTTATATCTTTACATGGCATACTTTGATCAATTTTATCCTGTGATGAAATTAGAGATTTTTTAAGCAGTATTGGAATGGGGAGAAGAGAAGTTGCAAAGTTCTGGCTGGCACTCCTTCAGAAAGCATTCTGTCATTGTATACAAAGCAACTGGAGCTACACCATGGGCTGTAAGGTGTAGGTAGAGGTTATTATTCTCCAGAGATGTCCTTAAAGGATCAAGAAATCTGCACAGTGGGCTAGGATTGTGGCTCAGCGGTAGAGCGTTTGCCTCCCATGTGGGAGGTACTGGGTTTGATCCTCAGCGCTGCACATAAATAAATGAATTAAATAAGGGTCAGTCAACAACTAAAAAAATTTTAAAAAAAGAAAGCTGCACAATGAAAATCAGAGGAATGTTTCTCCTTGGGAAACTTGGGAACTAGGGTGAAGAAAAGCTTGACATGAAGGAGAAGGGTAGAATAGAGCTGATGGAGGGAGAAGGAGAGTAGGGCTTAGAAAGAAAGAATCATGGATTATTATGGAAATTTCTCTGGTGGACAGAGTGAAAATGGAGGGAGCCCAATTCAGATGTCCTGGAACTTCATAAATGTAGATGCCAGGTCATGTTCAAAAGAGGAGTGAGAATGGGAGCCCAAGAAAGTGGAAAGTTGGGCGCAGTGGCTCAAGTCTGTAATCCCAGCACTTTGGGAGGCTGAGACAGGAGAATCGTGAGTTCAAAGCCAGCCTCAGCAACGGCAAGGTGCTAAGCAACTCAGTGAGACCCTGTCTCTACATAAAACACAAAATAGGGCTGGGGATGTGGCTCAGTGGTCGAGTACCCCTGAGTTCAATCCCTAGTACCAAAAAAAAAAAAAGAAAGTGGAAGGGTTTGGCCTAAGACCTGTAAAGAATGTCTTCAAAAATTGTATGAGATTTCCATCCATCAATCATCAAATATTTATGTAGAATTTAGTCTATGCCCTGTGTTATATCTGATATACTGCTGGTAGTTGCTGCCAACCTGCAGATATCAGCAAATGTTTTAAAGCATGTTTTCTATTTCATCGCAGGAGTCACTGATAAAAATAAGGAGTAATTTTAAGTTTAGACCTCTAAGGCATTCAACTTCTTGCTTTCTCTTTCCAGTCTAAGATCAAAGTACTGACAGCTAAGTTTGTGCATTTTAAGTCAATATTGTGCATAGTGCTATTCCTGTAGACCTCTGGGGTGCATATCTGGTTATGAGTTTACCTTAGCTTTTCATCACAATTGGCATAAAACCATGGGTGATTTCACAATATATTTGTCTCATTAGAATAAAGATATGAAGTTATGTGTGTGAAGTGATATAGAAAGAAACATTTTGATTTGAAGGTCAAAGAATTTGTTGATCAATCATTTAATTGAAGGGTGGCAATGAAAGAAAAATTGAGACATAGAGCAGGAATTGAAAAGGACAGTATTATCAAGATAGAATGAGTAAACTCAGAGAAATTGTTAAATTAAAATTATTGAAGGAGAAAATTAGAGGATAACACGTGTTATCTGTGATCTGCCAGTATCCCTTCAGAATTCACTTTTCCAATGTGCTCTGATGTTTTATTGAGAAAGCCAGAGATCTTCCTATGGTTTCCAAAGCATCATTGGGGAAAGTCCAGAAGACAGAAGTTCCACAGGTTAATGCACTTGAAAGAGTCCTTCAACCAATAGTGGGAATGATTTTGCAGATAAATATTCCATATCCATCACCCCCAGCTAACACCATTCAAAAGCATGTTCCACCTCATCTCCTAGAGGTCTTCATTAGGCTGAGCACCAGTTCTTCTTTAGGGTAACCTATTCATCAACAGGTATTAGATTCTTTTCCTTTCCTTTCTTACTTTCCCTATTCCTTTCTTATTTTCCACACTCACTACCCTAAAACAATGACTTTCTTTCAAATTCTTGTTTTAGGGTCTGCTCCAGTGGAATTGAGCCCAACACAGAGAGTGAAACCAAATTTCTCTGCAGAAGAGGAAAAAATAGAATCCACCAACATGTACTATATCTTCCCTGTAAACCAAATCCTGTTAAATCACGTCTACCCAATTCCCCAAGAAAGAAACCCTAAAATTATCTTTGATAATTCCTTCTTCCTTAGAACTTACATTCAAATCATTAGCAAGGCTTATAAATCTACCTATTAAATATCTTTCTAATCTACTTTTATCCATCTTGGTTTACATAGCCCTTGTCTAGGTTACTTCATTTTCCAACTTGGACTGTTGCTTGAGCCTCCTAACTGGCCTTCTTTATCCATTCTGGTTGTCCTTCAATCCATTCTGCACTCCTCAAGCCAAGTCTAATTTTTTGCATGCACATTCTGCTTAAAATCCTTCAATGACTTTCCACCTATCTTACTTTACAGTCAACACAACCCTAAAGAGTTTACATGATTGAGACTTCTCACACTCCCCATTTTTTCCGTTTTACCATAAACTACTAAACATTTGCTTTCAATCTTCCAGCCATCTAGTCCTTCTTGCATTCAATTACTCTTAATTTCTTGCTGTGTTACACCACAGAATGCTTGTTCTCTTTAAAAAATCCCCTGCAATCTTCCAACCTGACACGTTGACTAATTAATGCCTATTCTTTAGATATGTCTCAGAGTCACCCTCTTTAAAAAAGTTACCAAACACTCATTGTTAGGCTAAATCTTCCTGTTTTAGATTGTTATAGAACTATGTAACTCCAATTTACATGATTGCAATTTTTGTGTTTATATCATTAGTTATTTTGTTAAGTTGATCTCATTATCTGCGCTGTATTCTTCTTGATATTAAGGATTTTTTTTTTTCTTTTTGGTACTGGGGATTGAACTCCAGGGCACTCGACCACTGAGCCACATCCTCAGCCCTATTTTGTGTTTTTTATTTAGAGACAGAGTCTCACTGAGTTGCTTAGTGCCTCGATGTTGCTGAGGCTGGCTTTGAACTCATGATTCTTTTGTCTCAGCCTCCCAAATGCTGGAATTACAGCCATACACCACCGTGCCCAGAAGAACTTCATCTTTTTAAAAACCATTCTTATATTCCTTTTATTTTATTACTAGTATAGTAATTTGTCTCTAGTAGTTGCTTAGTTTTCTGAAAGCATGAAAGTGAAGCATGAAGTTCTGGAAAGTAACTGGTAGATTTGAGGCCATCTCCAGATGTTTCATAATATCTGAATGACCTGATAAAGATTCTTCTTTTCTGTAAGGTAGATGGAAGACCAGAGAGAACCTAGTGACAGAGAAGTGAGACCCTCATGGCTAACACATGGAAGAATGGGGAATTGAAAACATTGGAGAGATCAGGAAAGAAGTGTGGATGAAGGAGACTACCTGACACCCACAAAGATGGACCCAAAACAATTGGTGAGAAAAGCGAAGTTTTGTTATTCACCAAGCTCCAGCCTCTGTGCATTTGTGACCATCTGATAGTGACTTTTTTGTGTGTAATATTTTTCCATGCCTTTCTGTCCTTGAAATTGGGCATGTAATTAATAGGTTATGTGAATTTTTGTAACTTTGTTGAATAAATGAGTAAAATATAATGCGGCCCTTTTAGTCAGCATAGAAAGGAAGTTTCAAAATGTTGACTGTCTTAATGAAATGAGTAGAAGCCTCAGCTTGAAATAATATTAGAGGAATAGAAAAGACAGATGAAGAGGCTCTTTTCTAAAACTTGAAGGGAACTAATCTGGAGATATAGGAAAAACAATAAGGCTGACCTATGTGGTAAGTTTTTAGTGTAGGCTTGAGATAGATAGACAGGAAACAGAGGAGCAATGTGATCAATGTTAAAGATAATGAAGACAAATGTGGATGATAGCAAGAGCTATAGTGGAGGAAGAAATGCTAACTAGGTCCTTAAGGCTGTTGTAATATAGATCTAGCATCTATGAGGATGAAGTTTTGAGGAAGAAGATAGTTGCAAAAAAGTGAAGCAAAATATTATATTTTATGTATTATAACTAAATATACAATTCAGACCATCCATTTCCTTTGCTTGGTGTAATTCATTTAAGAAAGATTATTGTTGCTGGTCGTTCATACATGTTAATTTTTAAGGTGCCCACAAACGAGCCTTTAATGAATTGCTCCAGTATTTTCCTAGATACAAAGTCATTTTGTAGATACAAAGTCATTCCTAAAAAAGTATCTGTTTTCTCCTTAATTTCCAAATTTGAAAATAAGTAAGTACTGAGAATATTTAAGAAACTTTCTCTCTTAATATGGAGAAGTCAAGCCATAGAAAATCTGGAGCTAAAACATAAAATCATTTCTCAAGTCTACAGTAATATTATCCTTGCAAAGAACACCATTGGTGGATTATGACAGAGCTGTTCAGTGTCACATGGTGGAACTCCATCTGCTCTCCCTTTACAAATGTCCAGATGGATTCCATTTCTGCTCTCCAGAAAGACAAGGCCAATCAATATGAAAAATCTGTGTCTCAGATTTTCTATCACAATCATCCAAGGAAAATCACAAATTTTTTGGTTTCTTTCTCTATTTCTTGTCAAGAGACCTATGGTTTTATTTTTAACCATGAAATTTATCTCTGAATTTTTGAGCAATAATAATGTCAAATGCCTCTTTCTCCTGGCATTTGTTTTTGCAGTGATAGGAAAAGCTACCTTGAAAATGTCTCTCCTATTCTCTTTCAAAAATATTCTGAGAAAAATATGCTTGTGGTTATTATGGATCTTAAAAAATGCTTATCATATTATTATGACTCCAAGAGTACCTTAGATTCAGGAATCAAATAAATGACTTGAATTGGAATACCACACTGAAGAGAAATAAGACCTGTAAAAACAAATTCATGTTTGAGAAATTTTCCCTTTGTGCTCATTTAACTTATGTTGTCTCTTGTTCGTGTGGTTTAAAATTGTGTAATCATCTTAAAAACATGGCTGATAAAAAAATAAAAGAACTCCTTGAGAGATTCTAATTTATACATATTCACAGATAACACACACACACACACACACACCTGGAGTGGGTCCACACTGTTTGCCTACTATAATTTGATTTTACATATTTACTTAATTTGATAAGATTTTGACCAAAGGGTAAGTTCAGGAGGAACTTAAAAAACATTGGTTTTATCTTTCATCCCAATTTTATCTGTTTTAAGCTAAATTTTCTCCTAAAGATTAGTTGCATTTCAGATGTTTAAAAATGCATATTTAATGTTTTTGGATTTGTGAGGATAAGAGTGATGTCTATCCCAAATATCTCCTTTCTCACTCCAGAAATAATGCTACCAATTTATTTGGGCATATGGCCATTTAAAATAAAGTTCCTTTTCCAGCCTCCCTTATAGCTAGGTCTGGTTATGTGTCCAAGTTCTTGCCAATGAGAAATAAGCCAAAGTAGAGTATGCAACTTCTGAGAAGTTCCTTCCTTTAGACAGTAGTGAAAGACCCCAGTGGCTGAGGCTCTAGCAACCATCATAAACTATACGGTAATTTTGAGAATGGAGACTATGCCTAACAGGACAGCAAGATAAGAGTAGCTTGGATTTCTTTCACCATGGATCATCATTCTAATCTTAGATGGATACTCATAAGACTTATTTAAATTTGTGAAAAAAATAAATTTCTAGTTTTACAGCCTTTTTATTTGGAGACTCTTTATTTTTCATAGTTATTTATATGTATTTTTAAAAAATTGAATGGTGTCCTACTAATGAAAAATAATTCTAGCTGGGCACAGTGGTGCATGCCTATAATCCCAGAGGCTTGGGAGGCCGAGGTAGTAGGATTGTGAGTTCAAAGCAGCCTCAATAAAACTGAGGCACTAAGCAACTCAGTGAGACCCTACCTCTAAATAAAATACAAAATAGGGCTGGTGATGTGGCTCAATGGTCACATGCCCCTGAGTTCAATCCCTGTCCCAAATTAAATAAATATTTCTAGCACAAGCCATGTCCAGCTAAGATCCAAATAAATGTAATAGCACTCAGTACAATCATTAGGCAGACAAGATCTTTTTATGTGAAGGAAAAGCCAAAAGGAAATGAAGTTTTGTGCATATTATTTTATACTTTAAGATGATTTTTTCTTCTTCAAGTTCCTCTTCTGCATTCTATCTAATAAAACTAAACTTATATAACTCAGCCCCCAAAAATATGCCTTCTAACTTCTAGCACCTGTGATTTATTTTTATTTTTGCTTGATCTGGCAGCAAAATCTGCTTTTCCTAAGATAGGGCATACTGGAGGTGTTAGGAGATTAAAATGCATTTCCCAATTCAGGAGAAGCCCTAAAACAATAACCAAAAGACCATGTATAAATACCCCAGTTCCTTTGTGCTATCAAGTAAATTAATTCAGAGGCATTTATTCTACATTGGTTTCCAGCACTCCCTACTGAGATTAAGATACAGTTTTCCAGAGTAGTAACTGGCTTGATATCATATCCAGTATTGACTGGTTTCCTTCCTTTGCTTCCTTTCTTTCCCCATTCTCCTACACTTGTCTCCTGGGTCTATCTCCTAAATATACTATTGCATCTGGATCTTAGTTTTAGGATATGCTTCTGGAGGTGTTGGAATCAGGGCAGTATTTACTTATTTTGTGAGCTGCAGTAGAAACATTTATGGCCAGAGGAATCATATACAAATAATAACATGACATGATTATAATACAGTCAATAGTATTTGCCCTTCTGTTTTTTCTTTCAGTCTTCCAGTAAAACAGAGCAAAGTTTTTTTATATATAAAAGTTCCTTAAAAACAGGTTCCTAAGTGATATGCTTGGAAAATATAACCCAAGAAGAGTATGTTTCCATGTCATTAAATAAGATGAACTGAATCCATCCCATTTGTTGATTCTTGATTTTACTTCTTGTGCTATAGGAGTCTTGTTAAGGAAGTATGGTCCTAATCTGACATGATGAAGATTTGGGCCTATTTTTTCTTCTATTAGGTGTTGGGTTTCTGGTCTGATTCCCAGGTCCTTGATCCACTTTGAGTTGAATTTTGTGCATGGTGAGAGATAGAGGTTTAGTTTCATTTTGCTGCATATGGATTTCCAATTTTCCCAGCACCATTTGTTGAACAGGCTATCTTTTCTCCAGTGTACGTGTTTGGCTCCTTTATCTAGTATAAGGTAACTGCATGTAAGTGGGTTCATCTCTGTGTCTTCTATTCTATACCATTGGTCTGCATGTCTATTTTGGTGCCAGTACCATGCCGTTTATGTTACTATAGCTTTGTAGTATAATTTAAGGTCTGGTATTGAGATGCCTCCTGCTTTACTTTTCTTGCTAAGGATTGCTTTGGTTATTCTGGGTCTCTTATTCTTCCAAATGAATTTCATGAATGCCTTTTCTATTTCTATAAGGAATGACATTGGGATTTTAATTGGGATTGCATTGAATCTATATAGTGCTTTGGGAAGTATGGCCATTTTGACAATATTGATTCTGCCTATCCAGGAGCATGAGAGATTATTCCATCTTCTAAGGGCTTCTTCAATTTCTTTCTTCAGTGTCTTGTAGTTTCATTGTAGAGGTCTTTCACCTCTTTTGTTAAATTGATTCCCAAGTATTCTATTTTATTTTTTTTCTCTCCCAGTATGAGCAGGGTGCTTTTCTTTACTCCATTGATATTGGACTTGGCCATGAGCCTTCCTTGAACAAATAGGCTTTAGTCTTGTCCTTTGTGATCCATTATTGTAACAGAAACTTAGAAAGGCTGCCTCTGCTAAAAGACTTATTTTTGTTTAGGTCCAAAGATACCCAAAGGGTAATTAAAGGCGAGATAAAGCTTGGCATATCTGCCTTCATTTTGTATCTGTCTCTTTTATTACCATAAACTTTGAGACAGTTCCCTGGTCAGCTCTGAACATAGATATGTTAATCATTTAAAGGATGCTAATCTAAAACTATGAATATGAGGATTATTAGCCCTAAATTTACCTAATCCATCTCATCTTCCTTGAAGACTGAGGCATGATTTGCAGCATCCTGTTTCAGACCCCTGGTGAGGTTTCTAGAAGTTACTAGTCTTCATCTCCTTCCAGGATCATGGGTCTTATAGGCAAACATCCTAGCTAAACTGTGGAACCAACCAAGATGCCCTCTGATAGATGACTGGATAAAGAAACTGTGGTATATATACACAATGGAATATTAATCAGCATAAAAGAGAATAAAATTATGGCATTAGCAGGTAAATGGATGGAGTTGGAGAATATCATGCTAAGTGAAGTAAGCCAATCTCAGAAAACCAAATGCTGAATGTACTCGTTGATAAGTGGATGCTGATCCATAATGTGGGGAAGGACATGGGAATAATGGTGGATCTCTGTTCACAGGGGTATAAGGGGGGAGGGGGCATGGGGACAGTAAAGGTGGTGGCATATGATGGTCATCATAGCCCTAACTTTATGTATGACTGCATATATGTTGTGATTCTATACAACTTACAACTAGAGAATTGATATGCTATCCTCTATGTACAATGAATCAAATTGCACTCTGTTACAAGTAAGCCTAAATAGAACAAATAAAATATGAAAAAATATAGATATCTAAATATGAAAAAAAAATAAGATGGACTGTCTGAGGATGGCTGCAAGCTACATTTCTTTAGAAAGAGTATCATCAGGAAACATTGTGCTTATTATCTATCTCTAATATTCACAAATATTCTTATATATATACAGAAATTAATAAATATTTGTTGAATAAAGTATGGTGGAGAGGAGATTGGAGTAAAGTTAGCAGATTGTTTGATCAAACACCCTGTTAAGGATGGAAAGGCCAACTTCAGAGTTAAGAGACAATACTTGCAATACATAGCCAATAAAGGAATCCAGTTCAGAATATGTAAAGAATTAGAAATCATTTACAGAAACATCAACTCATAGAAAAAAGTGACCAAGAAGTAGTTCACATGTTTATATCTAAATAACCAACAAATGTGTAACAATGTGCTCAACTTCATTAGTCATCAGAACAATGCAAATTAAAGCCTCAGTGTGATACATTACATATTTTGTGAGATGGGTTGAAAATAAAAGACAATGCCAAGTATTGGCAAAGATGTAGAACATTTGGAGGTCTCACACACTTCTAGTGGCATAAACCATTTTTGAAAAATTTTTGATAGTACTTACTAAATAAAACACAGCATGTATATTCCCTATGATTCAACTCCATTCCTGTCCATATAGCCAACATTATTAGTGCATTTACACATTCACAGTGGACACAGACCAGACTACACATCATGACTATATTGAAAGTCATCCAAAACTGGAAACCATGCAAATGTCCATCTACAGAGGAATGAAAACAAAACTGTGGCATAGTCAATGGACTATTCTACAGCAATGAAAATGAATGAACTATAACTACACATCTCACTCTCATAAACATATTTGAGTGAAATAGGCCAGGTACTAAAGAGTATGGACCAAGTGATTTTAAATAGGTACTGTATGAATATAGGCAAAACCATTCTATGCCATTGGAAGTCAGGATGGTAGTTCATCTTGGGATTAGGGGATAATATTAAGAAAGAAAGAGGGAGTGTCCTAAAACATTCATTGTCTCATGGAACATTTGACCACTCAATTCCTTGACCACTTGATTTCCTGGAAGAGCTAACATAACTCAGCAAAGTTTTAATTGTGGATACACTTTATTATAACAAAGGATGCATATGGAAGTAATAGAAAAATGACACATAGTAGACCCTCATCCACAGGTTCCACATTTGTAAAATTCAACCATTTGCAAACCTTTGGGGGAAAAATCACATCTGTACTTAGTCTGTACTGAACGTGTACAGAATTTTTTTTTGTCATAATGTCCTGAACAATGCAGTATAACAACTATTTTACAGCATTTGTATTGTGTGAGATGTTATAAGTAATCTAAAGATGACTTAAGGTTTGTAGGTCTTATGCATTACATTGCCATTTTATATAAAATATTTGAGCATCCAATTATTTTAGTACCCACAGGGAGTCCTGGAACCAACCCCCCATGGATACCAAGGGACAACTCTATACACACAAAGGTTTAAAAAGTCAACAGCAAGCCTTCTTATCCTCCCTCTGCAGGGGATCTCATAGGTTCATGTTTTCAAGCCATGAACTGCAGAGAAGCATGTGAGGTGCCCATATCCAGAACAGCTTGCTTAAGTCTTTGAGTTCAGAGTTCTCTTTAGGAATTAGTCATACCCCTGATGTAAAACCAGCTATTGGGCAAATCACAAATCAAGTCCTGGGTGCACATGACAAACCTTCATGTTAACTTTAAGCTTGCTGACACCTTGGTTCATCTTGATTACTGCTTTGGGTGTATAGATAAGATCATTAGCCAGTCATTATGCCAACATTCCAGTAGTTTAGTACTTAGAGTTAACCCAGCATCATGGCTACACAGTTAGTATGGCTACAGAGATAAATGAGAAAACGAAGTTTAACAGATTTAAGACATTAATGTCTCCTGCTCACTGGTAAAGTTATCTTTCTTGTTCTGGGAATTGATTATATGAGTATGTACTGTTTATGTTTATGAATGCATATAATACTTCAAGCATTTAAGAAATTATAAGGTGGCATTCATAAATGCCAATTTACCCATTTTGTCCCCTTGTCTCAGATATGGAACAACCTATAAATACTTAAATTGAGCAACAGATTTATCACTTAGAGTAACTTTGAAATAATTACTACATTTTAGAAATATTTTCTTCCGCCTTCCCTTCCTTCCTTCCTTCCTTCCTTCCTTCCTTCCTTCCTTCCTTCCTTCCTTCCTTCCTTCCTCCCTTCCTTCTTTCCTTTCTTTCTTTCACTAGGGATTGAACCCAGGGGCTCTAAACCACCGAAACACATCCCCAGTATTTTATTTAGAGACAGGGTCTCACTGAATTGCTTAGGATCTTGCTAAGTGACTGAGGCTGGCTTTGAACTCACCATCCTTCTGCCTCAGCGAGCTGTTGGGATCATAGGCATGCACCACCATGCCCCGCTAGAGGTACCTTCTTTTGAGAAAAGTAATAGGTGAATGATTATAGTGCTTCAAAATATATATTTCATATGTATATGAAAAAACATTAAAGATACACAAGCTTTATGATTTTTAACTTATTTTAACGTACCTGTGTCATTTTTGTTGAAATATTTGCAGAATTAAAAACTTGGTAAAGAGTTAAAAGCTGAATTGTGAAAGTAAGTGCTCCAGATTTCTGTAATATTACTGAAATCTTGGGAAGTGATCAAAATATTAGGAAGCCACGGGGGAATATATAAGCCAGAGGTAATTCTAAACCTAAGAATTATTGAAATGGTGTAAAGAGAATAAATAAGTGAATTAAATTTGTGATGCTCATATACAGAATATCTATAAGTAGGCATATAATAATAATTTTGTTAAAAATGTAGTTGAATGTTTTAGCTATTCTTACATAAGTTTGAAATATGATCAAAATAGCCAAATTACAAATGAATATGTAATTCAGATATAAAGTTATGAATTTAATTTATTGCACAATCTATGCTAAAATTATTCAAAATAATTTTTAATAAATTAATTTTATGATAGTCTTATGTTCACTATTTATTGAATAGAAAAATGCAGAGATTTCCCATGTATTCCTCTCCCACATATGCAAAATCCTCCCTATTATGAACATCCCTTACTCAAGTGGTACAATTTTTAAAGTGAACTTACAATGATACATCATTATTACTCAAATTCCATAGTTACATTAGGTTCACTTAGTGTTAAATATTTTACGAACTTGGGCAAATTTATCATGGCATGTATCCATAATTATAGGATCATACATATCATATAAAATAATATGATTATACATTACAGTATCATATCAAATGTTTATTTGTCTTTAATTCTAAAATTGAGTATTAAAATATATGTGCAATGAAAAGTCAATAGATCTGTGCTATGGTTCCATTCTACTATTTATTTATTACACCACTTTAAACAACTCTGTTAAATTTCTTATTTTTGCAATGAAAAGGGGCAATAGCTTCAAAGATATTGTCCGTGGGGTTCTTTAAACCACATGAGTTTTTGTTTTAGTGAATTACTGTTTCAATAATTGGCTAATCCAACGAGTGCTTTGTATATCTACTACTACTAAGACATTAGGCTAGGTAACATGGGAAAATGAAATGCTGAAAAACACAGGATTTCTGTTTTTGCATAGTTCATTTTGGAGATCTGGGCACAAAAATAACACAAATCAGCAGAGAATGAGGTCAGAGTGAGAAATGAGAAAACCCTTGGGTTCAAGAAACAACTTAAAAGAAACTATGTGACCTAATAGAATTCTAATAGGGAAGGCAAGAGTAAATTAACGTCACGGGAACACTTAAACAGTCTAGCCTTTTGGACTGATGATTAAGAAACACATAGAAGAAATGAGACAGAGAAGAAAAACTGCTATTAAATAATCATAAAGAGCTTTAACTTCTATGCAAAGTAGTTTGTAGCCAATGAAAATGTAAGAAGGTTTTTAAGTTGAGGGTGATTTTGAGTTAATCTGGCTCTCCCATTCACATTTCCTAAGTGTAGCGGTTTGGGTTGAGAAAGAGCTTGGTGTTTAGAATGTGCATTAAGGGGTATACTTGGAACAAAAGACCTAAAGACAGAGGAGAGGAAGGAAGCAGAAGTGAGCAGAGAAAGAGAGATGAGAGTGATACAGACTAACATCAGCCTTGGCCCATGTCCCAAGAGTTCTGGAGCTTGTGGCCCATCAGAGTTGCACTATGGGACCAAAGTGACCAGTCCTTGGTATCTCCCCATCTGTCAGTCATTGCATCTAGGTTGCCCCAGGGAGTTACTGTGACCTAGGACAGTGCCATCTTTTGTGGCTGAGACAATCTTTAAAGATGCTGAGTGCTGACCACACCCCCAGGGGTTAGAAATTAAATTCTTCCTGGCAGGGGCATCTGGGTGACATATTATAGCATCTGCCACATCAAATTTGTGGTTTAGAATCTCTTAATAGCCTTGAGAGATTCGAGGTTCACTGTGAATTGGTAGACATGAAATACAGCCAAACACCTTTTATCTGAAATCAGCCTCTCAGATATACAAATGATACACAAATGTTTGATATGGTATTCATTGATATACAAATGTTTGATAACCACTCTTAAATATTTATTCCAAATTAAGTAAAACAATGGGTTAGGACTATGATCTTTGCTTTTAGGACATCTGTCTTGCTCAAAATACATTCCTTTGATACTTGGAATAACTATGAAATAAGCAAAACTTCCATTTGTACATTACAGATAAGGAAACTAGCTTAAGTATCATGCTCAAGGTCATACTGCTACTAAATATTACTCAGGCTTGAAACTTACCCATTCCTTCTTTGTAGCTTTCTCCCTCTCTCATACATTTAAATTTTACTATGGTATAGGTCATGTTGTTCTTAAAAGAAAATGAATGTCCTTTCTATCCTTAGAAATTTTCCCAATATTTTATTAGTGGCCCTTGTGACAAAAATAAAGTTTGTCCTATCAAGGTAATAATAGATTTCTCACTATATTCTATTAGGCATAGATGGTCACATGATGCTGACTTTTCATCCTGGCAACAGCTTTTGCTGTAACTCACAATACCAGATATAGAGCAGAAGCTGCAGCAGTCTCTCATCTGTTTTCTCTGAATAAATCCCTTCTGGATCCTCATAAGACTGAGTTTGGTTTTCCAGAAAACTGGAAGCCTATTAAATTCCCTTCCAAGAGGCAACTGAGGCTTTAGGTGGCATCACTGAGGATGTGCCTTAAATGAAAAAAAACAAGGTAAAATTAGGATAGGGTGGGCGAATGGGCAGAGAACCTGCTTTTTTTGGTGCGAGCATGTGATGGTTTCTTCAAATCTCTGATCAACTTTCTGATCCTCTCTAAATCACCAGGTCTGTACAGAACAAATAGAGTTGCCCAATAGGTCCTCCAAAAGAATCCGTGATGCAGTCCATGTTGACAGCTTTACTAAATGACAAGTGAGTCATGATCTTTTATCACCTGGGCATGGCCCAGGGACAATGACTAAGACACTATAGAAACACATTGGTGAGTGAGGTTGTACTTAATCTTCCATTTTTCAAGCTCAAAAGGAAACCATGCTTTGGAAATGCATTAAAGGAAAGTCTTTACATGGTGATGTTGAGGATGATGTTTTTCTTGTTACAGAATAAAAAGTCTGGTATTGATATTCATCAGCATACAGCGATTTCTGCAGAATAGAAGCAATTATAGGCACATGTATATTAGCGACTTACACGAGTGAAAGGCCTTAATTCCTTGGCTGGAACATTTCATACTTTACGAGCTATAATAGAGAAGCAAGGGATGTTTTAATTTTCCAAAATATGGCAATCTCATTCAGAATCCTTAACCTTGCTCTGGAGTGAGGTTTGACCTAAATCGTTCAAGGGGATTTCAAACAGATTCCACGGTCTCCCACTGAAGTCCATGGCCTTAAAGGTACAGGGGTTTCCTTTTCAGAGGATAGAATGAACTAAATTGAATAAGATAGTTTACTGTTGCTTCAGGCCACTGGCACTTACAGCTTGTTTCTGTAGAACTTTAGCTATACTGTTTAACGCATAGAAATACATCATTTTTTCATTGATTTATAGTGCTACAGTTTTTACAAATGAAATTCCCATATGTACTTGACTTTATTTCTGGACTCTTTCTTCTGTTATATCAATATCTATTACACATGCTGATCCTGAAATGTTTTAATTTTAGTCTTCTTCAAGCCAGAAAATAAAAAAGAGAAAAAGAGAGACCTCTATGGATATTTGCCAATGTAGATTCCTCCCTCCTGGTGGAGGCTACTATCCTATTTTTCTTTTCTAGGACTGCTCCTGATTCTCCTCATATCATCAATCTAGGCACTTTTTCAATATTCTTTATGGCCACTTCTTTCTCCCCTTTCTTCTTATGTTGGTGTTTACTTGAGTTACAGTCTTTTTACTGTCCTCACTCCATATTATTTTCATGAGTAATATTAGGTGTATTTGTGCTTTCAGATAGTTCTCAAACTTCTATATCTTCTAAATCTCCCTGCCTGGCACTAGATTTATGCTCACCGCTTTCTTGACATTCTGAGACTTGGAGTTTTCTGAGGACCCTCGATTTCAACACATTGAAAAAAAATCAATTTCTAAATCTTTCACTTCAAACCCATTCCTCTCCCTTATTAACTATCTCTGCCTATAACAACATCGTCCATGAAAATATCCTAGTCTAAAACTTGGAAATGACCTCGATTACCTGTTACCCCTGTCTGCTACATCCATTTGGATACATCTTCCTGCTCCTGCTCCTTTTATGCCTCCTATTAAATATAGTTCCTTCATCCTACTCTAACTTCCACTACCATGTTTGCCTTTGATTATTCTTGCCAGAGGCCACACCCATAGCTCCCTACCATGACCCTTGCTATATTCCAATCCATTTTGGAGAGAATGAAATTTTATATAAGTAAATTTGAAATAGGTAAAATTACTTATGTTACCCTCAGATTGCCTGAGTGCATCTTTATGATCTTCATGATGATATTCAAATGCCATGGCATGGCATCGGAAACCCTTAGCCATCCAGCCCCATGCTATCACTTTGATCTCCATGCTCATTGACTCTGCTCTAGTGTATCACACATTTACCTCTCCTGAAATGCTCTGTCAGTGTGCTTTATAACTCCCATTCCCTATATCTGGACAAGTATCTCTCCAAAATCATGCTTTAAATCACCTGACCTAACTAAATTGCCCTTGAGACCCAGCTCAAGGCTACTGCATTATGTAAACATTTCCTCATGACTTCTGTGACCCCAGTTAGGTAAGGTGTCTTCATCTTTGCTTTCAAAGTACTTATCAATAATCCCGCTCTCACATGTAATTGATACTATTGATATATTTTTTTTGTTAGCTGCTTTCAAATAGGCTTTGAGCTTCTGGAAGACAAAAGTTCATTGGGGGGTTACCAATGCCTACCTTAGTGATTGACATACAGAACTGTGCTGCCCAACATGGGGTCCATTAACATGTCTCTATTTAGACTTAAAATTTAAATTAAGCTTCTTAGTCACACATTCCAAGTGCTTAGCAGCAACATATGGCTAGTGGCTACTGTATTGGACAATGTACATACAGAACATTTCCATTATTACAAAAAGTTCAGTTGGATAGCACAGATACAGACCCTGCCCAGTGAATGTGGATAAGACAATAAAATGTAGGAATAATCATTAGTTGGAATGTTTATTAAGATAATTAGATTCACATATAGTTTTAAGAAACAGTAAAGAGATCTGTCTATCCTTTATCCAGTTTTCTCATCTTTTAAAACTACAGTACCTCATCACAACCAAGACAGACATTGACACAATTCATTGATGTTATTTAGATATCACCAAGTTTACTTGTACTCATCTCTCTCTCTCTCTCTGTGTGTGTGTGTGTGTGTGTGTGTGTGCATTTATGTACTTAATTCTATACAACTAAATCAGATGTGTGGGTTCATGTATTCACCACCACAGTCAAGACACAAATAGTCCCATCACCTCACAAATCCCTTTTGCCATCCTTTTTTAACCACACCCACCTCCCTCCTGTACCTCACACTCATTCCTTAAATCCTGGCAACCAAAAATCTGTTCTGCATTTCTAATTTTTTTTTATTTTGAAAAATGTTATATAAGTGGTTATATACAGCATGTAACCTTTTAGGATTTTTTCCACTATGCACAATTCCCAGTAGATTCATCCAAGTTGTTGCATGTATCAATAATTTTTATTGTTGAATGGCTTTCCATGGTAACTTTGTACCAGTTTGCTTAACCATTCACCTATTGAAGGAGATCTATGCTGTCTGCAGATTTTGGCTTTTACAAATAAAGCTATTATGACTTTTTTGTACATATTTCTATGTGATGTGTGCTTTCATTGCTTTAGTATAAATTTCTGCCTTAGTCTATTCAGGCTGCAGTATCAAAATGCCATAAACTGGGCAGATTATAACATTTCTCATTGTTCCCAAGGCTGGGAAGTATGAGGGCAAAGCACCAGCTGATTCAGAGCCTGTAAGGGCCCCCTTCCTGCTTCACACACAGCCATCTTGAGAAGATGACCTCACATGATGGACAGAGAAAACAGGCTCTATTCAATATTTGTATAAAGACACTAATCCCATTTACATAGATTCCATTTACATGGATTTCATCTAACCTTGGATATTCCCCAAAGACCCCACTTCATAACACTGTCATATCAGGAGGCAGGATTTCAGCATGCAAATTTTAGGAGGATATGAGAATTCAGTCCATAACAGTAACTGAATTTCAGGAATGCAATGCCTAGGTTTGTTAATTGCATATTTAGTTTTGCTTATCTATCTATCTATCTATCTATCTATCTATCTATCTATCTATCTATCTATTTAGGGTGTGTATGTGTGGTACTGGGGGTTGAAAGCAGTGGCACTGTACCATTGTGCTACATCCCCAGCCCTTTTTATTTTTTAATTTTTTAAAAATACTTTTTAGATGTTCATGGACCTTTATTTTATTCATTTATTGATATGTGGTGCTGAGAATCAAACCCAGTGATTCACACATGCGAGGCAAGTGCTCTACCACTAAGCCACAATTCCAGCCAGTCAGCCCTTTTTTGTTTTTAATTTTAAGACAGGATCTTGATAAGTTGCCCAGACTGACCTTGAAGTTGCTATCCTCCTGCTTCAGCCTCCCAAGTAACTGGAATTACAAGCATGTACCACCATGCCTGGTTGCATATTTAGTTTTATAAGAAGCTACCAAGTTATTTTCCAGAGTGACTGTACCATTTCACATTCCCACCAGCAAAATATGAGTGTATCCACTTTTCCTGTAACCTCATCAGAATTGCTGTTGTCACTAATTTTTGTTTTAGTCTGATGGTAACTTAGGGGCATTTCACTGTGGTTTCAGTTTGAATTTTCCTAGTATCTTTGAACATCTTTTAGTGTACCTTTTGCCATCTGTATATCCTCTTCAATGCAATGGCTGTTCTTCTCTCTTGACCACTTTTTTATTTGGATTTTTAAATTATTTTTACTATTGAATTTTGAGAGTTCTTTATATCTGTTATAGGTCTCATATGTAGTTTGTAAAAATTTCTTTCAATCTGTAGCTTGTCTACTTGTCCTTTTCACATGGGATTTTTTTTTAAAGAAAATGCTTTTAATTATTTTTAGATTCAATTTATTCATATTTTTCTTAGTTAGATTATGTTTTTGAGGGTCAAGATTAAGAACCCACCAAACCTAGATCTTGAAGATTTTTTTGTCTATTTTTTCCCCTAAGAGCTTTTACATTTTTGTATTTAAGCCCATGATCCACTTTGAGTTAACTTTGTGAAATGTGAGGTTTAGATTGAAGTTCAGTTATTTTTCTATTTGTTTGTGATTTTATTGTGGTAAAATATACATAAAAATTTCCACATTTTAACCATTTTGAGTGTACATTTCAATGGCATTAAATATAATCATCTTCCTTTTTAACTATTGCCATTCTTCATCTTCAGAAATTTTTAATCCCTTCAAAGTGAAACTCTGTATCTATTAAATAACTCTGCATTACTTCTGTCCACCAGCTTCTTGTAACTACTATTTTACTTTCTGTCTCTATAAATTTGACTATTCTAGGTACCTCTATGATTGACAGCATACGATATTTATCATTTTGTACTTTGCTTACTTAGCCTATTGCCTTCAGGACTCATCTATGTTGAAGAGTGTATCAGAATTTCATTCTTGTTTTAGGTATGAAGAATATTCCTGTGTATGTATATGCCTCATTTTGCATATTTGTTTATCCAATATTTAGGTTGCTTCCACTTTTTGGCTACTGCAAATAATGCTGCTGTGAACACTGGTGTACAAATATCTCTTCAAGTCCCTCTTTCAATTACTTTAGATATATACTTAGAAATAGAATTGCTAGATCCTATAGTAATTCTATGTTTAATTTTTCCATAGAAGTTTACCATTTTATATTTCCACTAGTGGTATACAAGGGTTACTATTTCTCCACATTCTTGCCAACACTTGTTATTTTCTGTTCTTTAAGAAAAGTAGTCATGTTAATAGATGTCAAGTGTCATTGCATTGTGATTCTGATTTATAATTTTTATTAGTGATATTGAGCATCTTTTTAAGTGCTTATGGCCATCTGTATATCTTGTTTGGAAAAACGTCCTTTTTAGAATTTTCCATTTTTAAAAATGGGTGGTTTTCTGTTGTTTTTGAGATTAAGGAGTTATTTATGTAGTTTGAATAATAATCCCTCATTAGATGTGACTTGCAAATATTTTCTCTCATTCTGTGGGCTAACTTTGCCCTGATAATTGTGTCCTCTGAATAAAAGTTTTTAATTTTGATACAGTCAAATCTATCTCATTTTTCTTTTGTCTATGTTCCTGGTGTCACAGTCAAGAAATCATTGCCAAATCCAATGCTATGAAACTTTTATCTTGTGTTTTCTTTAATATATTTTATAGTTTTTGCTCTTATACTTAGGTCTTTGATTCATTTTTAGTTAATTCTCACATGTGGTCTAAGGTAAAGGTACAACTTCATTCTTTAACATATGGGTATTCACTTTTCCCAGCACCATTTGTTGAAAAGACTATTCTTTCCCCCATTGAATGGTCTTGGTACCTTTGTTGAAAATAATTTGAGCCTTTATGAAATTATAAATTTTGGTCCAATATTTATCATTTTGTATTTGGCTTACTTAGCCTATTGCCTATTGGTCTAAGTATTTGTCAATTACTGTAGCTTTGTAGTGAGTTTTGAAACTAAGATGTGTGAGTTTTCCTACTTTTTTCTTATTTCTCTAATTGTTTTTGGCTATTCAGCATCCTTTGTGATTCTATATGAATTTGAGGATAGATTTCTCAATTGTTGCAAAAACAATGTTGGAATTTTGGTAGGAATTTCTTTGAATTTATAGACTACTTTGGGCAATACTGATATATCTGAAACAATGTTAAGTCTTCAATCCATTAACGTGGGATGCCTTTCCATTTATATATGTCATTATTTTCATCACTAACGTTTTGTAGTTTGTAGTGTACAAGTCTTTCATCTCCTCCAAAAATTAATCCCTAAGTATTTTATCTTTTAATATTATTATAAATTGTTTTCTTGATTTCCTGTTTAGATTGTTCATTGACAGTGTATAGAAATGCACTTGATTTTTGTGTTTTGTATCCTCCACCTTTGTTGAATTTGATTAATTCTAACTAGAGAATGAATGTGTGAATGTGTGTACCATTTAGATTTTTCTACATATAAGATCATGTTGTCTGCATAAAGTTCAACTTAGTTCTTCCTTTCCAATTTGGATGCTATTTCCCCCAATTAATGCTACATCTAGGATATCCAATATTATGAAGAATAGAAGTGGTAAAAGTTGGCATCTTTGTCTTGGTCCTAATTTAGAGGAAAAGCTTTCACTATTTCACCATTGAATACGATGTTTGCTATTAGTAGGTTTCTTTTCTTTTTAATCTTCTGCCTATGTGTGTCCAGTTATCGCAGCACTATTTCCTGAAAAGCTATTCTTTCTCCTCCATTGTATTGCTTTTTTCCCCTTTGTCTACCATGAGACTTTCATATCTGTATGGGACTATTTCAGTGTTCTCTATTCTGTTATAGTGATCTATTTCTGCCAACATCATGCTGTCAATTTCTGTAGGTGTAGAATAAATCTTAGTATTGGGTAGAGTAATTTCTCCCACTTTATTCTTTTTGTCAAATTGCTTACCTATTCTAGAGCCTATGCCTTTGCATATATATTTTAGAACAAACTTGCCTATGTCTACAAAAAGCTTATGTGAATAGTTCTAGGAATTTTATTAAAGATATAGGCCAATTTAGATATTTTTTGCTGAGCCTTCTAATCCTTTGCACAATATATCTATTTATTTAGGTCTTCTTTGAGTGGTTTCATTTATATTTCACAATTTTCAGGATACAAATATGTTCATATTTGTTAAATCTATACCTAAGTATTTCATTTCTTTTGAGTAATTATAAATGGCATTGTTTTAAATTTCATTTTCTGCATGTTCATAGTGTACAAAAATGCAATTGATTTTGGGGTTGAGCTTGTATTCTGCAACCTTGCTGAAGTCACTTTTTCTAGGAGTTTTTCTGTGGATTCCTTGGCATTGTTTTTTTTTTTTTGTACATAATTATATTGTCTGCAAATAGCAATTTTACATATTCCTTTCCAATCTAGTCTTTTATTTTTTTTGCATCCCATTTCAGTGGTTAAAATTTTCAGTACTATGTTAAAACCAGTGAGAATATTTATTATTTTCTGTTGCATGTCTAGCATGAAAGTATTTACTCTTTCACCATTAAGTTGGATGTAGGCTGGGGGCGGGATTGTAGGTGACTTTTATAAACTTGAGGCAATTCCCCTCTATTGCTAATTTTCTGAGATTATTTTTCTTTCCCTTCCTTCCTTCCTTCCTTCCTTCCTTCCTTCCTTCCTTCCTTCCTTCCTTCCTTCATTTCTTTATTTCTTTATTTCTTTCTATCTTTTTGGTACCAGGGATTGAACTCAGGGGTACTGGACCACTGAGCAACATCCTCAGCCCTATTTTTTGAGTTTTATTTAGAGACAAGGTCTCACTGAATTGCTTAGTGCCTGACGATTGCTGAGGCTGGCTTTGAACTCGCGATTCTCCTGTCTCGGCCTCTCAAAGTGCTAGGATTACAGGCATGCATCACCACGGCTGGCTATCTGAGAGATTCTTATTCATGAGCATGTGTTGAATTTTGTCAAAAAGTTTTTTGCATCAATTGATATTTTTCTGTTTGGATTTGTTAGCATAGTGAGTTACATTAATTTACTTTTACATATTAAACAAGCCCTGTATCTCTGTGAAAAACTCACTTGATAATGTTATAATTCTTCTCATACATTATATGATTCAGTTTGGTAATTTTTTTCTTTTTAAAGTATCTTTGCATCTAAGTTCATAAAACATTGTTTTCAAGATTTTTCAAAATTGTTTTTAGTTGTTGGTGGACCTTTATTTTATTCATTTGTTTATATGTGGTGCTGAGAATTGAACCCAGTGCCTCACACATGCAAGGCAAGTGCTCTACCATTAAGCCACAACCCCAGCCCGGGATTTTTGTTTTTAATCTACTGAGTTTTTTTTGGTTTTGTTATCAAGCTAATGCTCTTCTCATAAAATGAGTTGGAAATTTTTCTCTCATCTTTTATTTTCTGGATAAGATTGTGTAAAAATGGTATTAATTCTTCTTCCAATAATTGATCTATTTCTCCAGTGAAATCATCTAGGGCTAGAGATTTCCTTTTGGAAAACATTTTTATTATGAATTTCACTTTCATCAATAGTTTTAGGACTATTTAGATTATGTGTTTCATCTTGGTTGAGTGTTTGGAAGTGCATGGCTTTGGTAAATTGTCTATTTCATATAAGTTTTTGAATTTATGAGTACAAAGTTGTGCCAGGTGTTTAATTATATTATTGTTTTGATGGTTTCAGGATCTGCAGTTATTTTCCCTATTTAATTCATGATATTGGTGATTTGTGACTTTTTATTTTAGCATAAATAAATCATTTTAATTCAGCCTTATTTAAATTACCCATTTCATTTTATTTTATATTTTATATTTTAGTGTGTCAGAAAAAGAATATTTTGAGATTTTAAAAATAATAATGATATTTTAAAATATATCCATTATTAAAATTTCTAAACAATTCTAAACAGTAAGAAGAAAACAACTTAGATGCCCTTCAACAGATGAATGGATAAGAAATATGGTATATGTACATAATGGAATATTAGTCAGCCTTAAAGAAGAATTAAATTATGGCATTTTCAGGTAAATGAATGAAGTTAGAGAATATTATGCTAAGCAAAATAAGCCAAACCCCAAACCCAAAAGCTGAATATTTTCTTAAATAAGTGGATGCTAATCCATGATGGGAGTGGAAATAGGGAAGAATGAAGGAACTTTGGATTGAGCAGAGGGGAGAGAGGGGAAGGGAGGGAGTGTGGGGTTGGGAAAGATGGTGGAATGAGATAGCCATTATTACCCTATATACATGTATGACTACACTACTAGTGTGACTCTGCACCATGTACAGCCAGAGGAATGAGAACTTGTGCTCCTTTTGTGTACAATGTATCAAAATTCATTCTACTTTCATGTATAACTAATTAGGACAAATTTTTAAAATAAAATAAAAATTAATTAAAGTATTTTAAAATATTAAGAAAAGAAGTAAACAATCAACCAAATATCTTTCCATCAAAATGTCTCTTGGTTATAATATTTCACAAATCCCCTATTGAGAGAGATAAAATTTAAGGTTAAAAAATGTGGGATAAATTGTTAGATAGGCTTTTCACATCTGAATGGTACCATATGTGTTATCTTAAAACTAAATTGTGTTTGATCTTATTAAAATTAAATAAAAAGTAGCTAAAATGTGTCATTAGTAATTTCTAAACTTGAAAAACATATTTTCCCCACAAAGAGATGTTATAAAACATTCCCTTAAATATAAGAAAATAAACTGTGAAAAAGCATTGAGGGGAGATAGATCTATATGTTTTAACTTTAATAATATCCACTGGTCTCATGCTGACAAAAATGAGGAAATTATTGTATTTAAACTCCTTTATAATTGTTCTATTTCTACCTACTCATTTTAGTGAGTTGCACAATAATATTTATGTTGTTGAAGTTTATAATATTTATATTCTGCTCCAAACCTCTCAAACATATTTTTAAGTCTTGGACTTATTTTTAAAGATATATGATAATTGTTGTAACATTTGACCACGGAGTCACCATTCATGAGATATTAAAAAAAAAACTTAGTTGATCACAATATATTTTGACTCTAATTTTTCTCTATTGATTATTTTTTCCAGGAGACAATTGTGTTAATTTTCTTCTGCAGTGTTAACATGCTTCCAGAAAATAGACTTCTGTACTTCTATTTTTATTTTTTTTCCTCCCATTTTATTACTAATTTTTTTTAAACAGCAAAGGTTGTAAAAACTAATATTCTGGTAAAAACCAGTTATCTGAAAATAAACAAAACCGCCTGGTTTATGGTTTTTGTCAGTTTACATGGTATAAAAACTTGTACAATGGATAATTTCAAGCTACCAGTGTAATGCTGCTGAAACAAAGTTAGGAAGAGGTATGCCCCACAAACTTGCAAGCTGGTACCAGCAGAGGCTGTACATGTACTGGATCTCCTTTGTTTTCTATATAATTTTCCTATAACTGGTGTTATATTTTATTAGTTAGTAGCTCTGTACCTGTTCATCTATCACTGTTTTCAGTTATGCTTAGTCTTTGTTTCCTATTCTTTTTTTCCATTTAATTATGTAATGATTTCCATTCTACCCCCCACCCCCAATTTCTCATTCATTTTGGTCTTACCTCTTCTCTGAATTTGTGTGTGTTGTTGTTGTTGTCATTTCTTAAAATACACTGTTTATTTTTGTGCTATTATTTTTTTATATCTTTATTAATTTTATGTGGTGCTGAGGATTGAACCCAGTGCCTCAGGTATGCGAGGCAAGTGCTCAACTGCTGAGCCATAACCCCAGCCCCAAAATACACTGTTTAAATTATATTATCTTTACTTTACTTTCTTGGAAACTATGGGAAAATGTTTGTCAGAACTTTTTTTATGTTTCCTGGGAGCAATTCTTCAGATGCCTACTCTTGTGTTTTTGTTTCCTGAAACATTCATTTCTACCTTCATCACTTCTAGTATCTAAGCAAATGTCCTCTGTCTTTCTGAAGTCTGTCTTGGTTCCAGCATGATCACGATTCATTTTTCATATAATCCAACTATCTGTTATTGGATGTTGAATAGTATGGAAAAGGATTAAGAAAATAAGCGGAGGCAGTACGGGCCCTGATTCCGATGTGTTGCCTTAAATATCCCCCTCTATCACTCTCCTAAGTTCTCTTCTCCTTTTCACAGTTTTGATGTTAATAAGGTTGGTTGAAATTAGTTTCTCATGAAATATTGACTGATCAAGTGCTTTATTTTATTGAAAATATTCTCTTATTTACTAACAGTTATTTCCACTCAAATTACAAAAATAGATGTTTTGTCAGTAGAGAAAACCATGTCTTAAATGGTAAAGAATGAATACATGTCAACTTAATAAATCATAATTAAACCTGTCATATACAAAAATAGCTAGATACCTTAATAGATAATATAGTATGCATTGCTGATTATAGGTTATTTTGTAACTTTAACATTTCTGAGCCAAAAAAAGTCAATGATTTACTTAAAAATAAAGATTTTTATCCCTCTGACAAATCAGTGAAGTACTGCTTTGTGTATTCAAAAGTGCTGTAATCAGTAAATGCATTAGTGTGGTGAATAAATTAATATTTTGCCCAGATCTTCCTTGTGGGAAAGTCTTATTACCTCAGCTACAGAAACTACTGTTGACAGAATACCATCAGCTGTCATCCCCTTTAGGGATTGCTACATTTTCAGACAACTTCCTGTCTGAAGTTCATGCCTGTTTCAGGAGCAGCCCATGCTCAATGATTGAAATACAAAGGATTGACCATCTCAGACCAACTCAGAGCAGTTCTGAAGGGTTTCCTTTGGTCCTGAGCTTCCTGAGGGGCTGGTCAAGACTGATTGCCTCCTTGGCTTCTACCTCTGCCGGCTCCTGCTTCTAGTGTTTCCCACCTACAGGTGTTGGTTCTTAATCTGTATTCTGAAAGCTAAACTCTGAAGAAATGACATACTATGCATAAAAAAATCTTACGGTTTTATGCAATGCAGTATTAGAAAAAGTATTATATGCATCTACAATTTTTATCTTGTGTACCTCTGAAATGAATTTGAGGCAGCTAAGAAGTCATTGTATTTAACCAATAGAAACAATTGCACAAACAACCTTTAAGTACAACAGGAACTCTATTTAAGTGATTGAAGTTCAGTAATTCAAGTCAACATTTTAATTGATACCAACTAACCACCAACTACATTGTAACAAAAATATTTTCTGGGGCTGGGATTGTAGCTCAGTGGTAGAGCGCTTGCCTTGCATGCGTGAGGCCCTGGGTTCGATCCTCAGCACCACATACAAAGCAATAAAATAAAGACATTGTGTCCATCTACAACTAAAAAAAATTTAAAAAAAAAAATATTTTCTGGCTGTTGCATCTCTATGAGTGCACATATAAGAAAGTCAAAAATAGAAAATATTTATACAAAGAACATGAGGGTGGAAATAGGGTTGAGGAGTAAGGAGTTAGCAATTTTGAAAATAAAATGATGGATTTAGGTACTCATTTCTATTAGATAGAATGATAGCATATGATATACCAGGACATATTTCTTCTTTCTACTTAGGAATATTTCAGGAGAAAAGGAATCATTCACTCATCCTACAGTTCCTATTTTGATATGGCAGATACTACATTGGAGTAAGAAAGAATGAAAAACAAACGAGAGAAATGCTGAATATCATACTATTAACCAGAAAACTGTCTAAAGCTATTGAGTAAAATAGGGCATGAGAAGATAAAAATCCTTATTTTGTACTCTGCTGATCAATTATAGAACCAGATACAACATGCATTAGTTTATAAGAGTACTCTTGGGATAGCTGAGGATAAACAGGCAGGTGACTTCTCCATTTCCTAGGTTGAAACCTCTTGGCTGGTTTGTGAATGTCTCTCTCTCTCTCACCACAGTGTGGTCAGTAAATATTCTTGATATTGCTGGAGACTTCAAGGGTTTGAGAATGGTGTGGACAACTGAGGAATTATAGTTGAAACACAAGACATCGTTGCAAGCTTCAACCCAAATATCATTCAACAATAACAAAAACAAACAAACAAAAACTGTCATCTCTTGGTCCCTAAACACCGTACTTGTGCTCATAATCTGTCAGTCTTCTTACAAGGGCAAGCCCAGCCTTGATATTACATGTGCAATAAATTAACACGTTGATGCGTGCTGAGTTTTTGTCCTTGCTCGGGCAAGGTAGGGGTATCTGCAAGGCACACTTGTTCAGGCTTGAGTGAAACAGGTTCTAACAATGAGTTCGCTAGTGAACTAGCAAAGTGAGCATGAAGTGGTCCAGGAACTCATCTGTCCCTAGGTACCACATTCTAAATCAGAAATTCACCAGTTTGTGCGGAGTCAGTCTGACCCTATTTAACTTTGTTCCAGAAAAGGGGTAGCAACCTCAGGGACACCTTCACTTGAGTTGCCACGCCAGGCAGGAGGGGTCTCTGTACACCAGAGATCGTTGCTGGGTTGGCTGATTGAAGGATGTGATCACTCTGAAGTCACGGATGGGGGTTTCTCTACGCAATAGGGGAACCAGCAGCAGGGCATCAACGTCACCTGAGAAGTTTGGTTTGCAGAATCTCAGGCCCCAAGCAATTGAATCCGAATTTGTGTTTTAATTCATAAGCTCATTAAAGTTTGAGAAGCCCTGGTCCAGGTGTTGGTAAAGAGGCTGGCAACAAATCTGCCTCTCAGCCTCGCCCCTCCTCCTCACCTTTGCCTGCCCCTTCAGCAAAGCTCAGCCCCGCAATAGTCGTGCACAAAATTTTGGCAAATCTTGAGTGTGTGGGGACCGGGCGTGCAGAAGCTGCCCCCGCGGGGAGATCAGAAAGAAAGTGTGATTGGATTGGCTGCTTTCTCCAGCACGGGAATGGAGACACTCCCGCCACACTCCCCCGCCCCTCCACACCCCCCGCAGCTGCTGCTGCCTGCTTTCAGCCGGCTGCAGCGAAAACCCGGAGCAGCTGCGTGAGCTCGTGGATAGTCCTCCTAGGGGCGAAGCCAGGCAGCTGGGCATGCTCAGTAGCTGGTGGGAGGTTTGGGTGGAGAGTAGAAAGCTTTGGCTCTGCCCCGCATCTCCTCCCTTCAGCCCCCGCCCCACTTGCCCCTACCCAGCCGTAGTAGTTCCCCAGCGTGCGCCCGGGGAGACCAGGAACATGGCGCTCGGAGCCATGTAGCAGCGGAGGAGAAAGGGATGAGCCACTGCCGCTTCGCTGACAGCCAGCCACCAGGTAGGCAGGCGCGCCTGGAAGGGCTGCCTGGGTGGATATCGGTGCCAGGAGAGGCGTTTGCAGGGATGCGCACAGCTGGTACCCAGAGCATCTTGCTTTGCCCGAAGAGGATGAGAAGAGGACTTCTGTGACAACACAATTTTGCATATCCTAGGAGATGCCAAAGGCTAGGGACCCGCTGTCCAGAGGGAAGGGATTCGGGGACCGCCCACCCCCAACCCATGCTCTACCATGCAGCCTGGGCTCTCTACCGGTCAAATAAAGGATAGTTCTTTTCCGCTGGGCTGGAGGGCGTGGGAGAGAACCCCAGATACCAGCCCTGGAAGCGCGCTGGTACCCCGAACTGCTAGCAAGCCCAGCACCAGTTCTTTGTGTATATAGCCGCGCACGCCGGGCCGTGGGGGTGGTGTGCCGTAGTGCTTGCTTCTCCGGAGGAGTGTTGGATATGTTGCCAGGGCAGGATTTTATATGGTTTTTGTCTTTTGGCAGGTGTGGACAATAGCTGAGCCTGTATAGGGCTGTGTTTTCCTTTGTTATTTGCCTTGGTGTGCCTGTGCGCGCCTGGTGGTTTGTAATAGAGAAAAAGAACTTCAGCTTGTGGGCACCGTTGTGGGCAGGCAGAGTGTGGAAACGGATCTCGGTTCCCAACTCTTGTCAAAATTGTGTGCCATGTCAGCCTCCTGGAGGGTAAACTTGAAAAATCTGGGGATCATCAGTGCCCAGTTTGAAGAAGTGTGATTATCCTTGAAAACGTGTGTGTGTCGGGGGGCGGTGTTCCCTGATGTTTTAAACACGAGATGTGAGTTAATTGCCAACATTACATCCCAATTAAGGGAATTTGAAGCCTTGGGCTATTTGTGGTGGTCTTTTTAAGGCCAAAGTAATAAAGAAAAAGAGAAGTTGGCACAAAACCAGAGGAGAGCGTTGTCATTGATAGTTGATGACAGCTTGGAAGACTGAATATACTTTTGTGGAAATGGGGAAACCTGGGCATTCCACAGGGCTCTACCAAGAAACAGCCACAGGGTCTTGGGTAACTCACAAAACGTCTTAGAACATCCTTCTCTCTTCTTAGATTTGGTGTTGTGCAGACAGTTTCTTTTACCTGAATCCATATGGACAATATACTCTCTGTAGAAGCCTCTCCTACACTAGAATTCTATGAATTTTTGCATTCTGCAACCCCACCTGACATTTGTATATTTGTTATATTCAGCAGTAAAACCCACTGAGAGAGGAAAGGTAAATTTAGAACATGCCTTTATTTTTTCTTTGTAATATGAAGGGTTGGGCATCTGTCTGTGAATATAAAGTTTAGAGATACTTTCCTCTGCACTTACACTATTTATTTTTATAGTCTTGTTAGGTGGCAAGAATGAGTCAGTATCATCAAAATGAAATGGGAACTGCATGGGGAAAATGGATTTAAATAAATTGAAGCCATAAATGTCCAGTCTGATGGTGATACCTTGATTTGGAATACATGTGGGCAAAGCAGAAGCGCTGCTCATGGAAGTATTAGGAGTTGACGACAGGTTCATTGATAGCATTGACTGTATAAAAAATTGGGGGTTCCTCTGTGAATAGTTAAAACTATACTGTTCCAGGTCTCTGCAACTTGTTATTTCATTAATATGAGTTTTAATTGCAGATTTTGGAAATCCAGTTTGGCAGCGCCTCTCACTCGGAGTTTGCTGAAATGCTGCAGTTAGGAGAGGCAGGTGCTTTGCGTGTATGGGGTCATCTTGGTGATGACATAGAGCTGAATTAGACGTTCCATCTTTAGCTTTGCCATCACAGGCAAGCTATTTAAATTTCCAAAGCCTCAGTTTCTTCATCTGTCAAACAGGCTCAGGAATAGTAGGATCTTCCTGCATGTGTCACTGTGGGGATTACTCTCATAAACCACCAAGAAAATGGCATTGCCCTTTAAGAGAAGACAGTATATGTTTATTGAACCCATACTATATGCCCCTTATTATACAAGTCAGGTTCAGATGTGGATTTACTTAGATCCTGTTGTAGTTTCCTGAGATTGCTATAATAAATTACCCAAAACTGGGTGGCTTAAATTAACAGAAATTTATTCTCTTACAGTTCTGAAGGCTAGAAGTCCAAAATCAAGGTGTTGACAGGGCCATCTTCCCTCTGAGACTGCCACTTTCTGACCCTGGTAGCTTGAGGTCTTCCTTGGTCATGACAATATAAATCTAATTTCTTCCTCCAACTTCACATAGCATCTTCTGTGTCCCTATGCCTAATTTTCCCATTCATATAAGGACACCATGCATATTGGATTTAGACCCATTCTAATTCAAAATGACCTCATTTTAAGTTGATTAACTTTGGAAAGATTTGACTCCCAAATAAAGTCACATTTACTGGTTCTGGGTGGGTATGGATTTTGGAAAGGCACTATTCAATCCAGTATACCAACATCCATATTAATAATGACAGCATAAGAACAGAAAGTAAAGGTTGAATAACATGAGTTCAGAAAAGACTTTAAATGTTATTTAATCCAACTAACGTATTTGAAGCTTTATATTCCCAACTATGGTAGGGAATAGCAGGGTTCAGAGGTACTTTAGTCATATGTCACCTGTATGTCACTTATCCCTAAATCAAGACAATCCAGGACTTGGGTCTTCTCGAGTATCCCAAGTGTACCCTGTTCCAAACTGATTTGTTGATGTTGCCTTCTACCACTTTTGATATCCCACAAAAACAATTCAAAACAAACAACAGCAGTAAAGATATCCTAATAACTTTCTAGTCTTTCATATCTTGGTAAATAGTACTGCTGTCCATGGAGTTGCTCTTGCCAGACATTCAAAGATTATTTCTGTCACTTCCATTACCTTTACCTTCCATGCCCCAAACATTACAGTCTTAGAAAGTCTACCTTCTACTTGTATCTCTAAACTGATCTTCACAGGTTTATCTTTCCATCCCCACCACCACCATTGAACTTCAAGTTGTCATTGCTCACCTGGATCACTGGCATAACTTTCTAACCAGACCCTTGGTTCCTGGTTCACCCTGCCAATGTAGGATCATTTCAGTTCCCTTCATAAACTAACATCCATACACCTGAAGTAATTTCTAAAGACTCTGAGAGTCTCAGTACTTGGCTAGACTTGTCCTGGGCATCTTTTCCTCTTGCTGCTGTTATAGTGACCTGCTATTTTTTGAACAAAGCCCTACTTCCTATATTTTTCCAGTCCAACCCACACTTATCTGTGATGGCTGTTCATTTCGTGTCTTGCATGCAGAAGATGCTCAGTCAATGTTTGGTAAATGAAAGAATGAATAATCTGTCTTATTGCATTTTCTGTGCCAATTTATACTTTTTGAATTGTTTTTACTAGTACAAAAAGAGCAAATTAGAACCTCATTCTGACTTCAAGAAGGGAGTATTTTTAACTTTAACAAGTGCACCTTCTAAGAACTGATTTTAGGTTAGCAGTTAAGAATCAAGTCAAAATATTTTCTGGCAACTGAGGTTTTTGTAAAAAACATATCAGTCAACATATATTCTGCAAATATATATTGTAAGGTTATATTTGTCATGTTGAGCCCTGAGAAAAAATGATGAACTACATATTTTACCTTTTATAAATCAAGAATAATAAATAATAATCATATATAATAATAATAAATACAATTTTTTATTGTGCTTCTGTTATATGCCAAATTCTCCATATGCCAAATTCCTATCCATAGCCATCACTATGCTCTCCAATCTTTCCCAGTAACATGGAACCCTATACTTAATAGAAATACAACAAATATTTTGATAAATCAATAATCAGTAGTTATTATTATTGTGATCTTTCAAAATAAGAAGCCTATCTAGGGAAAAGGAATCTGCTCATTTGTAGAAGAGCATATGATTTCTTTCTGAACATACCTGGATGAGCTCTGTTCTGTTTTAAAAGTTACCCTGGCTGTTGTCTTTGAGGTTAAAGTAGGAGAGAAATTATTCTTTATATGAGAACAAGTTTCTGGTGTATTTCTGTTAAAATCCTTAGTTGTTTTATTGTTTAATATGTTTTATCCAAGGGAGAAGTAACTTGATGTCTCTAGTTGAGAACCCTTTTGGTAGTTTTGTGCAACAAGACTGTGCCCAAAGGAAATTAACGTAGTTCAACACATGAACGTATCTTATGTTTTGGATTTCTAGAATGGCTTCAATTTCACATTCTCTTATTGTAAAGTGTGAATTTTTTAAAATAATAAATGATCACTTAATCCATATGCTTAACTGAAATTTTTCATGCAAGTAACCAAAAATCAGAGTGTGCCTTGATTTTTTTTTTTAAAGTGGTGGGTACATAATTGAATCAACTAAAACTTAAAGTAACTAATAAGATATTTCAGTAAGGTGGCTAATTGTAAAATACATCGTTGTGGTTTGTATGTGAGGTATCCCCCCACATCACTTGTTAATACAGCATTATTCTGAGGTAAAATAATTGGATTGTGAGATCTGTAACCTAATCAGTTAGGAGCTGAGCAACTTTTCTCTGGGCCCCGCCCCCATGATATGCTCCTTCCCTTTGGGCCCAAAGGAGTGGAGCTGGCCATCTATGTACTAAGACCTCTGAAACTATGACCCTGAATAAACTTTTCCTTTTCTAAGTTGTTCTTGTTGGTTGTTGTGGTCATAGACAAAAAGAAAAAAGCTGACAAAAACATACACCTTTAAAAGTCAGTGGCTTGGGCTGGGATTGTAGCTCAGTGGTAGAGCGCTTGCCTCTCATGCGTGAGGCCCTGGGTTCGATCCTCAGCACCACATACAAAGCAATAAAATAAAGACATTGTGTCCATCAACAACTAAAGAAAAAAAAATATTGAAAAAAAAAGTCAGTGGCTACCCAAAATGGCAGTATTTACCAACTAAAAAGTGTAAAGTAAAACGATTCTATTCATGAAGCCACAAAAATATATATTACATAGCAAGAGTAGGAAAAATACATAAATTACTTGGGAATATTAAGAAACAGATAAGAACCTATGCAGAATGTGATACATTTTTTACTGAAGACAAATAAAGCTAATAAACAGCAACAACAAAAATGAAAACCACATCTATTCTTGGGTGGAAAAGGCAGATAAAAAGAAATGTTTATTTTTCCCATATCAGTTATATGGTTTTATTATGTTGGAATTTAGAAACATTTGACAAAACGATTCTAACATATGTCTGGAAGGATAACTATATGAAAATCGAAAAAACAAAACAATGCGAGAGTGGTGGGGGTATTGTGGAGAGGATAGAGCTGTTAGTGGTGAAGGCAAGGTGCGGGGGGAGGTTGGAGGTGGGTGGTGGGTGCAGGAAGGCTGTGGGTACAGGTAGGTGGTTGGAGGTGGTAAAGGTAAGTGGGAATGATGAGTGAGGGAGGTAGGTAGATTTCAGGGGGTAGAGGAAATGAAAATAAATCATCTGGTCATCCAACTGCAATAATTAAATCAATGTAGTACTGATGTAAGAATTGATAAATAGATCAATGACATAGAATAGCCAAGAAACAGACTCAGGTTGTTTTTAGAAACAAATGTAGTGGAGAAAATATTATGGAACAGTGAGATGTACCAGAAAAACACTTCAAGTAAATTGGCTACGTATATAGAAATCATTGAACTAAGAACCTCTGCTTACATGACCTTCCAAAGTAAAGTCCAAATAAATTGAAAAGTTTATATGTAAGACAAAAAACAAAGCTAGAAGAAAACAGCTAACTAGTTTTAGAAGGACTTTCTAAATATAAGATCAATGGAATGAATCACAAAGCAAAATACAGATTCAAATATGTTTTGTACTTTGATATGAAAAAATATATATTTTAGAGTGGAACAAAATCATGGGGAGCAGTACTGTCACCAAGCCTGAGTTAATGCAATAACATACTGAAGAACTCTTGTAAATCCATGAGCAAACAAGAGCTCCTGAGTTGTCCAAATATCTGAATAATTAAAAAGGAAGAAATAAGAGATCAATATACATATTTATTAAATGTTCTTGCAATTAATCACAGAATTGCAAATTAAAATAAGGTGCTAAATTTCCTGTATTAATAAGTAAAAAAAAATTAAAAATTAATAGTACTGGCCAGGATGCCTGTATCTCGTGAGGACATTCTCATTCAGTGCTAGTGGGAAGTTTATATGATGCAACCTTCCTAGAGAAGAGTTAGAAATTATTTGTCACAAGCTTTTTAACATTCAAACTATTTGACCCAACTATTTCTTTTGCTTCTTATTCTGTATTTATTTTTGTCTTGGCTAAGGCAGTAGATCAGCAAAATTTATATAAAGGATTGTTTAATTTTATAACCAAAAATTTAGTACATATATAATTAAAAATTAGAAACTGAAGATGAGTTCTCAAAATAACATTCTATTCTATAGATATTAAAAGTGGTCATTTTGAAGATTACATAATGACATAATCCTCACTATGATTTTAAGCGGAACTAACCAAGTTGCTCTATTGTATATATTGTATCATTCGTGTGTTTTGTGGAATGGAAATATCATGTGGGTAAATAAAAAACTGAAACAAAAACAAAAAAGTAATGTTAGGGTGAGAAAAATATAATTTTTAAAAATATCTTTCTAAATTTTTTGAAAATTTAGTCATTGGTAACACGTTGTTTTATGAATCAGAAAAAAATAATCCCACTCTTTTACAGCAAGCATACACATTCAGGCCATAATTATTCATTTATGTATTCATTGAATACCTGTTATGCTAGGGTCTCTGCCAAGTATATTAGCAATGACTCTTAGTTTGCATGTAAATGAAAGACACTGCCTAATTCCGGTAAAAGGATTTTACTAGGAGGATGGCAGGTAACTAAAAGAATTGCCAGGGGATTCCCAAAAACAAACACACAAATAAGACCGGAAGCAGACTAGATCCTAGTCAGTTCCAGGGTCTAGGTACATTATTGGGAAGATGTTCCAGCCAGGAACAACTTGTTCAGGGTGTGGTCATAGTCCAGTAGTTGTTATGTTTGTCCTTCCTCCCAATACCTGGTCCATTCAACTGGGCATCAGGAAGAGTGGAGTGGCTTGATTGGCAGTTTCATTCCAGCCTTTCCAATGAAGTACATGAAAGAGATGATGTGATAGGTCCTAAACACTCAAAACCAAATCAAACTAAAACAAAGGCAGTAAAAGTGTCTGTTGCCCCAGGATTTAAAGGCAAGTAGGGCTAAATGCCATCTCTCTCTCCTCCCTCCCTTCTATAGGGAACTTTTACTGTGATGCAGGAGTTTACCTAACAAAAGGTTTATGGCACTGTTCACTGTGCTGTGCATCATTAAAAGGTGCAACATGGGTACCCCATGTAGGAGACACCTGTTTCTCCTGGAGTCAGCAGTGATGTATCAGGAAGATGTGGCTTTTCAGGCATTGGTCCTCATGTACAGGCAGGAATTATGAAGGGAAGGTCCTATTCTCAGGTGAAAATTCAGGATAACGATAATCTGAAAGAAACACTTTAGCAGAAGCAAGAGTTTGGACACAGATGGACACCAACACAAGTCTTGACTTCTTTCCAAATTACCTTACATTTGGCAAGTCCTTTAGTCATATTTGTGTTTAACCCACATGAACATTGGACTCTTGGTTTAGATGCTTTGGTACAAAATACTAAAAAAAAAAAAATTATCTTTGCATCATTGTTTATTCCCATTGTAAATAGGAAATATCTATAGCTATTCAGGTAATTCAACATTCATGTTGTTTTTATAACTCTTTATAAACTTTTCCCTGAGGAAAGATGGGTTGTAAATAGAAGGAGAAAAAATAATTATTCTTCAGTTGCACTTAAAACAGTTCAGATAAAATCATCTTAAATTACCAAGAGAAGCTCTTGTCCTGCCTACTGCATTTTATGGAGTCCTGATACTTGTCCTCCTAGCCTTTATGCCCCTGTACAGCCATGCTTCTCTGCACCAATCAAAGAGCCACATGCCACCTGGAGGCGTTGATCTCTTTCAGGACTCTGCTTTGAATATCTGGGATATTAGAATTCCTTGCTCATAGAGCTGCTGATCCAAAGGGGGCTGAAGAAGAAGGAATGCATGTGGGGGTATGGTTGAGGCTCAGATATGTGAACATGTAATCTGCACATAGGTGGTGGAGGTCAGGAGTAAAGAGAATGAAGTGAAGCTGGTTCTCCTTGCCTTGCCATGTTCCGGAATTCAAGTATTCCCAGTTTAAACCTGGCTTCTGGGTTGTCATGAAGGCACACACATAATTAGCTATTCATGCAATCTCAATGTAAACTATAAGAAAAACAGATGCTATTTCTGAGGTTGTAGTAAATATATTGAACAAGATGTATTGAGCCCTCATCAAAGTATTTCATCTGCATATTTTAATTATTCTTTATAAAAGCACTCTCAAATAGGACACTTGAACAATAAGTCATCAGTGAGATAGGGTAGAGAAGCAGTCAAACCCTGGATCATTTGCATTCACATTCCATAAACACTGGTATACAGAAACTCAGTGGATACAAAAGTTTTGTTTGGAGTCCTTGAACCTTCAATAATTAAAAAATCCCTGGATGAATCAACCCACTTTGACTCTCCAATACTCTCAAATCCTCAGTCAGCATTTCTGTTCATGCAGATTTCCTCATGAAAAGGGAAGGTAAATGCACTGACTGTGTTTGGTATTATGATTAACTTCATGATCAAAACCAAACATATTTGGTTGCTTGTAGAAGAAGCAAATTCAAGAAGTAATGGGAAAAATTCCACCTTTACTGAACATGGATATTTTCCTTGAACAATATAGTACAATAACTATAAACATATCATTTACATTGTATTAGGCTTTATAAATAACCTAGAAATAATTTAAAATATATGGGAGTTATGCATGGGTTATATGTAAATAGTTTGACATGTTCTATGAGAGTCTCAAGCATCCATGGGTTTGGTATCTGCAAGGGTTCTGGAACAGATCCTTGTGATTGTAGTTTGTTTTACCATTTATGAGGGTTTTTTTGCATATTTTAAAATTTATTCTATGTAGGTATATATGACAGCAGAATGCATTTTGATTCATTGTACACAGATGGAGCACAACTTTTCCTTTCTCCGGTTGTACATGATGTAGAATCACATCATATATGCAGTCATACATGAAGCTAGGGCTATGATATCCATTTCATTCCACCATCTTTACTTAAGAGGGTTTTCAAGGTACCTGCCACCTCCATGGTATGTCCTATCCCCTTTTCTAGGCAGTCTGCTCTCCTTCTCTCTCACAGCCAAGTAGTCTCTAAATCTCATCATGTTAAAATAATTTTTTGTGTTATATCCTCCACTGTGCCCACTACTACTCCCCCTAGCATCTCCCACTTAAATCTGGTGAAAGCCTCCTCTCTGTTCTTGTCTTCATTCCCAACCCCAAAATGAACATCCAATCATCTCATTATCACCTCCTCATTGCAAACTTCCTACCCAGCTACCATCCGCTCCACCCAAAAGTCTCCCATATGTCCTGGTTTATCCCACTCAAACATGTATCATAGTATTTCATGTCTTTTCTTAATGGACTCTTTTCTTGCACTAGACCAGAAATTCTGAAGCAGATATATTGTGTCTTCACCTTTGTATTCTCAGCACCTAACTTGATGGCATAACACATTTCAGTCTGTAGTATCTATCTGTAGGTAAAGGAATATTACTTAGCCTATAAAACATGACTGCAAATGCAAAAGGATACTGCCACAATTTTGAAGTTCTAGGATGGAGACTAGAAATGATCTACTTCCTTAAAAAATAAAAGTTCCACAGCAATAGTAGGTTTTAAAAAAATTTATCAATGAAAGACGGGTAAAAATGATTACTCCCTAGTTATTCCTTAGAGTACAACAAAAATTCTAATATTGGATATAGGTATAAGGTAGAGATTCTAAAGACACTCAAAAGAGAGAAAATGATGCAACAAGCCAAAAGCTCAAGCCAGCTTTCCAACTATTGAGTGAATAAACTGAGCTACTTAAAAACTGTTAGGAATATTATTTGATTACTAGAAGTAACTTACACCTATGGCTCTGTTGTTTCAAACCTGGTACACATATGCCTGATTGGGTGATAGGACTCCTACTTTCCCATCAGTTGATGTTTATACTGAAAGGTGGGGTTTTATTCAGTTATGCCCAAGTCCTTGGCACCACCATTTCCATAGTAACTGATGCACTACAAAACGAGAAAAAAACTAGAAAGAATTGAGAGGGAAATGAATCACAGCAAGTGGTCAAGCAAGGGGTTCCCCAGTGTGAGTTTCAGGACTTCTTCAGGCTTATTTGCAGAAAGAGTCCCAGACAGAAGATTCTAGGGTGATTATTATGATACAGGTTTAAGGGTAGTCTATGAGTATTATCTAGGACTATTGCCTTGTCTACTTTAGCTTGAATTCCTATGACAAGTACCTGTGTTGGCATATTAGTAGTCCACACTGGTTGGCAGAATCGCTGATGAATGAACAACCATGAACTCATAAACAATGAGGAATTGGGGAACTAGAAAATTTCATCTTTAAAACAGAGTTGAGTTGTCCTTTTAAAGTTGGAAGGTGTAGAATACTGTGCATTCTACTAGGTACTAAACATTTAACCTTGTCAATTTAGAGCAGAGTTTTCCAATGATGTGGCATAGATGGGTTCTGTTTGGCATGCATCGTACAAAATTTCTCAGAAAAACTTATATTTCTGGCTTTTAAAAAAAATATTACACACACACACAATTGCAAAATTGGCAGCACTGACCATGTTTCCTCGTAGTAACTATCCATTGTGGCTGAGTAGCTGCCACCTCTACCATAGGCAGGTTAGAGTTTACACTTTGCCATACTCTTCATCACTCCCTTCTGCCTACCATCAGACCATTTTATTTATATTATATGTTATATTACCTTCTTTGTCTTTGAAGTCTTGTGAATTTGTTGCCTTGAGATTAAAGGGGAGGATTGCTCTAGGTTTTTGGATCATCTTATCCTTGTATATTATGTTTTTAATTTTACTTTCTGAAAATGTATGCCAATTTATTTAATAATTTAAATGTAATGCAAGTGACATTTTTTTAAACTTTTCCAGAATATTTTTAATTTTTTAAATTTTTTTTTAATTTTTTAATTTTTTTATTTAGGCTTACATGTTAACAGTGTAAATGATTCATTGTACATAGATAGAGGATAACATATCAATTCTCTAGTTGTAAGTTGTATAGAATCACAACATATATGCAGTCAAACATAAAGTTAGGG
>CM053401.1:147675583-147700896 GCA_028644305.1 Xerus rutilus
TTAATCAGAGAGACCATTCGGCATTTGGTTTTTTGGGATTGGCTTACTTCACTTAGCATAATGCTTTCCAGTTCCATCCATTTGCCTGCAAATGCCATAATTTTATTCTCTCTTATTGCTGAATAATATTCCATTGTGTATATGTACCACAGTTTCTTTATCCATTCATCTATTGAAGGACATCTGGGTTGCTTACACAATTTTGCAATTGTGAATTGTGCTGCTATAAACATTGAAGTGGCTCCATTATGCACTGTATATAAGTGTATGTGCAAATACCCTGTTATGATCGGCCAGCCTAGTAAGTTATTTGGTTATAAAAAATTTGCCTCCGAATTGAAACAATAATACTAACAGTAACTAAGACCTGTGAACACTTATCACTTGCCAGAGATTGTGTTATATGCATTGTACACCTTCTTGTTCAATACTTCCAGTAAGTTTATAAATTATGTGTTATCATTATTTGCATTTTCTGTCTAATAAATGGTGTATTTACGTGGCTTTGCTTTATTCATTAGAATTATTCTCCCATAAGCATAAAAGGTGAAGGTAAAAATATTTTCTCAACTTCTAAAGATTCTGTTGACCCCTTCTATTTCAGTTCACAATTCCTCCTCTTAGACCTTGAGATGAAAATTCAAGAGCAAATAGTTTATTTGGAAATTTTATGAAATATCATTGAGAGGGAAAGTAACTCAAGCAAAGAATATGGCTCAATCCATTTCTGCTCCTGTAACAAAATACCTCAGACTGGGTTATTTACAAACAATAGCAAATTATTTCTCCCAGTTCTAGAGCCTGGAAAGTCCAAGATCAAGACACCAGCAGCTTGAGTGGGTAAGGGCTGGCACTCTTCAAGATGGCACCTGTTGTTGTATCTTCCAGAAGAGATGGATGAAACCTGCATCCTCACATGGCAGAAGGGTAAAAGGACAAAAAGGAGTGAACTCAACTGTCAAGTTCTATTATAAGGGCACTAATTCCATCCATGACAGTGGAGCCCTTTGATCTAGTCACCTCCTTAAGGCCCCACCTCTTAATATAATCAAGTTCAGAGTTAAGTTCCAACATATGAATTTTGGAGGGATGCATACACTCAAATCATAACAAAAGCTACCAACACTGCAGTATTAAGCTGGGGAAACTGGAAAATGGTATAAAACTCATGTCTCACAATTAGTTTATTCAAAGAAGAGGGAGCTGAGATGCTTATACAACAATTCCCATCAGTCATTTGTTGAAGATATTCCCAGGGAATATTAATTCCTGTTCATTTTCACCATCTGTTACACTTAGAAATCTCTCAGGAACACATATCCTATTGTTGGAAATCAATAGGGATATCAGTAGAAATAACAGAGCTTGCTACTTACATACATATTGTCCCCTTAGTGTGTGTCTGCAAAACTTTAGAGAGCTTTCAGAAGTTCATAAAACATAAGACACAAGAAAAACAAGAAAAGAACCCATCTATCTTTTGTTAGTCAACTGAGCGTATATTCATTGAGCATTAGAGTAGACAAGAAAACCACATGTAAAGTGGATAATAGGGCATTGAGTCAATGTTAAGTTGTATTCAAGTCTTTTTCAAATAAACAAAGCAATATAACTATAGGTGCTGAAATGAAGTCATATATAATTAGGCATACAGCTGTTAAATGCATTTAATATTGAAAAATGGAACAGAAGGAAGGCTACAGCTGACCTTGTGATGAAACACAGAGAGAAAATATTCCCGGGAGTAAAGCATTTACCCATGTAATGCAATTGCATTCTTGTAGGGCACTAGGGACCAGTTGGTAAGCTGTCTCTTCCAAGGCATTAATAGAACTCTGTGTACCAAATAATATCATTTATGTCCAGAATAATTTTGGGGGGAGAGAACACGATGGTAGGGTAAGTCAGAGAATATATGATTAAGATTATACCTATTGACATTTAGAATAAAATTGATTTTGATTCTAGGTCTTGCTAGGAACCACCAAACTAAAAATAATTTTGCATGGAGAAAGAAGATGAAGTAAGAAATATTTTGAGTGTACAGACACAAATATTCTTATTTACATGTGGATAAACAGTAACTGTTAGTGCATTTGAACTGGGTGTCAAAAGGCATTTGGTCAAGAAGTAAGAAATGGGTGTTGGTCAGTTAGCAGCCCGTAGTGGGATTTCAAAAATAATACAAGTATTTTCCTTGTTAATAATTTATCAGTTGAGGTGGTTTTTCTTAGTAGGGGAAGTATTTTAACATTAACCATCTGATTCAAACAATTGTGGAACAAGAAGGGGATCTAGAGTTGATGAGGTCATATTAATAATATCCCATAGATTATCAAGTTTATTAGGCTTCAGATTGTTGTGCTCTTAAAATATTAGCTGTTAAGATTTGCATTGGAGATATGGATGAGTTTTAAGAAACTCATTACCATTAGTATGGAGAGGAGACCTGTAGAGTATTTCACACCAGACCCCAGATGTTAACTTCTCACGTGGAATGGCAGACGTGTAGGAAGTTCTTTCTTAATTTCTGTTTCTATAAAAGAATAAATAGAAGAAATTTTGGAAGAGCTATCAGGGCATGTGGAAGAGTGATCTTTACTGACTTCAGATAAGCAACGTTGAACTTTCTTTATCACCTTGGTTCGTTCTAATTATTGAACCTGAGTGTTAGGGCTCCACCATATCCTAATCAGAGCCTCCGGGCTTATCATTCAGTTCCTTTATATTCAGAGCCTCCATGTTGCACGTTAAGCAGACATTCATCTCTGGTCCATGTGATTGGTACCTCCTGGAATAATGTAGTCCATTGCCTGGATGACTGTCTATGGTGATTCCACTTATGTTGTCCTTGCTTTCGTACACACTTTGAGAAATGACATCAATGTGCTTTACAATTGTGTGTGCTTTCTTTCTGTTCTCCATTATCTTTCCCATGGAGCTGAAAGAGCCTCTGGAGAAGAGGCTAGATTTTATGTTTTTAAGATAAAGCACTGCACATAGCATTCTCCAGTATAGTTTCTCAATGAATTTTAACCAAATCAATGCATAAATAATAATGCTATAATTTATTGACATTTTCCTATGTGTTAGAGTCTCTGTGAGGTATTTTACCTGCTTATCTTCTTTAATCACACCAGTCACTTTTTTCATTTCTCCTTTGAGGACACTGTGAGTTGAAGAGTAAAAGATGAATGAATAGAAATATTGCATGAAAACAATTCCTTTAGGAATTTTAATGTAAAAGAAGGAAGAGAGTTAAAAGTAGAAAGTGTAGGGAGATGAAGATAAAGAATTGAGGGGGAGCAATTCATACAAAGAACAATGGATTCAAACATATTTAAAAGTTAATTGGAAGAATTCAGGTGAAAAGAGGAGATGGAAAATATAGTTGAGAGAATTGGTAATTGATAGTATTGAGAAGGTGCAGAGAATAGAACCCACAGGACACATGGAAAGAAGAGCCCTAGGAAGTAGGACAGTTTTATTGGGTCAAGAGGAAAGGATTAGATAGGATGGATTTTTGGAAATTTGTTATTGTGAAGTTGCAGAACTTCCTGCCTGAAGTTTTTCCTTTTAATCTTTGAAGAAGGAGGTGAAGTCTTCTATTGAATTTGATGGGGTAGGACTGCTTGTAAAGGAAATGATGATGGAAAAGATTTGGAGGAGGATGGAGAATGTATGAAATGACCTCTGCAGAAGTTCAGTGACTGAGTCAAACAAGACCCTAGAATTTCCATATGTATTCATTTGTTTGTATTAATGAAACCATGGTTTCAGATTAAAATTCTAACTGCACATTTTCTTTGCATCTGCCAGAAAAGAATAGATTGTGGCCCAATGCAATTAGAATCTAAAATAAAGTAAGAGAGTCCTCTGCATTTAGGGAAGTTCGAATTTTATGAAGTACATTTAAAGAAAATAAGCTTTCCTTCTAGTTTCTACTTCTTGATTTATTTTCACAAAAGTAGATATTATTGAGTGGAATTATTGAATATATTCCCTATTGACTAAAGTTGTATTCGCAGCCTGATACAAAGGAAAATAATTTGTCTTTCATAGGATTCTTCTGTTTGGAAGGGACAGAAACCTAGGTAAAGAGGAATAGGAAAGCTAAGAATTTATTGACCTTTATAGTTGAAATATCCAGAAAAACAGCTGGGTCTGGAGCTCAAAAATAATACCATTGTGCCATTTCTTTCCCATTTTTTACCTCTGAGTGTTTCTGTATGGGGTTCATTCTCATAAAAGTTCTTCCATTTTTTTTTTTCCTGGCAAGATGGCCCCCTCTAGTTCTTGGCTTAGATCCTGTGATTTTAAAATTCAGCAGAAAATGCTGTCTAGCATTTCCCAGCAGTTCCAACAAAAGTCTTGGGATATAATTTTGGCTGTTCCAATATGACCTTGAGTGTCATATGTCAGTACCTGTTCCTAGATCAAATACTGTAGCCTAGGGGATATGTTGCTTTTTTATCCCACCTGGGACTACCCATCCCTAGAGTCAGAAGTCAGAGTGGAGTTGGTTTTCCAAACTACCTTGACAGAGAGTGGGAGTAGAGAGGCTCTACCAGGATTATCAGAATGCTATTAACAGAAACAGGAACAGTGAATATGGCCAGGCAAAGATAATAACAAATAAAAAATGTTAATTAAGGTAGATAAAAGCAGAAATGAGCAATGTAATTATAGCCTCTACAGAGATTTCTGACCTGGTGAAATTTCTCTAGTCACATAGTTTTGGCAGCCTTAATTTATTGAACTGATTGTTCTTGAAACTATCTACCTTTCCTGGAAATGAATTATAAGTTACCAAAGACACTATACATAGATTCTTTCCCCCTATTTCTTGTGATTTTATTTTTCATCGTTGTGTCCTAATTTTGCTATTGTACTGCTGTTTCTATTTTAGAATGTTGGTAAGAAATAGATTTGTGTTGACATACCAATTTAGACTGAAGTTAAAATGAAAATTCATTTGCATATTCAGAACCTCTCTTAATGGGAAGAAAATCAGCCCTAAAATTGCATCCTAAATGTTGTTCAGAGAAATGAACTTACAGTGAGTTAGTGAGGACATGTCATTCCAAGCTAACATGAAATGTATGTATCCAAGCTCTCAATTTCTCCTGATATTTTTGTCTTGGGCTTTCTCATACAGAGTCTATTTTCTCTCAGTGCTTTAAGTGGTTTGGTATTATGGTGTCCTATATAGCTTCACATTTTGTTAGATCAGGTCAATTTTTGAACAAGACAAATTGGAAGGTAACTTTGATAGAACTATTTTTCTGACTGTTATGTGGTTGCAATGATGTCTCTCATCCTTGTTTGTATTATTTCTGCAGTCCTATCTGGCATCTTGTGTTCTGTTTTAATAGTGATACTGCTACTGTTTGATTTGCTTTTGGATATTTAGGCGTTCTTGAAAAAGTGGCCAATAGAATCCTAGCTAATGATTGCCTTCAGACTGTCTGAGACCATGATGCTTCCAGTCTTTTCTTTGGAATGTTATCAGGTATTTACTTTATAATTTCATCCATCATTCAGAGATTGAATATTAAATTGCTTTAGGAACATTAGGGTCTATGTACATCTGTACACATATATTTGCTTTCCCTGAGGTTCAGATTCTTGATTCTTGAGGATACTTGACCTCTTCCAAGACTCAACTTTATGAGCTACTATTATGAGTGGATGGGTTATGTTAAAGAAGAAATTATTCAGTGATAACTTGTTAATGCATGGTAAGGAAGACATTATTCAGGACCATCCCAATTGGATATGGACCATGGCAATGGTATTTTGCTGTAAGGAAGAGAGATTGGTCTTTGAACATTGCATGGTCCAATGGGAATTTATAGCCAGGGAGCAATGTGGAGATCAGTAGATGGAAAAATTACCAAGAGGAAAATCAGGAGCAAATAGAGATTCTGGTTAAACCAATTTAACAGAATTCTTCCTGAAAACAGACCAGGTTGATCGGACATTATCTGGGGGATGGTGAAGGATGAGAATTTTATCAGATATTGAGGATAGGAGGTTTTGCTAAACTGATTTGATAGGGTAGTTTACTAAAACTGGTTTTATAAGTAAGTGGGCCTACGATAAGGTTTAGGAGCTTGATTAAAGTGTGGCTAAGCAAAGAGTCTTGGTCCATTAATAGTCTGATTTCTTTTTCTTTTGATCTGCTAGTGGGATTCTTGGGCTACCTTTTCAAAGAATTTATATCTTCATTTTTTCCTCTAGGAAAGAAGACATTTAAATGTTCCTTTCTTTCTAGGAAAAAAATCTTCCTGGCACAAAGAACAGTGAATAGAAACGTATTTGAGGGAATGGTTTATTCTTAATTCACATGTCTTCATTTCTTTGTTTTTCTTTCCAAAGAAAAAATCTTCTTCAATTTTTCACAACAGAAGTGGTTGAATCTTTGCTTTGGAAATGGCAACTGAATTTTATGTGATAAAGGTAGCTGATGATCCAAATGCTCTGCAACTTTTCCTGGAAGGTCTTCCTACTGGAGACTGGTCATGTGTGGCCCTGGCCTGGTGTGACCTCATTAATTTGTAATGAACAACTGTGGAATTTGGCATAAATAATAGAGACCAATCTGAAGTATGCCTCTGTATGCAAAGGCAGTTTGCCTAATGGGTGCATTACTAGGTTCTGGATGTGACAGCCACGGTTTCTAGGTTGTCCGGACCCTTACTGGCTGTGAAAATTGGTCAAATTTAGCAATGCTATGAGCATTTATTTTCTAAGCATTGAACACAGATCAATACTGTTAGGTACTTCATTAGGGATTTTGTGGACTGCTATCATCCCAATCCATATTGTGGTTCTGGCTTATTTTCTACAAATCTTTTCACCATCTGAAATTATCTTACTAATTTTTCTCTTTGTTTTTTATTGTTGTTCTCCTTCACCATTAAAATATCTTTCCCACAAGATCAAGGATCTTGTCTATTTTGTTCAGTTTTCTATGTCCAGGTCCTAGCACATATTAGGAGATCGATAAACATGCATACAATGAAGGAAAGATGAGTAAGTCATGCAGAGAATAGAAGTAGATCCTAAATAGGCACTCATTAAATGACATTATGTAGCACTCAATTATGACATTTGCTGAAACTGAGCTCTTCAATGGGTAGACTCAAAAGCCTTTTATTTGGGTAGGATTATTTTTATTGCACAGATTTAAAACCATGGAAATTTAGAGTTTGAAGTTTTAATGGTTTTGAGCCACAAACAATCATACCATGTTGAATGCCCTTATTTGTAAAATGCTTAATTTCATGTTATACCATGGTTTTTGATTCTGCAAAGGAAATAGAAGTCATGAGAATTTTTTTCAGCCATAAGCAATTAGTAGAAGATATGAAGGTTCATGTGTCTTATCAACTATTCAGTTATTCTCCATAAACTACACTATTGGCATAGTGTTAGTTGAATAGAAGAATGAATAACAGTAGTAATGATAGTGCCAGCTGTATTAGTCATGGTTCTCTAGAGATATATTTACCATAAAATATTGGCTCACATGATTATGGAAGCTGAGAAGTCCTATGGTCTGTGACCTGCAGGCTGGAGAGCCAGTGGTTTATACTTCTGACTCCAATGGCTGAAAGTCAGAGAGCTGGAGGTATAACTTCCATCTTGGTCTCAGTCTGATGACCTGAGAATCTGTAGTACAAAGGGCTGGAAATGATCAAAGTCCCAGCTCAAACAAGCAGAAAGGGAATTCAACCTTCCTTCTCCCTTCTGTTCTATGCAGACCCCCAATGGAATGGATGAGACCCACCTCCACTGGGAAAAGCAATCTATTTTACTGAGCCTGCTGATTTAAGTGCTAATCTCTCTCCTGGAAACACCATCACAGACACACCCAGAAGTAATGTTTGACGGGATAGATTGGCATCTTATGATCCAGTTAATATGTATAATGAATCATCACCACAAATAACCTTTATTTCACTTTTAACATAGCAAATATTATGTTCACGATAATCCACATGAGGTTAGTACAATTGCAGTCCCCATGTTTCAGGAGATAAATTTTAGGCTTTAAAAAATTAAACAATCTGCCTCTTTCTGAACCCAACTGGTCAAGTCTTTTTCCAGAGCCTTCCCTCATAACCTCAAAACAATACCCACTCCAGAGTTCTAATCAACTGTAATTCAGAACTTTCATTAAATCAGACTGACCTTTACAAATCAATTAGAACTGAGGAGTTCCATTGTAGTGTGACTTTGGATCTCTCTGAACGTTGCATATACTTTATGCTTTTAAGATCAACCTTCACAGTCTATTAAGAGAAGCTGTGTGTCTGGCCTCAAGGAAGGGAGCACTAGAGAAATGATTGGTTGGTTTGAGTTATTTGACTCAGGCCAGAGCTGTCATTGAGTGAGTAGAATAGAAGTATATTGGATCTTATTGTCCCTTGAGTAGCTTGGTGTGATTGAATTTAATTATCATTTTAGTAGGCAAAGAAAGGAAAATTTTCAAATGGTAAAAACAAAAGAATTGTTATAGTAGACCTTTAATCATTATTAAGACTAGGGATCATGGTGAGAATAGAAAATTCAGAACACAAAGAATATAACAGATGGGACCCATTACAAAATTATACCTGAACAATGATTTGACATATGAAAGTAATTACTGTTCCAAGAAGGAGCTGGGAGGGTCTAGCTTTGGGGACAGAGCAGAGTTTGGTCTAGATTTGAATGTGTGGATTTGGAGCACTGTTTCAAGAAGGAGAGGTGGCCCCATCATGTCTACTGCATCCTAATACCATGTTTCTTCCTGAGAAAGTTCAAATACTCCACAAATCCTTTTCCATTTTCACCCCCTATTCCTGAGGAATAGTGGTAAGCCCTTATATTTCTATTGTCAATGACGATATTAAACTAGATTTTGTTTGACCAAGAGTAGAGATAGCAAAACTGTCACATGATAGTTCCAGGTGGCCACTATTGACTGAACAAATTCTCAAATCCGCATATCCTCAAATGGAGTTTGAGGACTCTTGGTCCCAAACTCATTCAGAACAATCAGATTCTGAATGGACAGGAACTTGAATAAGAACTGATTTATTTTTGCATATATATGCAAATATATATATGTACATATATATTTACACATATATTTGTAACTGGAGATGTAATTTATTTTAATGTTGTCACTAGAACAATGATTGGCATATATTGATACTTTATTCCTGGGTTACATCCCCAGTTCTATTTAAATTTTTTTTTTTATTTTGAGGCAGGGTCTCACTTAGTTGGTAAGGCTGGCCTTGAATTTGTGATCCTCCTGTCTCAGTTGCCTAAGTTGCTGGGATTACAGGTGTTTGTCTCTACACAGCTAAACTACAATTTCTAAGCCATGGTGGTATTTTAACTGGGAACTTCTTTTTCTCATAAAAGTGCTGTCCAAAGTGAAAAGTTAAGATTGACCACATTATTCATAAGATAATGGCACATCTTGAAATCCCTGGTATCTGAAATTCCACAAAAATATGGTAATATTAACCACAAGCATTTCTAAAGAGGTACTTAATACTGTTAAGCCCTTTCTGTGCAATATGTGATTTATTATTACCATTTCACTAATGACAAACTTGTGACCTAAAACAGGTCAAAAACTCACAAAAATGCACTGCATTTCATAATATTTCCCATGTAGAATCTTTCAGTGGCCTCTGATTGCAGATTGAACTTCTTACTCTAGCCTAGGGTGTCCTCTTATGACATGACCCTACTGTATCTCCCACCGTATCCCATACCATTCTCAGCCAGTTCCTCCTGTGGTTGCATTTGCCATTTTTTCAATCTGAAACACCTTTGTCCAGGAACTTGACCTGTCTGGCTCATTCTTGTTATTCATGTCTCAGTTTAAATGCTTTCTGCACACAGAAATATTTCTTATGTCCAACCTAAAATAACTGGTCAATCCCTATCATATTACATGGTTTCATTTTTATTTAAACATTTTATTGAAACACCATCAAAAGGACACATATTAATGAAACATGGTGAATTTTCTCAAAGAGAACACACCTGTGTACCAGGCCCTTTCTGTATTCCATTATACTCACCCCAAGGCTAGCTATCACCTTAACCTTTATCCACATGGATTAGAATTGGAATCAGAGAGAAAGTACTCATTTGTCATTGGCTCTGTTCATTCAACATCTGTGAAATTCTGCCATTTTGTTATGTGTCCTAAAAGTTTGCTCACTGATAAATGGAATTCCACTGTATGAATATATTACAATGTATGACTCTTTTCTACTATTGTTAGGCATTGGGTGGTTTTACATGTGAGGCTATTACAAAAAATGCTGCTGTGTATTTGTTTATATCTTTCCTGTCTAGCTTTACTCACATCAAAATACAGTTCCTATACAGGTGAGACATTGTTATATTTTTCTCTTGTTTTTTCTTTTTCAGCCTCACTGAGACACTATTGTCCAACAAACCATATATATTTAACACATACAATTTACGTTTTAACATATGTATATGTCTCCATAAAATTGTTACCATTGTCTAAATCATGAACATAACTATCATCCGCAAAGTTTCCTCTTGCTCCTTAGCAGCCTCTCCCTTCCATCTCCTTTCTATAGGGATTTCCTTCATCTTCTATCCTAGGTAAGCACTGATCTGCTTTTGGTTATAGTAATTAGTTTTCATTGTTCAGAATATTATACAAATGGAATTATATATAATATACACTTCTCTTTTCATGCAACATGATTATTTTGAAAGTCATACATGTTGTTCTTTTTGCCAAAGAGGAGTATTTTATTCTATGGGTATACTATAATTTGGTTGTCTAGTCTCCTGTTGATGGACATTTAGGATGATTCTGAGTTTCCATCTCTTATAAATCATGCTGCTATGAACATTCACAGATGTTTTCATCTGTGAATGAAAACATCTGTTTTATCCTTCCACTTTGCTTAGGTATATATCTAGGAGCTGAATGCCTGAGTCATGGAAAAATATTAACTTTATAAGAAACTACAAAGTCTGTTTTCTATGTGAGAGTTCCGATTGCTTCACAGGCTTTCCAACACTCTGTATGATGAGTTTTTTTATTTCAGCTTTTTCAGTTTAGCCATCTAGTGGAAGTGGTAATATCTCGCTATGGTTTTAATTCACATTTTCCTAATGATGAATGATGTTTAGCATCTCTTTAATGAGTTATTTGCTGTTTATTTTTCTTCTCTAGTGAAATGACAGTTTAAATCTTTTGTTCACTTTTAAAAGGAGAGTGTTTGTTATAGAGTTTATGAGGTTTTAAAATACCGACTCTAGATGTAAGGCCTTTGATATACTTTACGACAATTTTCTCCAGACTGTGACTGTACATTTCATTCTTATAACAATGTCTTTTATTTTAATGTTGTCACTAGAAATATGTTGGTGTTCACCATTTCTTTCTTAAAAAAAGAATACTTGGTGAAAGGGATCCCTTAGCAAACATCTTAGATTCCAAAATAGATTTGACCAACCCCAGAGCCCTTAATCTTGATTTACGTTGCATGTATCAGCATGCATATGAGCAAGGTGCTTTAATTTGTTGCTATTAAGGGAAGAAAGAAACTGAGTCTGGTAGGGAAGAACTTACCTTCTCCAAAATCAAGAGGCAGGGAGCCATGGTTTGGACAACATGATGTGACTCCTTAGTAACTGCAGTGTGGCTGAAGGAATGAGGAGTGGCTAGGGGGAGCCTAGTAACTTTCCAGTTACCCAGTTTTTCATTGTTTTGCTGACTAGATGAGCTTATGTTACTTTTATAGGCTTGAAATTTGAATATATTTTTTAACAAATTACATATATTCAGGTGTTGGACTACATAATTTAAAGATACAGTAAAGACATAGATGTGTGGATATGAGTTTGGCTGAGTAGCTGTATAGGTCAGCTTTGTCAAATGCTGCCATGTTTGTTTGGTTCTATAAGCCATCCAGTCTCTCTCACTCCTGCAGTCTTCCTCAGAGTGAAAGGAGATGGCCTCTGGCCTTAATGCCCTCTCACTCCATATTGTTATACCTGATACCTACCCCAAGGTTACAGATGGTTTCACTATGCCACTATTTGACTGGCCACATGTTAATGTTTCTAGTGGGCTATCCTTCATAAGTAAAAAGAAAAACAGTTTTCTTTTTTGCCCATTGAATTCCTGGAATACACCTTCCTTTTGGGAGAATGTCTGTCTGTCTCTTTATATGACTGTTTTAGTGGCATTTAAGTGTTAATGGCTTTTGGTAAGTGGCATCAGACAGAAAAATGGGACATTATTTCATGTCACAATGATAAGTGCATTTCAAGGAATCAAATTTGGGGGTAGATTAATTAGTATGGAGAGCATCATTGGCCAGCATTTTGTAAACAATCTGGTGCTCATTTTACTCAATTTAAATATTCCACAGCTATTAAGGAAATATTCAAGTAGTGCTTAGTGCTTAGGCAGCAGAGAATACATAAGAGTCTGCAGCAAGTCATGCTATCTATACGAGCCATTATACTGCTGCTGTTGCTGATGTGACTGCCAGATGTCTCTTTTGTGAGCTGGCTTCCATGTCTCTAGAGTTATTTCAGGAACTATTTCCTGAATGCCCAGCAATGGTGTGTGCATCTATGTGAGCATGCATGTATAGCCAATATTAATTTTTCACATCTTATGTTCATCTATGTGAAGAGACAACTTTGTAAGTTTTTATTAGATTATATTCAAAAACATTTTCCATTGGGGCAATAGCACATAGGGTTAATTTTGCAACTAGATAATTCTCACAGCTCTTATTGATGGAAGTAGTATTTAAAAATTAGTGTCGTGGTGTCAGAAATATACATTGTAGTGTCTAGGAATGTCAAAAAGAATATTTTCTAAATAAGGCCTAAGTAAATATTGCCTTTGATATATTCTTGGTGTGTATTGCATTTGGTGTTTCCCTAAAGGAGAATGCAAAATTCTCCTATACTACCTTAAAATACGGATGTCTAGGTCCTGTTCCAAGTGTTTCTGTTTTAATTTATTGGCAGTGTAGCTTGGATATCAGGATTGTTGACAACCCTCCAGGTAGCGGAGGAGGTTGTGAAGTCCTGCTCCAAGGGGCATCTGCAACCATGAACTCTGACCAACAAGAGGAAGATGATGGAATAAAATGAATTAGTCTTGAACATGGCAATCTTATTTTAGCAATGGAAAGTAGCACTTTAATGTTGGAAAATTCTTAATCCATTCATCATGTTTCCCTACATTTTCCTCTCCTTTCCCTTCTCTTCCCTCACTGCTCTCCCATTCTCCTTCCTCTACTCTACTAGACTTCCTTTTGTTCATTTATTTTTATTTGATTGGTTCTTTTTTACTTATGCATAAAGGTGAAGTTCCCTGTGGTGTATTTATATGTATACATAACATGATTTTTGAAGAATTCACTCTGCATCCTTACTTATTCCCCTGCTCTGCCTCTCAGTTCCCTCCATTATCTACATTATTGATCTTCCCTTTATGTTGTCCTATCATTCCTTCCCCATTTCCTTTATTTTACTCTAGTTTCCACTTATGAGACAACATTTAACCTTTGAATTTATGAGTTTGGCTTATTTCACTTATCATAATATTCTCCATTTCCATCTATTTACTGGCAAATGTCATATTTTCATTTGTTTTTATGGCTGAGTGGAGCTCCGTTGTATATATACACCACAATGTCTTAATCCTATTCATCTATTGACAGCATCTGGGTTGATTCCATAATTAGCTGTCATGATTGTGCAGCTATAAACATTGAGGTACCTGTATCACTTAGTATGGTAATTTTAGATCTTTTGGGAAAATAACCAGGTGTGGGATAGCTAGGTCATATTGTGGTTCCATCCCTAGATTTTTGAGGAATCTCCATTCTGCTTTCCAGAGCGGTTATACTAGTCTGCAGTCCCACCAATAATGTATAATTGTACCTTTTTCCCCATACCCTTGCCATCAACTGTGATGCTCTTAAAGCAGGTATTTATGGCCTTGTGTTGTGCTCTCATTTCCTTTTCTTTATTTTTTGATACACAGGGTTATCCCAAACTCTAGAATCTAAGTCAGCTAAAAAAAACACAACTTTGGTGTGCCTCAACAGAAAAGTAGTCTGAATTGTTTTCTAACTGGATTGTTCAGCAAAATCTCCTGGCCATTTTTTGTGGTCAGTTTACTTTCCCTGAGACTTATGCTGTAGACCAATTAGAGGTCCTGAGACCTACATTTCCATGTAAGTATTGTGGGTGTACATGGTGCATATAGAAGATTGAGAGTGCTGTTTGATGGGACATCATTATTATTTTATAAACATAAATATATTAATCAATGTAAATAATTTAGTCATACAAAGTAGAAAGAATAGTCTAATCTACATACAAATACAATCTACTGAGAGAAATAGTGTATTACTGATATAGTTATTGTCTTTTTGATGTGCTTCTCTCAAATTGCATTGCCTTCTCTACCCACCAGAGATGATCACTCCTCTAATTTTTATATATACCAGTTTTACTGAGATATAATTCATATTTCACACAAGTTAAGATATTTAAGAATTATACAAACTTCATCAATTTCAATTTTAGAACATTTTCATCAACCTTAAAAGGAGCCTAGTAACCATTAGCAGTCACTCCTTATTTTCCCCCACCCCACCAAACTTTCAGTCCTGGACAATCAACAGTTTATTTTCTGTGTCTATGTATTTACCTATTCTGCCTATTCTGAACAGTTCATATAAATGGGGTTATATATCCTGTAGCCCCTTGTGACTTGTTCTTTCTCTTAGCATGTTTGCAAAGCTCATTCATATTACAGCATATATCAGAATTTCATTCCTTTCTGTGGCCAAATAATTTTCTATTCCATGGATGTACAACATTTTGCTTATCTCTTCATTAATTTATGAGCATTTGAGTTGTTTTCATTTTTGGCTATTAACAAGTGCTTCTATGAATACTCCTATGAATACTCACATATAAATTTTTATGTGAACAGATGTTTTCAGTTTGCTTGCATATGTATCTAGAAGGGAATTGCTGGGTCATATGTTAGATCTATATTTAAGTTTTTGAGGAACTGCTAGACTTTTTCCAAAGCTGCTGTTCTTCTGATTTTGATTCTTATCGGTTGCATACATTTCTTTGTACATCTATGTTGCTGTTTCTAAGCAAAATATACAAATGCTCTGCGTGCTTTTGTAAATGTAATGCAGGAGATTTAATTCCACATTAGACACATCCTGCAACTTATTTTGCTTGTCATTATTTCTGTAAGATTCGTCCCTATGGGCACATATTGTACTAATTCATTCACTTTCACTGATAGTGCTTGATTGTATGCATACATATCTGACCTTGACTCTCTTTTGCCTGTTACATATTTGACTAATTTTTAGTCAAAGTAAATAATACCATCTTCTGTCAGTACAAATCCTTGAAACTCACAACAAAATTTCATGTCTTGCTCATGTAAAGTTCAAGGTTGATGCTTCTGGCTAGGCAACTCTCCTGAAGAACTCTCCTCCAAGTGATAACTCAGATCTTTTTTTCCTACTTTCCATCACTGACATTTTCTAACAGAACTTTTCTGTATTCCTGCTGGATCATCCTGCTAGATGCTGAGCCTGAGGGCAGGACCATACAGGACTTTTTTTTTTTTTTTTTTAACCAGAAGGGGTTTAAAAACCCCTTTGCCCTTTTCATATTGGATAACACTTAGCCACATGACTGCAAACTAACTGCAAGTTAGAAACTAAGAAATATAGTCTAGTCTATATTGAGGGAAGGAAATAAGGAATGGTTAGTATCCAGCTAGTTTCTGCTCATGGACTTTTAAATTTATTCCAACTGTTTGCAACTACAAGTAATGCCACTTTGAACATTCTTTTTGTTTCTTGAACATGTTTTCTTGTTCATGTGGGCCTCAGTTTCTCTAGAATGTGTATGTATGACTAAGATTGGTCATAGAGTGTGTGCATGTTGCATTTTCCAAGGTGCTATACTGACTGAAGCTCCACCCAACAGTGTGGTGCTCCACATTCTTACCAACACTGTTTGCAAATTTTTCAAGAAGGGGCACTGACTGTTAAAGGGGAGATGACAAATGCCAAAAGGCATTTGAAATGGAGAAACCTAGGACAGTAAAAACCTGAAATACTATGTTTCATAGACAGAGTAATGGCCCTCCAAATGTGTCTATATCCTAATTGCCAGAACTATAAAACAAATTACCTTATGTGGTTAAAAGGATTTTGCTAATGTGCTTAAGTTCAGGTTCTTGCAATGGAGAGATTAGCTGAAGTTGTTGCTTAGTGGTGGCAGAGCACTTGTCTGGTGTGCATGAAGCCCTAGGTTCAAACTCTGATACTGGGGCAGGGAGAGGGAAAAAAAAAATGAGTGATGCATTTTGAAAACAGAGGAAGGAATCGCCAGCCAAGAAATATGGGATCCTATAAAAGCTAGAAAAGTCAAGGAAGTGGCTCATTTTCTTAAAGCTTCAGAAAGAACCAGCTCTGCTGCCATCTTAATTTTGTATTTCTGATCTCCAGTACTGTAATGTAATAAATTTTATATTATTGGAAGCCACTGAGTTTGTAGCAATTTGTTATAAGCAGCAATAGGAAATTAATATAAAACAATAGTAGCTGTCATGCATCAAGTACTTACACATGCTTTTCTCTGTGCATATATAGAATTAGTTCATTTCATTGATAGCACATCCCCCTAGTATCACCATTTTAGGGTTGAGAATGCTGACTTAGAAAAGGAGGGATATTGGTGAAAAGAAGAGGTAAAATTGAGGAAAGAGACTCGTTTTTGTGAGAAAGCCCACACAATGACAGTGAACTCTTAAAATACAGTAAATAGCAGAAATGCAAACTGTGGACACACTAGAGCATGAGAAGTGAGGACTGTATATCGTGCCCCAGTTTTTTGGGAGGGCTACTTATAAAGGTGCCTTTTCTTAGCCCTTGAAAAATATAAGATGATGTATCTGCCTTGTATTCAAGGGAGAAAGGGAAAATACAGGATTCAAGAACTTGAACAAAACAGATTTACAAAGTAATTTTTTTACCACATTGTTCTCTGATAATATATTTAACGATCATATCTAGATGTTTTATAGCAATTCTATGTTTACAAGAAGCTTAATATATTTAAATCTTATCATATCTTTGTGGTATAGGATTTTCTTCTGGAAAATAAATGGATGAAAATATTGCCAGGTGAAATTAAATGCCCCACCAGGATCCTACAGCTTGTATCCATAAGGTTTTAAGATCCCTGGTTGAGCAGTTTCTTATCTGTGTCTCCCATTTATCTATGGGAAGAGCCTTATGTATATTTGATATTTGTTTCCACACATCTAGGTTTGGAGGAAATTAGAAAGAAACAGGATTCCACCTCAGTTGCATGCTATGGGATACTACTTGATGATGGCTTTTTAAAAAATGCACCTATAGTTTGTCACATAGCTTTCCAGTTTGCACCTCAGTTTCAGGCTTTTCTGGTGACCTACTTGTTACACAGACTAACTTTGGAATTAAAAGGGTTGAAAAAGCAATGGAATGGCTTCCCCTTCTCAGTTAGATACTCATGTTTTGGTAAAAATTCTTGTCAATACGCAGAGACGTAAAATGTTAACTAATCACCTATTCACCCTACCTGAGGTATTAAAGCCTTGATAACTTTTGAGTGTCATCTTTGGTAGTATTGATACTGAAATTGTTTGAATGAAAAGGAATTTTAATGAGAACTACACCTGATTTTGTTAGTATATTGGAAGTTGTCAACAAACACCACTTTATCATTTTAGAACATTTTATATTTCCAGATGAAATTCCATGCCCATTATCAGAAATTCCCCATTCTCCCTTCCCCCACCCTCATCAATCACTAATCTACTTTTTATTTCTAATAGATTTGCTATGATGATATCAATTATAAACTATCTTTAATAAATTGTCCAGGATAAATAAAAAAATTATCCATATATAAATTAATTATCCACTATAAATTGCTATGATATCCATTATAAATTAAAATGCATTCTTATAAGTAGAATTTATATTTTATACAAAAGGAATATATAGACTTTTATGATCAACATCTTTCACTTAGCATAATGCTTTCAAAGTTTATCCATGTGTCATAATGCCATTCCTTTTTATGGCCAAGTAATACTTTATTGTACAGATATAGCACATTTTGTTTATCCATTCACCATTGATGGATATCTTTGTTGATTTCACTTTTTTTGGTTATTGTGAATAATGCTGCTTCTGTGAATGCTTGTGTACAAGTTTTTTTTTTTTTAAATGTTTATTTTTTAGTTGTAATGCGAACGTATGTTTTTATTTGACTTGGGTATACACCGAGAAGTGAAATTTCTGGTTTATGTGGTAATCCTGTGTCTAACTCTCTGAAGAGGTGTCCTGTTTTTCAAAGTAGGTGTGCCATTTCACAATCCTACTAGTCTGGTGATGATGCCACATCCTTCTCCCCTTTGTTATGATTTGACAATTTGATTCTGGCCATCCTCGTGGGTAGGTATGAAGTTGTACCTTGAGGTTTTGATTTACATTTCACCGATGTCTAATAATGTAAAATATCTTTTTATGTATGCACTTGACATTTGTATGTTTCCTCTTTTATGTATACATTTGACATTTGTATGTTTCCCTTTGAAAAATGTGTATTCACATCCTGGGTCCATTTTTACATTGAGTTATTTATATTTTATCGTTGAGTTGTAAGAGTTGTTTTTACATTCAGATAGTATGCTGTTATCAAATGCATGATTTCCAACTTTTCTCCAACTTTTGGGGCTGTCTTTTAACTCTTTTGTACTTTGCATGAAAGCGTTTAATTCTGATGAAGTCAAATTTACTTTTCTTTGTTTCCTTATGCGCTAGTGTCATATCTAAAAAAACAGTGCTGTATTTAAGGTCATATAGATTTATCCTGATGTTTTATTCTAAAAGTGTTACAGTTTTGACCCTTCACTTTAATCTTTTGGTCCATTGTTAGATAAAGTTAGCATATGGTATGAGGTGGTGGTAATCAAATTCATTATTTGCCTATGGATATTTATTTGTCCCATCACCGTTTGTTGAAAACAATACCTTTTCCCATTAAATTGTCCTGGTAACTTTGACAAAAATCACTTGTGCATGGATGTATGAGGTTCTTTTTCTTCTCGACTATCAGTTTTCTCCCCGCCTCCCCCCGAGCTGCTCTTATGCAGTGTTTGCTTTTATAACATTGACAAGGTTTTGAGTTACAATCACTTGATTTTTTTTTCATTTGTATTCATGCTTAATTGCTTTTGAATGGTTCAGTAAGATTTGGTGTTCTTCAAATAGAATTTTAAGGTTAGTGGTGATTTTCTTGTTTATTTTGAAATCTTTTGGGTGCTACCACCATTGTGACTGCATGTGTAGCCTGCATTTGAAGCATGGTTGAGAACTTCTATTTTTTCTTTATTTTTTTCTATTGTTTTTTTAATACAAGTAATGCATGCAGACATTTAAAATATCAAATGGTACAGAAGAGATTTCCCCCTCTCTAATCTTATTCCTTTGCTAGTGACCAGTTAGATTTAAACAATACTTTGACATCTCTGTTTCTTGACCTATGCAGAATCCCTTGAACCCCTACTCTGAAGAATTGGAGGAATTCAGTGCAATTACAAAGTGTCCTAACTTTTCTACTGCTCTTTAACTCTCAGTTTCTGTACTGTCTTCCTTATGATTTAAAAAGTGTTCAAATGCTCTTTCTTTTCAGTCTTTAAAGTTTTTTTAAATTATTTAATTTTTAAAATCAGAAGCACATTTATATTCAGAATAAGCAAAAAATGAAAACAAAAAGTATATGGTTAAGTCTCTTTCTCTCTCCCTTTATTTCTGAAGACTACCTCTAGGAGGTCATTGATGTTAATCATTCCTGGAGTTCCCTTGCAATCACTTTCAAATAATATGAGAGTGCATGATGCACACACTAGCTCCCTCCTCCCATATGTACAATAATATCTCTGTTGAGCACTGTTTATATGCCCTTCAGATCCTCTTGCCTTCACTTGTTTCTTCCAGTCCCTGCAGGAGCTACCAGCTCATTATGGCCTCCAGCCATCTTCTTTCAAGCTCAACCTGGCTGCATCTCACATTATGCCTGAACCATATGCCTCTTTCCTTCTGCCTCAGGGTTCCACTGTTTCTACCCAAAGCACTGGAGTCCAAGGTGAGATTCTGCTTATTGCAGAAAAAGACACCGCTCAGATATATGGGAAATGATTGTCCCATAGGGCTGCTTTTTGACTAATGGAAAATAAGAGCCAATTTTTTAAAAAAAATATATTGCTCCTTTTTTCAGTAGATCAAATATCCTAAGGAGTTTTTCTTATGACTTCTCAGAGGATGATATCGTGAGATCAAACAAAACCAGCGGCTCTTAGAGGTAGCCAGAACCATAGGTATTTTCATATTAACTCCTTTGGTTCCCATGTCCCTCACTTTGCTTCCTGAGATTGTGCTCCATGGAAGAGCCACAACACACAAACCCTCAGCCCTTCTCCCTCATGGCATTGGTGGCCTTTGGTTTGAACTATTTTATATGTGGAATTAATTTTAATTTTTCTCAAGCTATTCACAATTAAGATACTTTAATATTGGCATTTATTACTAGTCTCAATTAATAAGGTTCTATTATGCTCAGGCACTGAATTACAAATCTTGTCAATATCATATTTAATTGAAATGAATATGAAAACATGATAGACAACTTGTAGATTTTTTTGGCTGACAGAAATAGTTGACTTGGTTATATTATATATTCTATAAATATTAAAAGTCTGAAATAGTTCTGTAGCAACAGAAGGTTTGAGGATATAATTATATTTTCATATATTTAGTATGAATATTAACATAAGTTCAAAATATTAGTATAAATATAACCATTATACATTAAAAGCATTAATTATATGCTAATATAAATTGATATAAAATTACTATTAATAATTTAAATATAAATAAATTAAAATCTTAGAGTTCTTGAAGTATAGGATTTTTAGAAAAAGGAAATTTTTAAACAAAGCTCAGAGAGCTTCTCTTTTGGGGGTACAGGGATTGAACTCAGGGGCACTCAACCACTGAGCCACATCCCCAGTCCTATTTTATATTTTCTTTAGAGACAGGGTCTCACTGAGTTGCTTAGCTCCTCACTTTTGCTGAGACTGGCTTGGCTTTGAACTTGTAATCCTCCTGCTTCAGCCTCCCAAGCCATTTGGATTACACGTGTGCACCACCACACCCAGCTTCAGAAAGCTTCTTATTCATTTGAAAAACATATATGAAACAATTCTGTAAGAATATTAAAATGTATATTTATTTATATAAACATAGATGTCTGCAAATATATTTACATATTTAAACATAAATGTACATATTGGAGGAATTAGCTGTGTGTGCTATGCCTAATATTTTCCCCCATGGCAAATATTTCTGTCTAGTGTCCCTTTTCTCCTTCTAGATTGCAATGGTGGGGAAGAAGGACCCATTAAATTATTCTGTCATGACCAAGCCTTCTTGACAGGGGTTTTATATAAGATTTTCATGTTTTGTTTTCCCAGATAGATAATGGTAATATTGAATTAGAAAACTTTGGTCAGTGTTCATTTCTTTTTACTGATTCCATATCTTAGTATGAAAATAAATGTTTGTAAGAGTGAACTGGGTAATTAGATATTCCCCTTTTACCCACCTATACTAGAAGACTTTTCAGATTCTTTCTCCTGCAGTCTTTGAATTTTCTGGAAGTGTCTCTATGTTTATTTCCTTCCCTAGTTAGCTTCTGCAAGGTTATCTTTTCTCTCCCGATAGTCTCTGTCCATCTTGAGTTGGGAGCATATCATACAATCTCAGACTCTGTACAAGAAGGTTTATAGATGAGAGAGTCTAGTTAGTCATGTGTATGAGGTTGGTATCTTCTCTTTGGGAGAAGAGCAGTTTCAGCAGGTTGATGTTTAAGACTTAGATTCACTTCCTGGAAAGTAGATTGTGGAGATAGTAAAGTTGTTAGGCCATAATCAGTCATTTTATCAGCCATGGAGAAGTTGGAAGTAAATCCAGTGAAAGAACCACAATGAACTATGTTATAATAAATTCAAACACTGAATCTGGTGTTACACATTCATTTCTTACTTGCTGGTTATATTTGTCATTCTGTCAAAACTAGTCCTACCACAAGAATATATGCTGGGGATGAGTCTCTGAGCACATTCTTCTTGCCATCCTGCAGGCATGATGTTCAAAAAGATGTTAAACTTCATAGTAAATAGTTGTGAATGTGAATATAAGTTTATGGACAGTGATTGGATAATAAACTGAAAGTATAAAAAACAAAAGTGACCTTTACTCTATGCTTAGAGCTAAACTCCACTCATTTGGTTGGAAAAACAGGACATGTTAGAAATTTAAATGAAAGAAATGGATAAAGTGAGTTATCTCTGTGAAAATGCAGCTTGGAACCCTCAGAGCATTATAGATGTCACAGAGATGGTACAGATTGTCATTTTGGCCCAGAGCTGATGCCATTCAACCTCAGCCAGAAAGCCCTACAGGACTAGAGAAAATAGTTCTATTTTATCAGGGTATTCTTACAATTATAATAAAAGTTGTTTCGTTATAAACTCTACCCTTGAATTTTTATGTAAAGAATTTATGATCATGAAGTCTATACTTCTATTTGTCAGCTATTCATATATTTATAGGTGTCAAGCTAGTCTCTCATCCCTATGTTTTCTTCCCTCTACATAAGACTCTGTTTTATGTCAGAGAGTCCAAAAACATTCATTCGCTCATGGTTGGTGACCTTAAAAAGTTACTTTATCGTTATGTAGAAAGGTACTTCATTACTTCATCATTATTGTAGAGTCCTAGGTTAGAACTCTCTTTTAAATTGTGATGTCAGAACTAAGCAAAAGACTCGTAGTTATCTTCCCAGGACAGAACTCAATGGGAATATCATGGACAATGAAAGGGACACACATTCTTATTAATGGACCTGTAATCATACTGTGGACTTGTTACATGTTCAAATTAAAACTGCTCTAGTCCTTTTCCCATATGTCATAATGAAGTACCTATCCTATTCATGTGCATTTAATTTTAGGGACATAATTCCAATAAAAAGGTAAGAAAACAAATAATAAAGAACAATTATCAAAAGATACCACTTTTATCTGTCAAATGGACATTGAAAAAATTATACTGGGCAAGCATACAGAGGACATTTTTTCTTTGCCCTACACAGATATGTAAAGTTTTTGAAGGCCATTAGGCAAGATGTATCACAAATTAAAATTTCATTCAAGAATATTCTTCCAAAATGTATCTTTCTAAAAAGGACCAAGATATCTATAAAGGATGTCTTCACTGCTTCTCTAGTATTCCCTTGGTCTTCATAATTATGCTTATGCTAATATATTTTCTTTTCCATTTCTATTCTTCCTTTGCATTTATTTGCCAAAAGAAAGCTCTCCCTTTATTCGTGGTTTTCACACTTTCAAATGTACCAGAATCACCTGGAGGGCATATTAAAACAGATTATTGGGCCCTACATTGGAACATTCTAATATAAGTTGATCTGATTTAAGGCACAAGAATTTGCATTTCTAGTAAGTTATTAGGTGAAGCTGAGGGTGCTAGTCCAGAGACCAGACTTGGAGAACCACTATGCTGAATAAACATGAAATAAATTCATGAGTATTACCTATAAGAGTTACATCTGGCAAATTGATGTCACTGCAAAATTTATGAGCCCCAACTTCAAATGCAAATGAAATACTACCTGAAATTTTAGGAAGCTTCCTTTCTATTCTCTACAAAGAATTTTGCATCTTGCCTTTCTCCCTCTTCAGATTACTTCTTTTTCTCAGGTGTACATCCATGTACAGACTTTAGGATGAGGACTTGCCTTATGCTTTCTTGAGAAAATAGAAACCAACAAAGGAAAGACTGCTGACATCACAAATCCATAATCCTGCTGGTGTCTGAATCCTGTTTTCTCCTTTTCCCTTCTCTTCCATGAAGGAAGCTGAAAACCAACCCTACTGTGAATCCCATACTGTTGAAACTTCTCCAGATTTAGTGTACTTGGTTATTATTCCTGCCATGTTGGATTATTCCCTTAATACAGAAATGTGTGCTGGTACTTCCCAATTTAAAAGTATACATGTAGCAACAGCTATAAACCATTTTTGACCCTACCATTTCCAAAGTTACTCTACATTTCCTACAACATTTCAAAGCCTGTCTTTTCCTAAGAATTGTTTTTGTGCAATTCATTCTACTTATGAATAAGCAGTTAATCCATTCCAATCTGGTTTTGCTTCCAAAAATGCCACTGAGATGGATTTCCCTGTGGTCTCCTAACTTTACGGTCTAACAGAGGTTTTAGTTTTCCTCCGTGTAATATTTGAACAGGTTACCAATCTACTGCTTCTTTTCCAGAACAATCATCTCTAAATGGTCTCTGGAGGATGGGGTATCTCTTTTCTCTCAGACCACTTTCTCTATGTGGTTTGTTTGCTTATTTATTTAGCACTGAACATTGAACTCAGATGGGTTTTACCACTGAGCTCCATCCTTAGCCCTCATTACTTTTTATTTTAAGACTAAGTTGCTTAGGGCCTCACTAAGTTGCTGAAGCTAGCCTTGAACTTACAGTCTTCTTGCCTCAGCATACTGAGCTGCTGGGATTACAGGCATGTGCCATTGTGCCTGGCCCCTAAGTAGTCTTATTTCTCTCTCTATGGATAATTCCCAACCACACATACACTGATGAATCATTTTCCTTTATTTTATACCTAACATAGACTTTTATGCTGAAGTCCAGATTCTCACATACACAGTTACCTAATTGACATCTTCATTTGGTTTTCTAATAGGCAACTCAAAACTGGCATACCCAAAAGGGAACACTCATTTTCCCCCCAATCTAGTCCTTTCCAATTCATCCCATCCACCAACCACCATTTCAGGAAAAAAATAAAAAAATAAAAAACAAGCACCACTTGATTGCTTAGAGTCCAGAAGGAGCCTTTGACAATTTTTTCTCATCTATATTTGCTAATCTACCACCAATTTTCCACACCCTTCCATTTCCAGTGCTCCTCTCTAGACAAAGCCATTCCAAAATCTATTGCTGTATCTTTTTTTAAATTTTTTTCCCAAAAGTTGCATTTTAATACATGTTAGCAAACATAACAGAAAAAA
>CM053401.1:147701396-147747734 GCA_028644305.1 Xerus rutilus
CTATAGCACGAGAAATAAAAGCAAGAATCAATAAATGGGATGGACTTAAACTAAAAAGCTTCTTCTCAGCAAGAGAAACTATCAATGAAGTGAACAGAGAGCCTACATTCTGGGAGCAAATTTTTGCCACACGCACATCAGACAGAGCACTGATCTCCAGGATATATAAAGAGCTCAAAAAACTTAACACCAAAAAAACTATTGCTGTATCTTATAACAACCCATAACAAGGCCCCTTGCTTGTCTCTCTCCAGTCAGGTTCCCCACAGCAGTGAGAATGATCTTTCAAACCAGTTCATGTCACTCTCCCACTTATCACACTTTAGTAATTTCTCACCACTCTTGGAATCAAATTTAAACTTTTCATTTAGCCTCCTAAAAGATCCACCTATCTTCTACCTCTGCAAACAAGCCTTTGGTTGTTTGTAACTGCTATAATGTAGCCCTTCCCTGGAAACAGCCCCCCACTGGGGACATTGCATTGGCTGTTCTCCTCATATCCCCCATCTCTTTGCTAGCTGGATCATTTTCATCTTTTAGAGCCCAACTTATTGGCTACATCTTCAGAGGGACCTATTCAATATGTCAGTTTCTTCTGGTTTTTCCTTTCTTCTTCTCCCTCAGAGGAGAAATTTAAATTTTAAATGATCTTCTCATTTGTTTTCTTGCTTATTGGTCTCTAGTAGATCTAGTAGTTCACAAACTCTCAGATGAGAGAATTTAGCTGCCTTGTTAATGTCTAAATCCTCAGAAGTTAGTCATCTTCGCTGTTTTGTTGATGTCTACATCCCTAGAGTCTGGCTCATTGGCATGTGGGTGCTCAGTAAGCATTTGTTGGAAGACAGAATAATATTTATTAGAGCATTGCTTTTCAACAGCATAAAATCTGGCTATTATTGTAGAGGTTCACCAATTTAATGATTAATTTAGAGGACACGCCACACAAAGCCTTTATAAAGAAAGGCTATACACATTGACATGGAAAGGTGTTTAATAAATATTAAGTCAAAAGCCATATTTCTAAACAAAATATAGGATAACATAATTTGTTCTAAAGTTAGTCAGTCTGTCCCCCCTCCCTCCCTCCCTCCCTCTCTCCCTCTCTCCCCCCCTCCCTCCCTCTCTCCCTCTCTCTCCTCCTTCTCCCTCTCTCCCCTTCTTCTCCCTCTGCCTCTCCCAGATTCTGGGATTTCTGTTTCTTCCAGGGAATGGCAATACAGAATAAGAGCAACTTCTTTTACTTCACCCCTTTTTGAAGCATTAAATTTTTACAATTTTCAGAGGTTCCTTTTATTACACCCTACTTTAAAACATAAAGGCATTTTAAAATGAATTACAAACAGTTTGTATACTATATTCATTTACTTTATGAATTTTATTCCTAATTTACTGTGTATCAGAATCTGCTAAAGACATTATGTACAGTGAGATCTATTTGTTCTCCATGACTGGGTATCAAAATAAGAGGGTGACTATTACAAAGTTTGTCTCTGGCAGAAATTATGGTGAGATTATGATTGAATTTCATAGCACCTTCTCATTTTCAAATTTTTTTTATAGTAAACAGGATTAATTTTTAAATGAGGCAAGTTTATTTTTAAAGGCATTTGAATACTGGTGTAGAAAATAGTCTGTCATTTTCAGAACAATTTGCTTGGCCAGATGAATACTTTTTAATTTAATGGGAAAAAATCATTAATTGCATAAATAGCTTTGGTGTAGATACAGTTATAAATATGTTTAGTACTTACAGCTTAGAAAGTTTATAAATATGCAACTGTTCCCAGTAGGAAACATGGCACTCAATCTTTTCTTTGCCTAGAAACTGATCTCTTGAACATAGCCTAGTGACATGCTCATCTTGGAAAATGAGTACCCAGGGGAGAGTCGGGGTTCTTGTTAATGAAGTAATATTTGTAAGGCACACTTATTTGAACGTATTTATTGAAGCCATGTATTAGATCCAGAAGGGCAAAGTGCTCTGGGTAGTGGAAGCTGAGTAGTAAGTAGAGTGTGTTGTATAGGGATCTGGGGTGGGTGGATAATGTGATTCTCAGGGTTAAAACATTAAATTGTGAGGTAAGAAAAGGAATAGGAAGGAGAATAAAAGCCATGCACGGAATCTTATCTACTGAAGTTGTGATTCTTTTATTGAAGTGTGATACTTGTAGGAACAAAGAAAGACAACTATCAGATTTGGAAACTATTGCCTTCAAGAAAAATGTAATAGTGACTTTCTGCAAATATCATGAACAACTTTCCAAACACAGAGAAGCACAATGTGCCTATGTCTGCCCTCTGTTTTCTTATTTCCTTGACGTTCTTATTTCTAGTATCCTTTTGTATGCACTTGACTCTAAGTGCAGTCTCCCAAGGTCCCCTCTTGGACCATGCCATGAACATAAATACCACCACCTTTAATATCACAGTCATATACGTCTTACTCACTAATCACAGCTCATCTCCTAACTGACCTGCTTGTTTACTCCAATGAGCAACATTTCTCCTTCAAGATCACCAGTCTGTTAATCCACACTTCCCTTTCTATTCTTTATTCTTGTTTTATGTCTTTGATACTTATGTGAAGAGATCCTATGATTTACATCTAATCTCTTCCTACCTCCATCAACTCTTGTGTCTTCTTCCTCTGAGATGTATAATTCTAAAACACTTGGAGTCGGCTCCCTTGCCATCTTAACTGACTAACCTATAGGGACTCTATGGATAGGTACCCTGCCCCACGGGTTATTTTGTGACAGCATAACCTGATTTTCTTTTTGCAAAATTTTAACTGTTTAGAACATTTTATGTTTATAAGTTTGTTTTACATTTATTACCAAAGAGATTTATAAGAATACAGCTTATATCCTCAAGAAGTTTAATAATTGTTGAAAAATCTAATAAAAGAATCAAGAGTTAGATAAAGTGACCCCTATTGATGTGATTCATAAACTCTTCAGCCTATGTGTGACAAAATGAACACATGCTCTTGTTGATAAATTTATGAGGCACTTTCACAGTTATTGAAAACATTTTTGCTCTGTATTTGTAAGCTTCACATCACTGTAGCAAAATATTTGACACAGGTATAGTATTAAGTAAACAGAGGTTTGTTGTGGCTCGTGGTTTTGGAGAATCAAGTCTAAAAGGGGCAACCCCATTGGTCTGAGCCTCTGTCAAGGACAGTTCATTATGACAGGAGAGTGTGTACGAGTGAGTGCTCACAGTATAAGCCAAGAAGCAAAGAGAGGAAAATCCAGTGTCTCAGTCCCCTTTGAGGACACACCTCTTAAAGGTCCATGGCATCTCCCAACAATGCCATCCTGGGGACAAAACTTTAACATATGAACCTTTGGGGAACACTATTTATATTTAAACCATAGCACCTCCTAGGTTTTCAGAGCACTCTGATGATGCAGTTGAGCAATCTTGGCTTAGTCCCCTTTCTGTAGGCAGATGTCACCGAAGTTCCCTACCTGTTAGTTAACTGCTAGCAGCTTGATTGAGTCATACCCTACTTGATTCCTAGAAGGACTATGGGTGCCAACTTCAGCTTGATCTAAGGTTAATTATATTTCCTGTAACCTATGAGTTTTTTACATAGTCATGGTTTCTGTGGCTGGGAATTGCTACGGTAACACAAAGTAAAATATAAATGGAGTGTCAGTCATCTCTGAAATGGTAATGCATTCTCCAGCTTTCCATTCAAATATTTTCCTTTGAGCTTGTTCCTTTGAAGTAGTTATTAAGTAGTCTCAAAAGTATTGCCTTCACTTAAGTATCTTGAAAATTAAATTGGAGATGTGTTCAAAGATGTGCCTGCCATAAGTTACCATCCCACTTAGAAGCTTCCTGGCAATTCTTGGTTATATTCTCTTGTAAAAACAATTGCTTATATTCATAGGCTGGGGAGTATGATTCCTACAAACAGTACTTTTGAAGAGCACTTGAGTCATAACTCTTTTATATAGCTATTGTGACCTTTGACACAAAATATGTTTTTAACCCTGGGGCCAAGATCAGATATTCTGTTCACCATGATTACGAAGCTTCCTCTACAACCTCCCCGCCTTAGGTATCTTAGATTCTGTCACACTCCGCTTTCCTTTTCCTTTAATGAAAGATCATGCTTAGAATGAATGTCTTTTTAAAAAAATTTTTAGTTGTAGATGTACACAATATATTTATTTTTATGTGGGATTGAGGATCTAATTCAATGCCTCACACATGTGAGGCATGTGCTCTACCACTGGGCCCCAGCCCTGGAATGAATCTTTTAAATACTCAGCACATCTTTATTTCTTTCCCATGTTTGAAAAGGTATCAGAAATATTTTCCTCTCAAATTGGTGATTCATTTATTAACTTATCCACATAATAAATAATTACAGCATGTACTATGTGCAGTGAAAGATTCCAAAATAGTTATCAAGCCCTGTCCTGAAAAAGCCAGAGAAGAATCAGAATGACTTAATGGAAACATTTTTCCACTGGAAGAATTGAGAGTTCAGAGAGTTTTTAAATTTAAAGTATAAACCTTCCCATCTTTGAAGAGCCTATTACTTCACTTTGAATTGTGAGGGCATCTGTTGTGTATATTTTGAAAGGAAGAGCAGTTTGATAGCCATCTGTCTCCAAGAAATGCAGCCTTGGCAGCAATATGAAGCAAAAATGACATCTGCATGGACTAAGAGTTGTGAATTAGACATAACTTCTGTCCTATATAGGGTCACATAAAGGAAAGAAAAATCTTACAGAAATACTCAGACTTGAGTAACAAGGATTTGACTGCATGGCAGCTAGTACAGACTTCCACAAATAATTGATTTGTTCTGCCTGAGAGCTTCTAGAACAGCTCAATTTAGAACTTTCTTAAGGCCTTCTAGTGGAGGCAATGGGGTCTGAGGCTTGGATTTGAACACAGAATAGGAAAAGATAAGACACTGCAGATGATGACTTACTTGTCTTTTGCAAGGTGATAATCAGATCTGTCTCTGCTCTACACCCATCAAACAAGACTTTTTTTTATAGATGAATTTTTTTACCTCTTTTTAATTCTCATGTTGAAGCTAACTAGTACCGTAGGATCTTTTGTCTCTGTTTTGAGCAGATTTAACGTCTGGGATTTTAATGCAGTTGAACAGAGTTGGTAGTTTAGGATTGGGGTGGTAATGTACAAGAAGGTCACTTTGACCCCAGTTTAAAGCTTGTCTGGGTCTGTAATGACTTCAGGATGTGCCCTGACAAGGTTTCTGGAAATCTGTCAAAGTGAGGTGTTAGAAAAGAGACCAAGTATCAATTGTGACCAGATACTCATCAATGTTAGACCCTTCCCTTTTTATAGGAGACCAATTTCTGTGGTTCCTTAGTTGTGAATCCTTCATAATTCTTAGTTTATATGATTTTCTGTGCATTAGCTTTGACACTATTGCTACAGTCCTATGAAGAAACCTGCTGTTAGCCACCACTGGTTAAGATCACATTCAACAAAGTCAATGCTTCCATTAATTAATCTATTTTTAGAGAAAACAAAACAAATGTTCTGATCCTCATTTTTCACTAAATAGCACTGCTTTTGATTTATTTAGTTGTATCTGTGTGCATAAACACACACATCCACCCACACAAAAGGTACAGCTGGCTAATTTTTAGCCATTATAAAAATTGAATTATATAAACATACAACTAAATAAGTTTCATAAAGCAAAGTAGTAAGCACTTGAAATCCACCACTTCCTCATTATTCTACTCCATTTTACTATTGTCTACACTCTTATGGTTATTTACAGCTATTGCATATCTATGTGAGAAATACTATATAAGAGTGTGTTGCGTATTCATTATAAATCTGCATTTAGCAATATCAGAAATTCTTTTTTTATCCAAATTCCAGTTGTTAAAACATTTACCAAGACACAGCTCTCCTACTCTCACATATTTCAAATAAGAAGTAAGGATAACAAGTGGCTAGGGAAGAATGAAACAGTATTGAAATAGAATTAAAACCAGAGGTTTGAAGGAAGCAAGAGAGCCATGTGTAATCTAGAGTAAAAGCATTCTTAGCCAAGGACCTAGCCAGTGCAAAGGCTCAGAGGCAGGATCATGATTACTTTTCTTAGGATAGCGAGAATCCTGTTGGGGCTGGGGTAGAGAGAAGGAGAAGCAGAATTTGAAGAGGTAATATCAGATGATTTATGAAATACGGCAAGACTTTATGTCTCTATGCCTTATTTTTCCTGTCTGTACAAGGCTAAACTTCGTGCTCTTGGTGAAAGTGTTTGTGAATTCACTGTGTTGTACTTTTAGGATTACTGCTACTAAAGCTAAACCATCACTGTTACTCTAATAGTGCTCCTTTCTGTTGACTTAAATATAAGGTTAAGGTGGAATAATTATTTCTTACCATCTTCAAAAGCTTCATGATGAGAGCTCCTATAATACTGTTTGTTTAAACTTTTATTTATTGTAATTAGGTATACATGACAGCAGAATGCATTTTGATTCATTGTACACAAATGGAGCATAACTTTTCATTTCTCTGGTTGCACATGATGTAGTCGCACCATATGTGCAGTCATATATGTACCTAGGGTAATGATGTACATCTCATTCCACCATCTTTCCTCTCTTCATTCTCCCTCCCCTCCCCTCTCTCCTCTTTGGCCAATCAAAGTTCCTCCATTCTTCTCATGCCCCCTCCAATATGGATCAACACCCACTTATCAGAGGAAACATTTGGCCTTTGGATTTTTGGGATTGACTTACTTCGTTTAGCATGATATTCTCCTGAAATGAATGGCAAGGAGACACTATATTAAAAAAAGTCTTTTTTTTTTTTTTGGTGCTGGGGACTGAATTCAGGGGTGCTCAACCACTGAGCCACATCTCCAGTCCTATTTTGTGTTTTATGTAGAGATAAGGTCTCACTAAGTCTGGCTCTGAACTTGCTACTCTCCTGTCTCAGCCTCCCTAAGTGCTGGGATTACACCACTGTGCCTGGCTTCAAGAAAATGTTTTCATATGAAACTAAATTGCTTCAATTGGACACACATTTGTTTCAATCAGACACACATTTCACCAATCTATTCCTCTATTTGCACATAAAGAGAAAAGAGCTTAGGTGAGGGGGACTATGAAAACCCAAGCGATGGCGTGGCTCCATATCTTTGTTTCTGCCCTTGCTTTTTGTTTATGATCCTGCCTTCCATTCCCAGAGAATATAGTCTGTCTGCAATTGACTCCTTTCTTCCCTCCCATCATGAGGCATCATGTACATGCATATACTGTGAGTATATATGTATGTATATATACATATATATTTTCATATAAGCATTCATATATATTTATATATATTCATATATATATTTATGTATAAGCATGTATGTGTGTGTGTATATATACATATGTGTGTGTATATATATACATATACATACATACATACATACGTATATATATATATAGAGAGAGAGTTTTATTTGAGATGTGTTCTGTTACCCAGGCTGACCTCAAACTCCTAATCCTCTGGCCTCAGTCTCCTTAGTAGCTGGGATTATAGGTATGCACTACCACATTCATCTAGGATCTTACATGAATAGCATTAAACATGCAGTAAAACTTTTAGGCTTTGATCAATATTCTCTTTCATATGTGGAAGCTGGAGAGGAAAAAGTTAAAAAGGAACCTTATGAAAATAGAAGGGAGACCAATACAGTTGAGAAAGAGGATCAGGGTGAAGAAGGAAGGCACTGGGGAATTAAATTCATGAAATTATCTTATGTGCATATAAAAATAAGTCACAATGAATCCCACTATTATGTGTAATCATAATGTAACAATTATGTTATATACAGCAAGTAGATTTGGTTTTGGTGGACTTCAAATTTTTTAAATATGGTATAGTTAAATGCAATGGTAGCACTGGCCACGAATGTGGCATTAGTGTACATTGCACCTATCATTGATTTGAAAGTAATAAGAAACATTTTTGCATAGTTTACTTTTAAACAGGTTTATTTGTATCAACCCATACAATATCAGTTATAAAAGACAAGAACTAAAACTAAAACTACAACAAAAAAGCCCTTGGGCCTTCACTGTCCTAAACTCCCATCTGATCTAGGACATTGCTTTTCCAACTGAGCCCCGTGTTTTATTGTATATTTAAAGTATTTCTTTTTTTGGTGTCTTGTCCTCAATCTACAAATGCTGCCAAGTATCTCCTCCATTTGTTTCCCTTCAGCAACTGCAGTCTACTCCTTTTCCCTCCAAACATCTTGAGGCATTCTTGCATTTCCCATGTCCCTGTCTGCCTAGCACAAGGCCTTTTTTCATTCTCTTCCATCAGCCCTCCACCTGCAACCTCACTAGTGGCAAAGTTCTGATTGAAGTGAAAAAATAACCCTTGAGTAATTGGAATCCTCATCTATGACTTCTCAAGATTCTCCATCACTCCCTTTTTCCTTCTCCACTTTCTCTCTTCACCTTTTTCTCATTTTCCCCTTCATTTGAACATTTTTTTAAATGTCCACTTCTGCATGGATTTACTCTTTCTCTGTACAATCACATTCAGTTCCATAATTATTACTGTGATTCCTGGAATCTTTTTAATGAGTATCACCAAACCTGTACCTCTCACTTCTCCCTGACTTCAAAGCTGAATTTCTACCTGTTTCTCTGTCTCTGTATGGGTGATATCTTCAACATGTATTCAAAACTGAATTTATTTTCTAACCTGTTCTCATCTTTGGAGGCACTCTCCCATCCCAATGCCATATGTCAGCAATAGCAGTCTAAAGTAAAAAACAAATAAGTCTTTTCATTGTGGAAGGACAAGACACATATGAAGAAGAGCCATTTTAATTAAAATTCAAACCAGTAAAAAACAAATTATCCATACTTTTTGTCCATCTTGAGATTCCCATTGTTGGTTGTATCACTGTGGATGATTTAGAGCACACTAACATCTGCTATTTACTTTTCTTATTCTTCTAAGGGGCTTCAATTACTCATTGTAGATTGTAGTTTATTGATATGCCACATTTCTTGCCAAAGTCCTATATCACAAACTATTTTATTCATGCACTGAATGATGTGAATCAAAAATGTTGGTATAGCTCAAAGAATTGTTTTACATGGTGTATTCTTAGCATAATTAAATCTATTAGACAGGGAGATGAAAGCTGGTTTGGCCTTCAATATCTTTGAGTGCATTATGTTAAATTGGACAGACCCTGTTTCTAACTCTTCTTTCTTATAGAGAGTGATAGCTTGTATTGCAAACTAAATGGAATACTAGAGTTAATGTATTTAGACTTGACTTAGGATGCATATGTTTTAAACCATGAGATAAATATCACTGTATGTTTTTAACAGTGTTCTGTAACATCCAGTAGTAGAAAGTAAAATATTTAGAAAGTAAAATTATTTCCCCAGAGTGGAGATAACCTTCTTGAGAGTTATTTAGGCAATAATAGAATCAAGGGTACTGAGATAGAGAGGTTCTCCCGAGTTCCATGGACCCTTGCTCAGAACTGATGAAGCAGATGTTCAGAACAACACACAGCGCTTAGAGGCAGAAATGGAAGAAGAACTGGTACCTAAATTTAGATGTCTCTGCAGTGTCAAGACAAGCAGCAACATAGACTTGGGAGCATGAGGTGAGGCTTTAGTTGAACATATTCTTTGGTGCTTTTTATGTCAGTATTATGATTTTTCTCCTTTTCACAGTTTGGAATAAAAGAAGAAGAAAAAAGTAGACAAGTGTGGTTACTCTCTCTTCAGCTTAGAAAGTGTTTGATAATGGTGGTTTGGGGACCTCCTTTGGGTCCATATAGTCCTCACAGCAGTTAACACACTGTAATGCAATTTCAGATTATCTGTCAGGCTTTTTACTAGAATGACAGTTCCTCTTGAGAGCAGGAGTTGCTACTTCTCTACTGTTTTGTCTGCAATGTCTAGTACAAAATACGTCTCTCAGGAAAGACGTATTTGATGAATGAATGAGAGTAAGAATCAGAAGTTGGAGTCCCTGTGGCTCCCTTCCTGTCATCCTGTTGTAACTGTAAGAGGTCAGAAAGATACTCCCTCAAGTGAGCCTTGCCTACCATCCCCATGGCACTGATTCTAAGGCACACGTATTTTCACAATTCAACATCTCTGACATCAAAATCTATCATACAATTGATGGTATATCATAGTTTGGTGTGTCACAGCAGTACGATGGCATGACTCACAGTTGCAGTGTCTTAGATCCAGCAATGTTTATTATTTTGAAAGTTGATAAGGTCTATATAAGTGAAAACGGGTAAGAGTCATTTGGTGGGCTGTGTTGGAGGAGGGTGGAGAGAAGGAGGATTGCAGTGTGAAATAGTATGCTCATGGTGAGCATCATCATTAAGAAGATGAGTTTTGAGGAAGACTAGAAGGAGCTAAGGGAGGGAACATGTTGCTGGAGAAGAATGTTTCTGGAAGAGTGGATAGATGGTGCAAAAACACCCAATGACCACCATAGGAAAGACTGTGGCTGGATCAAGAGGAGAGTGCCAGGAGATGATGTCAGAGAGTGGTAGGGGGAGATCATAGAAGGCTGTCAAGGTCTTTGTAAAGACATTTTATGTAGAGGGACAAGTTGGGTCAAAACAGGGTTCCAAACAGAAATTTAACATGATGTGATTTATATTTAAAAAAAAAACAAAAATATTCTGACTGCTCTGATGAGAACAGACTACATGGACAAGTAGAGAAACTAGGTCACCTGTTCTGAGACTTTTACACTGATGAGAGAGAGAGAGGGTGGAGGCTCAGGACAGGAGGTGACCATGGAACAAGTAAGTAGTAGCTGGAATCTGGATATTCTATAAAGATAGATACAACAGTTCCTAGTTCCCTGAGGGACTAGATGTTGGGAGAAGAAAATGATCAGGGACAGTGCCAGAGTCATTGCCACAGAAAACTAAAAAGGAAGGAGTTCCTTTCAAGGAGACACCTGTGGGTAGAAAAGCTAGTTTGGAAGGAAAGATGGGGATCTGGTTGAGACATGTTGAGTTTCAGTTGTCTGTTAGGACAGTGATCAAGTGAGGTCCACAAAGAGGCTGTTAGAAGAGCTCAATGCTGGCAACAGGTCTGGTCTTGATACTACTTCACTTCAGCATCTGACTTTAGCAAGTATAATGTGTGATGTCGGCTGTAACTGACCTGGTCCTCCAGGCTTCAGATAAAGCAGGCAGCATCCTATTAACTCCCTGCTCTCACAATAGCCTTCTCTGGCAGAGTTGTCACATTAGACCTGACCCACATAAGCTTTTCTAAAATTTCTTCTTTCATTTATCCTCACCTTATTTTAGACAAATAGTCCATTTTGTCAGTGGTAAATACGTGAGGGGACATGCATTCCTTTCTCCTAGGCCTATCCATTTCTGTTCCTAAAATCCAGAATTGATAAAGTGGTAGAATCTGCTTATACATATACACAACTAAGCTTACATATTTTGAAAGGAAGGCATTTCATGGGTCAGATGCTATTTGTAAGTATCAGTGGTAGCTGCTCATTTGAAGAATACCATTTATTTTCTATTTTTCCTTTATTTTTGAGGTTGTTATCTTAGATACTGTCCATCTCATGGAATAAAAGAGAGATACAAGTCTAAGAACTTTGTCAATAATGGAAAAATAATTATTATTATCATCATCATCATCAATATCAGTATCCTCATGCCTAGACAAGTAAAGGAGCTAGCAGATTAGAATTTTGATGATGTATGAAAGGACTAAATAATAACTTACTGCATAAAATACATGACTTACAAGAACAACACTGTCAAAGGGAGTTAAATCTGTGCTTGACATCAGATGGTTATGGCATATGAAAAGATTGTTCCAAAGAAGGTACCAGACAATGTTTGAAGAGTCTAGTTTAGCAGTCTCTAAGGTGGTATTTGTACTAGTGAAATAGTGGAGTATGGAAATAAAATGACTAAATGTATAGTTATGGACATTTTGCCCAAATACAGAAATCTTTTTAATTTTTAAAATATGGTTTCATCCCAATACACATGCACATTTCTAAATAAGCATAGCTATGCTGATCTGATTTGACTGATAATGGGCATAATCTGAACATCTAAGCATTCTCAGGACCTAGGTAACATTTCACTTTTTATTGAGAAAATCCTATTTAGATTAAAACTGGAAATGCAGTTAACTGAAGAATGAATGAACTGCTTTGAATATAAAAGTTCAAGCATAAAGTAAACCATTTTTTCTTTGGTAAATATTGGCCTAACTTTCTAAATTGTGCCCTGTTGTGTTGTAGTACTTTTTAATTTTATCTTTCATCTTCCTGACTTGATTTAATGTTCAAGGAAAATAAACTAGAGGTGAAAAGGGTTTGAGAAAAATATTTAATATGCATTTTCCCATGATTATTTTACCCTATGCTAATAACAATTCACAAAGAGCTATCTTTTCCCCACAAATCTGGAAAAGTCATTTTGGGTACTTTATATTCGATTTTTTGAGGTAGCTACCTGTCATTGTTTATAGGATTTAGAGTAGCATTCTCCAAGGATGTTTGGATTGGATAAAACAATGGGTTATGGGAAGAAAATATCTAGTCTCCAAAGCATGCAGAAAATGTGCCTAGTGATATCAGTAGTTTGATGGAGGTACTCTTAAGAATGCTGTTACTGAAAGTTAGAAGTCTGGTTTAGTATGTCAAAATCTGCATTTTACCATAGGATATACATATTGGGATGAATATTGGGTGTAATTTCTTATTATATATGCTTGAGTAGTCAGAATTCATGCTTTTGTGTTCTTTGAGCTATTAGCAAAAAACATATATATATATATGTATACGTTTAGGAGATAAGTAGGTAGAGGCATTGATATATTTACCCTTTGCTGGTAATTGAAAACAAGAACTTTTAGTAGATACTTTACCACTAACTATGCTATTATTTTTAGATGTAATTAAAAAATTCAGGAGCTTCCAATATAATATTAAATATAGTATTAAATTTGATATTAAAATCATATAAATATCATTAGAAGGAAATATGTTAAGATGGACAATGAGCTCCAACCAAGTTCTTAAGACTGACAAGAAAATTATAATCTATTAATTTTAATTATTTTAGTTTAATTTTAACCAACTAAAAGACTAAAATTTTATTTATTTTTTATTATTCTATTTAGTTATATATGACAGTAGAATGCACTTTGACTCATTGTACACAAATGGAACACAACTTTTGCTCTGGCTGTACATGATGCAGAGTCACACCATTCATGCAATCATATATGTACATAGGGTAATAATGTCAATCTCATTTCACCATCTTTCCCACCCTCATACCCCCTCCCTTCCCCTCACTCCCCTCTGCCCAATCCAAAGCTCCCACATTCTTCCCTTGCCCCCCCCCCATTATAGATCTCATCCACTTATCAGAGAAAATATTTGGCCTTTGGGATTTGGGGATTGGCCTATTTCGCTGAACAACTCCATTCATTTACCTGCAAATGCCATAAATTTCATTCTTCTTTAAGGCTGAGTAATATTGCATTGTGTATATATACCACAGTTTCTTTATCCATTCATCTGTTGAAGGGCATCTAGGTTGCTTCCACAGTTTAGCTATTGTGAATTGAGCTGCTATAAACATTGATGTGGCTGCATCACTGTAGTATGCTGATTTTAAGTCCTTTGGTTATAGCCAGAGGAATGGGAGAGTCAAATGGAGGTTTTGTTCCAAGTTCTCTAGGGAATCGCCATACTGCATTCCAGAGTGGTTGCATCAATTTGCAGTCCCACCAGCAATGGATGAGTGTACTTTTTCCCCCACATCCTTGCCAACATTTACTGGTGCTTGTGTTCTTCATAATTGCTCACTCTGACTAGAGTGAGATGAAATCCTAGTTTTGATTTGCATTTCTCTAATTGCTGGAGATGTTGAACATTTTTTCATATATTTGTTGATCAATTTTATATCTTCTGTGAAGTGTCTGCTCAGTTCCTTAGCCCATTTATTGATTGGGTTATTTGTTTTTTGGTGTTTAGTTTTTTGTGTTCTGTATATATCCTGGAGATTAGTGCTCTATCTGATGTGCATGTGGTAAACATTTTCCCATTTTGTAGGCTTTCTCATCACGTTATTGATCGTTTGTTTTGCTGAGGAGAAGCTTTTTAGTTTTGACTCCATCCTATTTATTGATTATTGATTTTATTTTTTGCACTTTAGGAGTCTTATTAAGGAAGTTAGGTCCTAAGCCAACATGATGAAGATTTGGGCCCACTTTCTTTTCTATTAGGTGCAGGGTCTTTGTTCTAATTCCTAGGTCCTTGATCCACTTTGAGCTCAGTTTTGTGCAGAGTGAGAGTTAAGGATTTAATTTTATTTTGCTGGATATGGATTTCCAGTTTTCCCAGCACTATTTGTTAAAAAAGATATCTTTTCTCCAATGTATGTTTTTGTTGCCTTTGTCTAGTATAAAATAACTGTATTTATGTGGGTTTATTAACTATCAAATCTGATGCAGAATAAATCTGGAAAAGGAAATGCTAAGAAAAAGAATAGTAATGAAAAAGGCTAGCCTAGCAGGATATCAAAATTTTCTCATAATTTTAAGAATAAATTACAAATTTAACTATTACCTATTTAACTCTTTTGTTAAATTTATTATATCATATTCCCTATGTGTATAGTTATATATTTTAACTCAAATTCAGAAATATTTCTAATATTTAAAATATTTCAATAACTATCCCAAAGGCCAGGACAATGTTTACATACAGGGAAGGGAAGGAGCTTGCAAGTGGGATAGGACATTTGAAGAGTTAAGAGGGGATTATAGGGCTGGGGCTGTAGCTCAGTGGTAGAGCACTTGCCTAGCACGCGTGAGGCACTGAGTTCGATCCTCAGCACCACATATAAATAAGTGAATAAAATAAAGATCTATCAACAACTAAAATATATATATAAATATTATATATTTATATATATATAAATATATAATATTTATATATATAATATATATAATATATATATATATATATAAAGAGGGGATTATAATGTTCTTGGCCTCAACCCAGTTACCTGAGAGCTCACTTTATAACTATTAAACTATATGCGTGTATTGAATTCCATTTTCTGTGTAAACTTTATATTTTACAATAGGCAGAGTATAGTGTAGACACAAGAATAGATCAATATATCTCTGGAAAGAGGTGGTAGTTCAGAAATAGACTCATGTTTGAGAATTTAGTATGTGTAGTGTTTTCAATTAGCATGGAAAAGTTAAGTGATCTGAAAATAGGACGATTTCATGTAGAGTGATTATCCATGACCCTCTAAATAAAAGTCAGGTTAAAGAACCAAATGTAAAAAAAATTAAATATTGAAGATAACATCATCGAACTTAGAATCATGGGAAGTTATATACATGAGCACAGGAGAATCAAAAGAACAAATCAGTAAATTAAAAATAAAAATGAAGCCAATTAGGATTATTTTGGCTAATATTTTAATTAATAGTTGCATAAATAAAAATTAGAATGCATTTATGAAGGGAATTTTACCCTACTAATAAAAGTACTTGCCACAAATTCCCTCATCATATCCACAGAGCTTCACATAATCTTACCCTAGTGCTCAGCCTACTTCATCCCTTTTTGCCAAGATGCAGAAGATATTCCTAATTGATTGCTCATTGTATGCTCCTTGACTATATCCTCTCCTTATTCATTCTGTCTTCTTTATGGGATTTTCCACTCCTCATACATGCATAAACTCATATCTCTCATTTTAACAAAGTAAACACACCACCGCCATCATCAATGGCCCTCTCATATCCTATACTATCTTCCCCACCACTTCTGTTCTTTCTATGTAAGATTTTAGGACGATTTATGCATGTAATGATTCTCCTTTCTATCCATTTATTCTTTATTTTACTCTAATTGCACTTTGATTTCTACCACTCTATTGTAACTGATCTTATCAAAGACACCAGCTACCTTAATGCTGTGAAATCAAATGAACATTTCTCTTTTCTCATCCTTTACGTGTCCAGTGAAATGTCAAGTCCTCAGAGATGCCTTCCCTGCTGTTATACCTGAAATAGTAGTAGCACCTTTCCATTTTTTTCAATGCTTTGTTTTCTTACTGGCATATCTTGTACCATTAACTTATCATGAATGTATCTTTGTTTAATTGCTGCAAAGTAAATTGCTTCTGATTTTGTTGGCTTAAAACAACAAGTATTTCCTATCTCATAGTTTCTATGGCCTAGGAAATCAGGAGCAACTTAACTAGGTATCTCCAATGCAAGTCCTCTGGTGAAGTTGTGGTCAGAGGATTAACCATGCTATATATAGTCTCATCTGAAGATGTGATTGGGGCTTGGGAGGTTAGACTACTTTCAAGCTCATTCATATAGCAGTTGGCAGTTGGTCTCATTTCCCTGCCTCATGGGCTTCTCCACAAGGCTGCTTGAGTGTTCTCACGGCATGGCAACTGATTCCTCCAGAGCAAATGATCCAACAGTGTAAGCAGAGAGAAAGCCACAATGTTGTGTCCTGATCCTGAAAGTGACACACCATTTCTACCTTATTGTATTTGTTATGATCAAATCACTCAATCTAGTCCACATCTCGAGGTTGGGAAATTAAGCTCTGCTTATTGAAAAGAGAAGTATTAAAGAATTTGTGGCCATAATTTAAAACACCACACTCCCCAATACAGTATAAATTCCAAAGGTACAGGAAATGGGTCACTACTCACACATCATCCAGACTTGCACAGTAGGCAGTTTGATAAACATCTATTGAATGAGTAAATGGGGAAATATCTCTTATTCTCTTACTCTTATCCTGCAGACATACACGCTGTAGAGTTATCTAGACCTGGATTCTGGCTCTTTTATTAGTTCTAAACTTTAGGCATATCAATTTCTATGAGCCTCAATTTCCTCATCTGTCACCTGTGCTATGTTAAACCTTCCTCACAGGATTGCAAAAGAATTATGAAGATAGCCTAGATAAAGCATTTCAAGTGTTTGATGCAAGCTAAACATTCAAATTTCAGTTTGTCTGATGTTTTTTCTTCATTCCACTTTTGCCAACAACATCCACAATCACTATTGCTTTATTATGCGATGTCAAAATTTTAAATTGAATTCTTCTCATAATGAGTTACTCATGTTTGCTACTTGTTGAAGAAAAATCAATTTACATTTCAAAAGAACTTTTATGTAAATGCATAATTTCTACCTATTAGGTCCTCCAGGATAATTCTGAAATGCATGTAGGGAAAAATTAACAAATGGTGCCAGATGGAAAGAGAATTCTTTAGTGTAGGAGGTACAACTGCAACTCAGACTCAATATTCTGTCTAAAATAAATGTATGTGACCATACTCTGTGTTGGAAGTAAAAATCAAAGTATTCATCTGTAGTTGCACCATTTATTCTCCTGGGAAAGGCCAAGAGAATAAATTTGGGGATTCTTTTTTTTTTTTAAACACAGAAGGTGAGACTATGGAGACACTGTCCACAGAATGGTACTTCTCACCAACTTTATTTAAATCAGAAACTGCAAAAAAGAATTTACCCAGCTGTGCCAAAACCTGAAGTGGTTATGAGTCTACTGCTGTAGGTTTTTTTCCCCTTAAAGAAATTATATGTAATTTACATTAAGTGAAAAGCACAAATTAAAATTTTATCGTTGTATGAGTTTGCACAAATGTATACATATGTATAAACACCACACCCCAATCAAGATAGAACATTTACATCACCCTAAAATGTTCTTGTGTCTCCTTCCAGTCACATGCCATCACCCCCATGGCAACCAATGATCCAACTTCTGTCACCATTAATTAGTTCAGCCTGCTCTAGAAAGTGTGCACTGCTGTGCTTATTATTGTGCCACTGAGATTCATCATTGTATGATATCAGCAGTTCCTTTATTCTTTGACAAGTAGTACCCCAGTACATGACTATATCACTCATGTATCCATTCAAGTGAGTGGATGAAGAATATTTGAGTTATACAGCATCAACATGACTAATCCAAAATTCCAAAGGCTGACATGCTCCCAATATAAAACATTTTAAGCAAAGATATCAAAAGATTAAAATTCCATTCCTTACCTGATGTGATGGGCAGGTCATATTCAAAACACAGGTGCACTAAAAATGTTATCTAAAGTTATTTGCTGGCAATGTTTATAAGGTATATATGAAACATAAATGAATTTTTTACTTAGACTTGCTTTCCATTCCTAAGGGCTCTCATTATGTCTATGTAAATATTCCAAAATCTGAAGTACTTCTCATCTCAAATATTTTAGATAAGGGACATTCAATGTGTATACAATTTTTGTCTATTAAGAATAAAGCCTCTGAAAAATTGTGCATATTTTTGTTTCTTTGGGGTAAATACTGAGAAATTAATTGCTAGATAAAATATTTGATAAACCATTTTGTACTCCCACAAGCCACATATGACATTTCCAGTTATTCTGCATCCTCTGTAACATTTTATATTGATTGTCTTCTCATGCCTAGGCATTCTATTATGTGTGAGGTGGTATCTACAGTTTCTCTTTCTATAGTTACACATATGCTTCCTTCAGTTATAACTTCTGCTCTTTACTTTCACAAAAGAAACGTGGAACTGTCCACGTTTCTCCTTTCCCACAAACTGTTCCAGTAGGGAGTGTTCCCATGGATGAGATGTTACACCAAGGATGGTCTCCATTCCAGGTCTGGTCTCCTATTTGGCATGTTCAGTTTGGTGCATTCTCACATTGCTATGGTCTTAACATTTGCCACAGTAAGCAGGTCTGAGCCTACATCCTGCTTTGCTTTGTGGATCTTGCATCACTTCCTCAGGCTAGCCCCCGTTCTCAAATATAACTTAAGATACAACACTTCCTGATGTTCCATGCTCTGTTCAGTACAGAGAAATAAGGCAGAGAGCAGCGTTGTTGGAGAGAATGGACTTGGGACTTGGATTGTCTGGGTATACATCCCAACCCTACTGCTGACATAAGATGGAAACTAAAGTCTATTTTCTTTGCCTGAAAAATGGGACAATAATAACCTTGTAGTGTTGTTGTAAGAATTAAATAATAGAGTGTGACAAACTTCCACAAGTACCTCAGGGATCCAGCTCCACTGTCTATTGTACTAACAACTCTTCTGGTACCTGCTAACTTGGCTTTACCACTCTGCTCCCACTTTCCATATGCTTTTGTCATCTTTCTTTTCTTTTTCTGTTCCTTTTTATATCTTTCCTAACCACATCAAGTCAACATGCAATTGACTTTGGACTTTTCTTTTTCAGTTATGAATCTAGTTATAAAAGTGTGAATTCCAGACAAATGGGAGAAAACAGTAAAATATGATTTATCAGACTCACACACATTGTCTAATGCTCATGTATAATAGTTTAGAGAACCAGTGCAAGCAAAAGCCATGTCTGTATTATTGTTCAAGTATGATACTGTACACTTGGATAGGCTTTGGAGAATGTGATAGTTCTATAGGCAAAGCCAGCTCTTCTTCTAAATAGATCCTGTTGGGTAACCGAATCACCATAACTCAGGTTTGATTTTGAAGAGTGAGGAACTTTATTTTTCACCATATGACCTATCTTTGTTTGCACTTCTTCAAAAGAAAAGCCTTTGGAAAAAACATCAGGGAGACAGTATAGAGTTTTCCCATTGAGGGGTGAGGAAGTTGGGATATTTTACAGCCAATCCTTGCTCCTCTTTAGTTAAGAGTTCCTTTTGGAGTGTTAACTAACTTCCGTCCTTCCTTTCCTTCCTTCCCTCCCTCCTTTCCTTCCTTCCTTCCTTCCTTCCTTCCTTCCTTCCTTCCTTCCTTCCTTCCTTCCACAGTAGAATGCATTTTGACATGTTCTATACAAACGGAGCACAATTTCTCATTCCTCTGGCTGTACATGGTGCAAAGTCATTCCAATAGTGTCATCATACATGTATATAGGGTAATAATATCTGTCTTATTCTACTGACCTTCCCATCCCCACAACCTCATCCCTCCCCTAACTTCCCTGTACACAAACCAAAGTTCCTTCATTCTTCCCTATCTTCCCTATTCTTCCCACCCCACTATAGATCAGCATTCTCTTATCAGAGAAAATATTCAGCTTTTGGTTTTATAGGGTTGGCTTATTTCACTTAGCATGATATTCTCTAGCTCCATACATTTACCTGAAAATGTCATAATTTCATTCTTCTCTAAGGCTTAGTAATATTCTGTTTTGTATATATTCCACATTTTCTTTATCCATTCATCTGTTGAAGGGCATCTAGGTTCTGACACATCCAACCTACGTGCTGTTAGGCTGAGCATCTCTCCCTGACCCTTGAGCCAAGAAGAATAGGAATATTTTAACATGTGAGGAAACTCTGCTGGCAGACCCAGGGGATAGGTCACACAGCTATGACAGCATATGCTTCATTAGTTTTCAAACATGAATTCACATTAATCACATTCACCAAATGCAGAGACTAATGTATGAAAAGAAATAGTGCTGATGCATTAAAACTCAGTGAGAAATAAAACCACTAGAAATTTCAAATAAGTGTATTCTGACAAGGGCAGCCTCTTTTTTGGTCATATCCAAATGAGAAGCCAGGTTATCTTCACAAGGAGGACAGGGCTTTCAGAGGTGATGACATGAGTTTCCTGGAAGGTGCTATTGGGCCCTGTAGACTGATGGCTTCTATCTTAAGTGTGGGGGGAGCACGGGGATATTCCTCCATCAGGATGGGTTGGAGATTCCCACAAAACTCTTTCTTGTATTTGACCCTGTGTTTTGTTTTTATAGACACCTTGCTGATCATCCTTCTACTAAACAGTGTAATTCCTTATCCATAGCATTATATTTATAGTCATAATCCACTTATACCTTTCCAAGGCCACCTTAACTTAGTTTTGAGGGTTACCACTAATCTCTTGGTCACAGCTCTAGGTGGTTGCTCTTATCTGCTGTCTTTGGATTCTCTATCATTTCCTTATTAGAGGTTAAATTTAGCTTTGATTTTAGGAAATTTCTTGTTAACCTCACATAGCTGCCAGCAAACATTTTCTTGATAACATTTAGAAAGTTAGTGGTGAACAAGTAAGCAATAGTTTATCTTAAAATATCATGAATGTCTGCTTTTTCTTAATACTCTGCTATAGTGGAAAGAAAACTGGAGTACATTAGATTGAGCAACATGAATTTGGCAATGTTTAACCATTTTTGACTTATAAAATGTCAATTCCTATGGTTCAGCCAACATAAAGATAATAATGTTCCCCTTGTAAAAGTGAGTCAATATACCTATGTTATAGCTGAGTCGTTTTTAGCCAAATCCTCCCACCTCTTTGAGTCTTAGTTACTCATCTATAAAATGGGGTTGACTAGAAAAATTGAGAAGCTTTGTAACAATAGCAATCATTTTAATTGCCTGCATCTGTTATGAATCAGAATCAGAATCATGATCATGATCATTGCTGTGGCTGCCATGAGAATTTTTGTTTCAGGATATTTTTCCTTCTGTGATATCTCACTTTCTTTTATCCACATCCTCTCATATTTTTTTTCCTAGAGACTCTCCTATGTCTTTTTCAGGTTTTGTCTTCCCATGTGAGTTGTCTGTTCCATAGCAGCCTTAACAATCGGGAGACCATTTCTTGCTGTTTCACTGTCCTTGAACACTATTTTTCCTCCATTTATACAAATTTCAGAGCCCTGTGTGGCTATAAGAATAACTTTTCGAGGTCCCTTATTCCTTTTAGTAACCCAGGTTCAACAATTTTTCAACCCCACTATGGCTGAAGTCCAGGGATCCTACCACTTTTTCCCCATCCCTCATTCCCTTCCTATCCTCATCCCTTATCTGTTTCACTTCAGATTCTTGTCTCCATTGCCATAATTGCTCTCACATCCACTGTGTACATGTTGCTCCTTTGTCCTTCCTTTGTATTAACTTGGCAAAAGTCTAATCCTGATTGTGTTCCAGCCTCACCCACGCCTGTCTGTATTTGCCTGGCTAAACACAGATGGAGAAAACACACCTCATAACCACACACAACTCATAAGTCCCTAGAGTTGCTGAGTAGTTGATTATGTTTCCTGAGTCCACTCACTCAGCTGTTGTCTTAGGTGACCATATTATACACTCTCTTGTCTCTCATCCCTAGTCTCAGCTGATATTCTTGCTTCTTGCTTCATTGAGAAAATAGAAGGGAGAAGAATGGAGGAGGAAGGGGACTGAGGAAGAGGGTTGGGAAACGGGAGGAATGGTAGAATGAAATTGACCAGATTATGTTATGTGTATGGATGAATATATCACAGTGAATTCCACTTTTATGTATACTGTTAATGCTCTAGTTTAAAAAAAACAATAAAAAACAGAAGGAAGACTAACAAAGTAGAGGAAGAGGATTAAAGGGAAAGACAAGAAGAAGGAAGGTATGGGATCAACTCATGTTATGTGCATTTATAGATATGTCAAAATGAAACCCATTATTATGTAAAACTATAAAGCACTAATAAAAAAGCAAACAGAAGCCTGGGAATGGGACATTACCATGCCATAACCATCACGTGACTGATCTCAGCAATTATGGTAATGGAGACAAGAACTGAACTCATGTTCTCTGCTTTCATTCCTTTCTTACAGTGAGCTGCCTTTGTTCCGTGTAAGCACAGGCTCTCCTCTTATGAAGTTCACTGCCATCTCGCCCTGCCTGTGCAAGGACATGTCTCTAGCAATGCTTCCCTCTCTCCTGCATCAGTTTTAGCTTTATCTATCATAATATTTTTTCAATTTTTTCCACCTAAAAAATAATTCACTTGAATATAGGCTTTTTCAATGACCACCCAATTTTTCTACTTCTCTTTAGAGCAATGCTCCTCAAAAATTATTCATGCAGCCCTGAAAGATCACATCATCCCTCATTCTCCTAGTTCTATATTCTTCCACAAGTGCCTAATGACTTCTTTTTGCCATGTTCAGTTTTAAAGAGCTACTTTCTCTATAATATTTCATTTCAATGCTAGAAATCCTATCAGATAGGTAATGGCTAGTTAGTGGTTTATAACAAATTAAGAAAAAAGAAAAAGTAGCCAAATATTTAGAGAAAAGGTGAAGCCATTCCATTTTGTCTCCTTTGTGGAAGCATTTTAATTTACTCTGCACCTCAGATGTGCTGTCTAGCCCAGAGCTGAGCTAGAGGTTCTTTAAATCTGTCTAACTGGGCTTGAAGGAAAGCTTGGAGACCATTTGTTCTTTTAAATCTCTTTAGTTTGCAATTGTCAGATTCAATTTTGAGGGGAAGAGTTCAGAGCATCATGGAAAGTGAAAAAAAAAGAGAGGAAAACGCGATAGCCAAATCTGGTAAATTATGTCAAAGTCAGAGTCTTCTCCCTGTAGCAATTTTAGCAATGAAGTATTTTTAGTACTGATGGCTAAAGGGGAGAGCATGTCACAGGGACACCTGTGTAGTTATGCAGACTGGCAGGGATGTAGAGGGACTATTAAAATTTCTGCCTTATATTTCAATGGCATGTTTTCTTCCACTGGCAGATTTTTCAGATAGCATTCACTGTACTGATTAGGAGACAAGGCAGCTTCGTCTCCACACACTTGGAAATGTGTCCTGTTTCAATGTCAATTTGATAATGCTATAGGTCAAGTGATGCCCCATATGTCTGCCTTTTCATATCTCTGACACATATTAGTCACACAAGATTTGTTATGCTGTACTTCTGATTAGCCAAAAGTTTAGGTTTAATAAGTTATATTTCTGTTTTCTCATTCACTATGTAAAAAGGAGTATTTGTCACTGTGTTATTTTGAAAATATTTAAATATACAGTTAGAGGGTATCTACAAAAGTCTCAGCAGTCATGAAGGCATAGCTTTGGGACATTTAAAAATCCTTATAAAAAGAGTGCAATTAGGTAGCATAACTAAATGCCCCTTGAATCCCAAGTACAAGTAAGAAAGGACAAATCCCCAACACCACTGAGCAACATCATCTATGTGTGGCATCAGGAAGCAGAGGAAAACAGGGGACTTCAGGACTAGAGAAAAGAGGGACCCTAAACTATCTAACAGGTAGTTAGTGGGACCATAAATATTGCCTGCCAACGTGCACTCCTACTTTATTCACTTATTTTAAAAGCACTATTGATCACACTCTACCAGGCCCAGTTTGGGACACTAGGGAGGCCTTATTAAATAAGATGGTCAAGCTCTCAGTTCTTACAGAAGCTGTGTTCTAGAAGAAAAATGGGCAAATAATGTAATTTTAGAACTAGGTATTCTGAGGAAGATCAAAGAGGGAAATTTGTGCTCAGATGAAAAAATTCTGTTACTGAGGAGGTGATTGTGAGCAGACAGGTGAGTATACCTTAGGGGACCTGATTTAATAAATCAAATGAAGAGGATAACAGTTGATTATTTGAGGAAGTATTGAAAACTGTTCACCTAAATAAGTTATTCATTCTACTTGGCAATCCTTCCTTTCCTTTCAAATCATTTCTTCATATAATATCAAAGGTTGCCTCCATTCACAATGAGAATGAATGAATTTTTATAAAACTATTAACTATAGTTACAACTATAGAATTTTTGCTTTATGAAAATTATACTCATTTTCAAAGCAAAAGGCCCTGAAAAGTTTCCCAGATTAAAACAGTGCTATAACCTGATCATCAAAGATCCAGTTCTGTTACCCTCAGGGTATTGATTTAGATCCTTAGGTCTATATTGGCACCATAGAAGAAGGCTGCTGTGGTCTGGACATTTGGGTCTCATACAACTGTATTTTAATGTAGGAAGGAATATCAGTGTCAGTTTCTTTTGTCTCTCAGCTTCTCTTTTTAAAAAGAAAATTGATGAATAAAAGTGCTACACTTAACTTGAGTATACATGGCTTGGAATATTTTCACAAACTGAACACATCCAACATCCTGATCAAGAAATAAAATGTAGTTAGTACCCAAGAAGTCTCCTTTATACCCCTTTTCAATGACTCCCTTATTCAAATGTAACTGGTCACATCACTTTTAATTTCTAACATCACAGATGACTTTCACCTGTTTTCAACTTTAAATAGAACCATGTTATATACAGTCTTGTGTTGCTTTCTTATATTCATTATGTGTGGGAGGTTCACAGCCACTGGTGTGTAGTTGTAAAATGGTTTTCTTTGTTCTTTAGTATTCCGTTTCCCATTCCACTGTTGATGGGCATTTGGATAGTGAACAGTTTGGGGTTATGAAGAGTTCTGCAGTGAACATGCTAGTGCCTGTCTTTTCGTGATCATACTACATATTTCTTCTGGGTATGTAGACAGTTTTAAGAGAGAGACTCTCTTGAAGACCTGAATCCATCTTCCTCTCAGGTATTGCTGGTCAATATTGGGCCACATGCCCATCTTGTATTTGCAGCAGAACCTGGAGGAGAAGGTAGCCAAGAACCTACTGCTAAATGTTTCAGAACCAGCTTTCTGTGGGAGGTGGTGTGTGAGTTGGGAAGGAGGGAGGACTGATCTGCAGCATTTGCCAGTTTCATTGGTGCGACTACTCCCACTATGGCCAATTTTAGGCTACCAATGTCACGTCAACCAGCTTGCAAAAACAGCTCTCATGAACTAGTGTAAGCTAGTTCTAGCATGCCACTGAAAATAGCACTTTTATAGTTGAAGTTTGGCTTTGTTAGAGAAAAGCAGGGGTTGGGGAAGGATAGGTATGACTAATTAGTCAGTAACCAGTGTTTCTCCATGAATTATTGAGTTCAAACCATGGAAAAATTAATAAGCTACCACTCTATCAAAAAGATTGTTCTTATAACATTCAGATTATTAATGAAAATGAAAGCTGGCTTTGAAGGACAAGACAGGCTAGACATATACTGTGGTAATAAGCAACCTCAAATTACAGTAGTTCACACAGTTTATTTCACTTATGCCAAGTCCACTGTAGGTTAAGCAACTCTCCTGTGTAGCTATTGTAGCTGGAATGATTTTAGCAACCCAGACAGCATCCATGTTATAACCTGTAATTTCAATTCTCAGTCTTGGTGGTCACTGCTGAAGCAAAGGAGAAAGACAAAGGTCATAGGTAGATTTGCAAGAGCTTTGGCACAGAAGTGGTTTGTCAATGCCACTCACATAGCATTGGCTAGAAATAGTTACCTTGTACTTCCCAACTATAGGGATCACTGATAAATGTGGGAGAACATGTACATGTAATTGTTGTAATATAATTATCTCTGCAACAGAGACCATTCATTCAGAGCCATGTTGTTTTTTAAAGGTTCATTTGAACTCATTTTTCTCTATTTCCACCTTTGCATGTATCTTTTTGCTCTAAAAAAATAACTGACATCTCTGCTCATAAAGTTATCCACTAGTAATGTATCTCAGAAAATGGAGGAAACTCTTTACTAATCAATAACAAGATCAATCCTAATGAAGAATATTTTCCATATATTGCTTAGTGGACTTTTATATTGCACTCTTTCTCCAGTATATACAATGCCTTAGGCATACTGCTTATTTTACAGTTGCTATGGTGATAATTGATTTAGGCAGGAGTCATAAATGGATGCTAAAACCACCAGGCTAAGACTTGTCAGACAAGAGAATATTCACAAGGTCTTAAAAGTTTCACCCACAGATTATTTATTACTACCAAAGGGGAAAATACACCATTAAAATGGAGGGGTTTGGCAGATGTGACCTTTTCCAATTGATCAAATTTAATATTGCCAATTGTGGGACAAACTGAAATCATGTGGGCTGAGAAAGGGACCTAAGGTCATCTTTGCAATAGTTCTGCCAAAACAATTTCTGAACACATAGCATGAGAAAACAATCAGCCAAATGCAAATTGAGGGCAATCCTGAACAGAATTGAGCTGTACTATTAAAATGTCAATGTCATGCCAACATAGTGACCTGATGAAAGGACATAAAGAATCATGGTGACTAACTGCAGTGTGTGATTCCAGATCAACTGCTGGAAAATGAAACTACCAATGACATTGCAATAATGCAGAGATTTTTATTACAGACTATATAATCAGTAACATTCTAGGAGCATTAAATTTCCCAAATGTGATCAGTATATTGTGGTTATGTGGGAGAATGGCTTTGTTCCATGAGAAATATCCTGAAAACTTATTAGTGAAGTATTATATCCATAAGTAATTTCAAAGGATTCAGGAAATAAGTACATACATCTATGTGGATGTGTATATGGGTAACTGTATGTGTGATTGTATGTACATACAGACATGTTCTCCCAAGGAGAGGGAAAGAGAAAGCAAATATGGAAAAATGTTAATCTTTGCAAAATCTAGGTGAAAGTTTTAAGGCATGAATCCTACTTTTGAAACCTTTAAAATGTTTCAAAATAAAAAAATGGAAGATACTGTTTGTTCCATTTATTCTGTAGTTTTGCAATTCACTCCATTTCAGAAAAATATGTCTTCTTAGTACTGATTTCATTCTATTGTATAAATCTGTATTTGTCTCATAATCAGATAATAATTGAGTTTTTAATTCCTTTTCCATTTAACAGCTTACTGGTTTAATTTTGATAATTGTCTATGTCAGGATAGCTAGTTTTTTATTTTGTTGTTTTTGCTTTTTGTTTGTTTCTTTCTTTTTTTTTCTTTTTGGTACTGGGTATTGACCCCAGGGTACTTTACCCCTCAGTTACATCCTCAGTCCTTTTCACTTTTTTTTTTTTTTTTAATTTTGAGACAGGGTCTTGCTACATTGCTGAGCCTGGCTTCAGACTTTCAATCCTCCTTTACCACCCTGCAGAGCCACTGGGATTATAGGAATGCATCACTTAGCCCAGCTAAATTTTTTTCTTTTTAAACCACTTTTTGAGGTATAATCAATATGTAAAAACGTGTACTTATTTAATGTTTACAAATCATAGACTTGGAGGGTAAATATATACCTGCAGAACCACCACCACCATCGAGGCCAACATATTCATCACCTTTCAAAGTTTCCTACCATCCTATCTCTTTTATTATAAATTGCTTGTGTGTGTGTGTTGAAAGAACCCTTAATGCTCCAAATGTTCCATAATGCTCCAAAATCTACTTATCTTGCAAAACTGAAATTTTATATCTTTTAACCAGCACCACTCTATGTTGACTTCCTCCCAACCCTGGCAACTACCATTGCACTCTTTGCTTCTATAAGATTGTTGTTTTTTTATTCCAAATATAGGTGGGATCAGATATAAGTGAGTATTTATTGTTCTGTGTCTGGCTCATTTCACTTACCATAACATCCTTCATGTAATTGCCAACAGCAGAATTTCCTTCTCAAAGCTGAATAATATTCCATTGTATTTATGTAGACTGCATTTTCTTTATCCACTCATGCATCAACAGACATTTAGTTTGTTTCCATATCTTGATAATTGTGAATAATGCAGTAGTGAACATGGGATCTTTAAGATCCTAATTTAAATTCCTTTTGACAAATACCTAGAAGTGGGATTGTGATCATATATGATAGTTTTATTTTTCAATTTTTGAGCAACTTCCATACTGTTATAATGGCTATATCAAGATACATTCCAGCCAACATTGTACAGGATTCTTTAACTTCCACAATATTTTCAGCACATAGGTAATATCTTATTGTGATTTTTTTTTGAGGGTCTTGGTTGTGTTGTACATATTGGTCTTAAACCTCTAGTCTCAAACAATTGTCCTGCCTCTGCCTCCCTATAGATTGGGGTAGAATTGACATTTTAATAATATTAAGTCTTCCAGTTCATAAATATAAGATATATTTCTGTTGATCTGTGCCGTCTTTGATTTCTTCCATCAATGTTTCATAGTTTTTAGTATACAAATATTTTGAGAGAAAGTGTTTTTAATAAGTGCTGCCTAATCCTAAGATAACTGGAGTAAGGGAAAGAGCCCACAATAAGCAGAGAAAATCTTAGATGTGGCTGCATTGGGCAATCAGTTAATATGGCATCATGACTGGAAGATAACATTTACTTTTCTGTGGAAAACAGTGGCATAAGGAAAAGGTAAGTTAAAGATAATTTCCCCCTTTATAACATCTGCCAATTTAGATAAGCCTGTGATAATACCTCACATTGGGGAGAAAATCTTGTCTAATTTTGGAATGTCACCAATGATACTTTATATGCTTATGCTGTAAGGAAAACTACTCAGCATAATCTGCAGTGCAAAATGAATGAGCTGTCTTTTTAGAACAGGTGCTGTAATTCTGTGGGAAGAGCTTCAATGTCAGATGAATTGACACAGATGATGAACTTCAAAAGAAGCTAAATTCAGATAAATATGCATTTTCTTTAAGCCATCCAAACTTGAAATTCAGTGTTGGGAATTTGTGGAATCCTTTCTGGCCATTCTGTCAGAAGCAGGATGAGGAATCTGTAGCAGAAACATTGACATTTAGCCTGCCTTTTATAAGTTCATATCTGAATGGAAGAACAGCAGATATGTATGGGATAGTTTTGCTCAGAATTGAAAATAGGAGCCCTTTTTTTTTGGTGGTAACCGGAATGGAGTGTTGAACAAACTCATCAGTCAACCCTCAATGCTGGAACATTTAGTAAATGGCATGGAGAAATAAAGGATAAAAATTTCAGATGTTTTCATTATATTACCATAGCTCTAAAAGTTTGGAATGAGCTTTTTAAGCTTCTCTCTGTGTTGCATATTCACCACACCCCCCAATCACACTTCATTTATCAAAAGACATAATTTGCAGTAAATATGTCCCATGCAGTTATAACACTCTGGCTGCCACAGATACTCAATAAAACCCACTGGAAAGGATGGACATCTAAACTGTTTGATTTAAATATAAATATTTAAATATAAACCCTGGAAAAATGGGGGAGGGGCACACCTCCCAGGAGGGTAGCAGCTTTTCACAATGTGAAGCTGTATACTTTACCTAAAAAGGTTTTATTAGACTAAATGGTTCATAGTTAGATGTTGAAAACAGAATGAAGAGGTTGCTGTATGTTATACCCTGAGTGTCACCTTAGACATAGAGCTTAAAAGAGTTTTCTTGAGTCTTAAAAATTTCTCTCACCATGGCCAGCATTCCTGTCACATAGCAATATTCTCTTCTTACCCACTGAGAGCCATTCCCAGCTGTGTTTGGATAAGCATTCTAACAGCACTACTTGTAGGTTAACAGAAGACCCATGCATGAAACCAGGAGTACATCTTTTCTGGATTTGTAGCTTGGGAATCATTTACCATTGTAACTATTCAAGGTGTTGCATTGAACAAAGCATGGCAACTCCAGGTAAAGTACTCAAGCACATACTAGTAGCATCACCTGCAATGGGAGCTTGACAGACATACCAATGCATGGTTCCCACCATGCAGATGCAGACTCTTGGGGATAGGACCCAGGAGTCTTGTGTTTTAATCATGCTCTCATTAATTCAATGAAATTTAGCAACCTTAAATTTCTAATAGATGTGAAGCAACAATCAGACATTGATATGAACATTCTTAAAAGATTACGATCATGTTTATCCTGCCAAGTAAAAGTTGTTTCCTCAAATGCAAATCTTCTTATAGAGAAGAGCACTTCTCTGTAAGTTGTGTTGAGAAGTAGGTTCTCACAAAAGTAAATGTGCTACAAAGTAATTTCCTTAAAACATGCTGCTGTTATCAGATTGTTAGCAGTGAAAAGAGATAGTAAAATAAAAAAGTAGAACTAGATTCTGCAGCATCATGCCTAACTCCCATAGCCTTTATTTCTCTCTGATGGTCCTTGTTATCTGATAGGACATACTGTTAAGTGAAATCTTCCTCATTTGGATTGGTTACCATATTGGATGTTGGCTTGCTTGCTCTTTAAGAGTCTATAGGAGGTAAGTGGAGATTGCATTGTGTGCAACTTCTCAAGGGACTGTGTTGCACCTGGGTTTACTGCCATTTGGAAAGCAGAACTAGAACTAAGTCAGCCCTGAGACCTGAGTCCCCAAACTTATTTCTATGTTTGTAAAAAGCTTTATAGCCTTTCCTTCCTTTAGACCAAGCCTCAGGCAATGACAAAGGAAACAATTTATGAAGAAAAGATTCTGCAGATCTCATGGAGAAATTTCTTGCTCTTATTAAGGGAGAGCTTTCCTTTTGCAAAGTAAGAACATATTTTATTTCAATAAGCTGCTGTTTTCATTTTAGTTCCCCACATTTAGTGGTGTGTTGGTAAATATTTAGCAATCTATTTCGGGGATGCAGAGAGGAAGCCCTGAATTTTAATACTGGCTGATTTTCAAGGTATAAATATGTGTTAGCTTTGTGTTGCTGTGACCAAAACACCCAAAGAGAACAACTGAGAGGAGAAAATGTTTATTTTGTCTCATGGTTTCAGAGGTTCAGTCCAACTCCATTACTCTGGGCCCAAGGTAAGGCAGAACATCATGACAGAAAGGCATGGCAGGGAAAAGCTGCTCAGCTCATGGAAATCAGGAAACAGAAAAGGATTTATTGCAAGCAGCCAGGGGAAATATAATCCTTAAGAGCATGCTCTCAGTGACCCACTTCTTCCAGCCATGCCCTACCTGTCTGCTGTCACCACCTATAAATCCATTCAAATTATTCATTCATCAAATGAATCAATCCACTGATTAGGTTACAACTCTGTTAATCTAATCATCCGACCTCTGAACATTGTCTTACACATGAGCTTTCAGGGATGCCTCATATCAAAACCATAACAAAATACCAGGGCTAGTTTCAAGTTACTAATGGATGTCACGTAAGTGAAGCTGAGACAAGAAGCACACATCTAGCTGTCAATATCCTTATAAGCTGGCTTCAGGAAATCATTGCCCAAGTACTCCCTTCCAGGCACACAACTGAGATTGAAGAAGGTAGGATAGAGCTAGACCATTGTGGACATTAAAAGTAAGGAGGAATTACTATTTTTGCACAGACCTGGCACTAAGAGAGGGAGACAGAGCTATGGTGTTTATGTTTGACCCTACTTTCTTCTGTACTGATGTACTGACCACTTGTGTTGAAGAGCTATAAAATTATGTATTCCATGTTGTTTATTAATAGTATGATGAGTTCATTACAATGCATAAGGTTACAAAGGATGTCTGTACCTCAGAGTTTTAGGTTAATGAGTTAGCAACACCCTTATTTCCAACTAAGTCAGCCCAAAGAAAATGGCATGTATGCGCACAGTTCTTCACTGCCTTAGAAAACTATTGCATACATTTGCTTTTGTGAGAAAATGAGTGGGGGCGGGGGGCTGCAATAGAAAAAGGGCTATGAAACAGCTTCCAGGGGCAATATAACCTCTGAAGCACACTTCTGTGAAGATCCTGTTATTTATATACCAAGAGCAAAAACATCCATATTTACCTTTAGCTGTACCTGCATCAACATTTGATTGTTTTTATCACCCCAGGGCTTGGAGTCTAAAACACTGTGATGATGCATTGCATACTCCAAGATAATAAAGAGTAGATATATTTTACCTTGGGAATTGATTCTATTATTACCACAGTGGTATTTGGAGAGAAGAGGAAAGGAATTCAAGTAAAAGTTTAAAAATAGACTGGCATGAATGAGGTCAGTAAAACTGTTGATAAAAATGCTCTAGGAAGACCTCAGATGTGGAACGTTTGCTTCATTAGTGTATTTATGAATTTGCATAGTTCCTGATGTCAGGCCATTTTATGAGGGAGAAAATGACCAATCCCAGCCCGAGGATTCAAATTCACATGGAAGTGTTACAAAACCACCTGGAATCTCAGAATCTCTTGTGTGTTTCTTTAAAAAGTCAGAATAATCAAAAAAGCAAAACTGAGCTATAAAACTTCGTTGAAGACTGAGTGGAATCCAATAAAATAGCTAGGGGCTGGGGAATCCTACATTAGATTTAATGACATTTGTATTTTATGCCTTCTTTTTGTATTCATGTATTTTATTTTTAACCAATCTGATACAAAACAGAACAATAGGTCTGAAAAAGTCTTGAAGATATCATATCTTGGGGCTGGGGTTTTGGCTCAGTGGTAGAGCGCTTGCCTAGCACGGGTGAAGCACTGGGTTCGATCCTCAGCACCACATACAAATTAATAAAAAATAAATAAAAAATAAAGTTATGATAAAAAAGTCAACCTTTTTTTTAAAAAAAGATATCTCTTCAACTTTAAGAAGTTGTTGAGTTTATGAAAAGTTGAAATAAAAAACTCTTAGGTTAAAAGGTGGGGAATATATATATATGGCAGGTTATTTTGTTGTTTTCATTGTTTTGATTTGGCTTCTCCCAGAAGCAGAGCTGAGAGGTGGTTTTAATATAAATATGGTTTCCTGGGGAAGTAATCCTTGGAAATACTCAGGGAGAAGTGAGACAGGAAATGGGAAGAATTCAAGGAAGAGTACATTTTCAAGTGAGTTATCTTTTTGGTAATTTGGTGCTCAGTGCTGCTGATGACCTCAGGGAGGCCTTGTAGAACATGCCCCTGGATCCTCCCAAATAAAAGATAAGAAAGATGGTCATGTTTATAGTTCTGCATACACCATTGGCTTACAGCTGCTTCCAGGATCTTGAACTGTTTGAGGCTATTGATTGCCCTGTGCAAGGACTAATTGTTTATACATCACTGTCAAATCCCTGCAGGGAGAAAGTTATAAGATGTTCTCAGTAATGGACTTTTACTATGTAGAAGCAGGATATTTCTTAGTCCAGTGATGTTCAAAAGAAGTTTAAGGTAAGCCATTAACAGGTGCCACATATGTAATTTCAGATTTTCCAGGAGACAAATTAAGAAGTAAAAAACAAAAACACAGAAAAATTAATTTTAACAATATACTTTTAACTTAGTACATTTGAAATATTTCAACTTATAGATGATATGAAAACTATTAAGGAGACATTTTACTAGTTTTCCCCAAATCTTTGAAATCTGGTGGCTATTTTAGAATACATCTCCTACCTCAATTCAAACTATCCACTTTTCAAGTATTCAGTGGTGACATGGGGATAGTGGCCAACCGTAAGGGACAGTATAGTTGTAAGGGAATGTATCTGTGTTGAAGTAACTGTTTCCTGGATTTCAGGGGCATGTCACTTTATGAGTAACCTCCAAAGTCAATTTCACCTACTTTATTAGGGAACCAAATCTGTAAAATCTTTTTGGTCCAACTGAAGCTTTTCCTTCTCAGCAAGATTACACTTCTCCAACTTCTTTAGATACAAAGCCTGAGAAATTCTCTGTGATGCTTATTTTACACAACAATTTTGAGTACCGATAGGTAGAATATGAACTTTTTCAGTGCCATCACAAATGCATTTCTGTTGTTACTTTTAATGAGTTTAGAGTTTTATTAATGTAAATTAGGTCCTCGCTTTTTCTTTTCTCCTTCCACTTACCAAATTGTTGGACTCTTTCTGTAAATCTGGCACTGTCATAGACCCTTTTGCCCCTCAGTAGAGGCCTGTCTTCATAGTGCTTATATTTCAATGGGGAAGGCCAATGTATTTTGGTGGTTAAGGCAGACAGTTGATGGCATTGTGCAAATATGTATGTACCGTGAGGCACAGGTTCTTAGTGAGTGGTTTTTGCAGCAAATTATTAGGTTTTATCTTACTTTTACTAAAATGCCCTATGTAAAAATAAATAAGTTGGATAATGGTTATTGGCTTTATAAAAGGATTTCTCACTTTTGAGAACTTTTCACCTCGGGGTTCCTTTAATTAGGGAGAGCATTGATTCAGTTTTTTCTTTGAACTAATTTACAGGAGACGTTTTAGGAGCTTAGTTAACTATACTGTACAATGAGTTGCACTAAGTCTGGTTAGTAGTGTTGTTTATGCAGCATTTTCTGTATCCCTGGATGCTTAATTTATAGGCAGTTTTAACATTCTTCCCACAGGCTGTCAGATGCATGGCTAAGTCACTGTTTGCTGTCTTTCTGGTGTAAACTTTATAGACCTTTGAAAGTAGCTGCCAGCAGTGCAGGCCAAAGACCACATTTCCATATCTCCATTTGAACCCTATGAAGTATTTATTTAAGTTGCTAATGTGAACAAGGCTGTGATCTCTCTATTAATTAAGGCTGTTTTATTCATTGGGCAGAATGTGATAACATCTAATAATTTAAAGACTTGATGTTTTCAAAGCATAATTGACTTTTGGGGCTTGAGACACTAAAAAAATAACAGTTAACTTGAAGCAATGGCACTTATTACTACAACCAATTGCATATGCAGGATATTACTTGGAGTTATGTGTTATGCTGGGAAAATTCTTCCACTATGATTTAACTGGCTGAGTATAATCAGAGGAGTATTTTATTACACAATAATTGGTTTTAATGGCTGTGGGTGTTTCATTTGGCTGTTGGAATTGTGCTACTGTAACTTTCATTGAAAAGATTACATTTACTTTTTAAATACCTTTTTGAACACATCAGATTGGGCCCGTTGATGAAATGCTTAAAATCATTTACTTTTCCAGATTTAATTTTCTGGAATATATTGCTTCTTCTGACTTTTAAAGCCATTTGCCAATAGAAAAAGATAGCTGAGGTCCTTTCTCTACATCTTATTTCCTAATTTTCTAGTGGCTGCTAACAAAATAGAAACTGAGGCTAACTATCTTTAAGAAAAAAGAAACTTACTGGAGAGATGTAGGACTAAGAATTGATAGGAGTCTTGAATACCATGCTTTGTAAACAGGTATATTTTTGTCAACTTTTTTGCTGCTGTGACTGAAAGACCCGACAAGAACAATTTTAGGAGGAAAGGTTTATTTGGGGGTTCATGGTATCAGAGGTCTCAGGCCAAGACAGCTGGCTCCATTCCTCCATTCTTCCTGGGCCTGAGGCAGAACATCATGGCAGAGACTGTGATAGAGGGAAGCAGCTCAAGACCTGAAGATCAGAATAAAGAGAGTCCCTCTCCTGATACAAACTGTATGCCCTAAAGGCATGCCCCCAGTGACCTACTTCCTCTAGTCACACCCTTTCTGCTTTCAGTTACCATCCAGTTAATCCCTATCAGTGGACTAATTCACCAATTAAGGTTCTCATAACCCAATCATTTCACCTCTAAGCCTTCTTGCATTGTCTCACGCATGAGCTTTTGGGGACACCTAATATCTAAATCATAACACAGGTAGGATCCAGGGATACTCTAGGGGTAACTTAGAGCATTAGGTGAGGATTTTTGTGCTAATGGTTTATTGGGAGGGTGCTCTCTTGAGAAAGCTTTAAAGAAGTGAGGAAAACCAAATAGGAAAGAGAAGTCAAACCAAAATAATAATAATAATAATAATAATAATAATAATGTGTTGCCTAAGCTTACTTCCTTGGGGAACTCTGAAACTTAAACAACATTAGATAATTTTTCTACCTTGAAGCACAGGCTAGCCTTCCTGTGATTCTCTACCAGTCAGTCATTGGATTATGGATTGTCCCTGGGTGGAGCATAACCTCCCAGGAAGGGGAATACTCTGGGAGGTGGGAAAGGGTGGAGGAACCAGATCTGTAGCACCTTCCAGTTTCCATAGTGTCAATACTCCCACCGTGGCCTATTTCAAGCTACCATTGTAAAATTTCTGCCTATTGAGTTGGGAAGAAATGCATATAACAAATTCTTGTGAGCGAGTCTGAGCTGGATCCAGCAAATCAGTGCCTCTATGCATCTCTTGTTGAGGAGTTTCCCATATGATAAGAGCAGTTCTTTGCTGAAAAGGGTAGTTATAAGGTGTTAGCAGCTAATACTTGCACCAACTGACAGTAGGTGCATTGGCCTATTAAAGATAATCTAAGAAATATTTAAGAGAAGCTGACATGACATCGAGGGCCAAGCCAAGTGTTACATAGCATAAGTGGGGACATCAGCAGCCAGGTGTCCCTTGCTGCTGCCTTCTTTTTGCTTATCCACTGCCTTGCATCATTCAGTCAAAATCCGGAGTCCTGAAATAAAGTAATGTTATATCCTGCTGAAGGCACATGCACACCTCTGGTTGTACCAGAAAAGTGTGAGGACAGATTAGGTCCACTGTGCTACATTAGTAGAAGGCAAGTACCCTCTCCTACCAGAAAAACTGGAGAGACTGGCGATTTTCAAACAGGAGACTGGGAACTCTTACTGATGAAAATTGGAGGCTGCAAAGTATCCATGCCAAATACTTAATGCATATGGACCAGAGTTTGATAAAATTTTAACAAAAGGAATTTATATTTAATGCGTTTTCTAAAATATCAATATTTCTAGAAATTATTTTACTCCATATACTACAACAGAAGTTGTTGGTTGCTTCCCCACCAGCCTTTCTCCCAAACTTCCTCTTTGATAGCAGAATCCTGCTAATATTAGAGAAGCTAAAAATTCCAGATATTGACTTTTTCAGCACTCTTTGCACATAGTAGATATGAACATGCCTCAGTTCTGATGTTGAGTCCAAGAGGAAGTCTTCCAGGAGGTGAGTATTCTGGGAAATATTTGCCTCCTTTATTTAAAAAAACAGACATGGATAAAGGGAAACTGCAACATCTTTTCCTCCTGCTTTAAATGATGCCATGTCTGAACATGATGTTGGAACTATGGATGCTATTTTGTCATAATGGGAAGAAAGCCAAAGAAATCACAGCCAATCTGACTTGTAATCCTGATAATGTACTGTTAAAATTAACTAACTCTGAATCCACATATATTTTTTTGTGTGTATTGTTACATGAGACCTTCAAACACTCCTGTTGTTCACCTTTATTTGTGGGAGTTTGGTTATTCGATATATTTATGTCATTTACTTTTCTTGATTTACATATCCTATAAGGGATATGTTCCTATTTTCATATCACATATAGAGAAACTGAGGCAAAATCATTAAATAACTTGACTGGGAGATAACAAACATTCAAACATTTTTCAGTCTGGCTCCAAGGTCTTTATCAGACTACGTTCTTAAATATTATTAATACTTCACATCTTGTTTGCTATGGTCTGTGATACACTCCTGAGTCAGGTCCTTCTCCTGCTTGTCCACATAGATATCCCCTTTCATTACTACAAAGAAAATTGTTACCCAGAAATTAGTCTCATAGAACTATCAGGTTAAAGGCGAAGACCACATTCCCCTTTAGCAAGAAAACTATCTCTGAGAATGAATATCAAATTCCATTAGAAGAGCTCTAAAAAGGAGTGTATGTAGCAGCCACTTCCAAGTCAGGCTCAGATCAACTGGAACCCAGGATGGAGAAAAGGTGATTCATGCGGGAGAGTTCTGAGTTCTAGTGTGGGATGGGCTTTCCTGCTCAATATTCCTTAGAAGCCACTTTCTGGAAAAACTCCCATCTTAATAGAAAACTCAGTGCTCTCAAATGGCAAATTACTCTGTGATGTCAGCAATCTGAAGCTTTCTTGAGCCTCAGCACTGATTCTATAATCTCTGCTTTCTCCTCTTTGTGGCTCTTGGTTATGTCCATTGCAGACTTAAAATTTTCCTCTTTGTGGTAGTCCAGATTGCTTAGATAAAAACCCAAATAACAATTATTCCCTTTTTATCCTCTGAACACACATCAAATGTGGCATTTTAAAAAAAGGCTTTAGACCAAAATCAGTGATGTGACAGCTGATCAGATGAAAATGCAAAGATATTAAAGAAAGCATTGTCAAGCGTGTGACTGAAACACATCTGGCTAGAGCTTGAGTCTTATAGAGAAGATACTCAGGGAGCATGTGACTTTTATGTGCTGGGAAAGTTGGCAAGACTAACTTTTCCTACATCTCTTTTTATTCATTTACTTGAATCTATGGTGGACTTAAACTAAGACTGAGACTCAAATTAAATAGAAACTTTGAGATTCAACTTTGGAGTTTATCTTTGTGGATTCATGTTGTCACCCATATAAATTATTGATAGATGGAAAATGTAAAAGATCATGAACATAGCTATTTTCTTATCACTGTTCAAGGTGCCAAGAGCATAAGCATTGTGGAGAGAACCTAAAAAAACACAGGGTTTTTCCCTTATAGATTATGCTGAGTCAAGGTTTAGCAGGTACATTGATCCCATGTTTTTTTTCTTTCTTTTTTTTTTTGTAGATGAGTAAACTCATCAGAGTACAGTGAACTGGTCAAGGGCACATCGTAGCCCAACTGCTTCTCTTAGTCTTTCTCCGGTGTTATTTCTTTTACAAAAGTCTATACCTATCTGGTACTGTGCTTTAACAGTCTAGAGAAAAATGCACATTATTTTTTAATTGAAATTTCTTTTTATAGAGTACTTGCAAGAAATGATAGAATTAGGAGATACAGGTAAGCATGAGAGAGAGAGAGCAAGTGCGCACATGTGTGCATATGTAAAATGTCCTTGGCAAAATAAAAGGAGAATTACATGTTAATTGACTCCTACAATTAAAAAAAGGAAAAAACTCTCCTTTGTTAAATTCAATAATATGTAAAGTCTAGCATTATTATTTGATATTATTAGTTAATGTGAAGCTTAAAGAATGGAAATTTATCATATAGTTAATGGTATATCATAGATCTTAACATAGACCTGACTTCAAATGATACATTTCAATATATGTTCAAGTAATATGGGCTTTCTTTGATTATAATAAATATTATTTTCCCCAGGGCTGTCCATGGAATTTAAAAAATGCAAACTCCAAGCAAGATATTGCATTTTTTTATAAATTAAATAATGCAAACATACCTTATTCTTTTCTATCCACGTGTAGGTCATTGCTCTATAACATACCACCTCAACATTCAGCAATTTAAAACCACAAGCATTTTATTTAACTCACTGATCTACAGGTTGACTGGGGAGTTATGTGGATCAAAGCTGTGCTTCATTGTTGGTTTGCTTTGTGCTGGTTGGCTCCCAGTGGATATGGTCAGAAGGAGCTTGGGGTTGTCCAAGATGCCCTCTGCTGGGATGGTTGGAATGATCAGAGGCTCTTTCCCATAGTCTTATGTTCAGAAGGCTAGTCTGAGCTTGTTCTCACCATGGATCAGGGTTCAAAGTGAGAATCTAAACTGCAGGTCCCCCTGAAATACAGCTTCAGAACTGGTGGTTTCAATTTTATTCAGTTGACCAAAGAAAGTATCCAATCCCAGATTCTAGAGGTGAGAAGGACTCTACTCCTTGATGGGAAAAGCTTCAAGGTCATATTATAGAGGACTTGAATACAGGAAGGGATGGAAATTGTGGTCATTTTTACCATTTTCCATGCTTATTTCCCATACTGAATCATTCAGTAATTCCTATCTGCTCTATCATTAAAATTTTTAAAGATTCATCTACCTCTCATTGCTACTAATCCAAACTGCCATTTTTATCTGACTTCCATTCTTGGTCTTCCCTAATCCACTCTTCACCTAGTAGGCATGGTGATTGTTTTAGTCAGCATTTTCACTGTTGTGTCCAAAGGACCTGACAAGAAAATTAGAGGAGGAAAGTTTATCTGGGGGCTCACGTTTTCAGAGTTCTTAGTCCACAGATATCTGCCTTTATTCTTTCAGGCTCAAGGTGAGGCAGAAAATCATGGCAGAAGAGTGTGGTGGTGTGGTAGAGAGAAACAGCTCAAAAAAAAAAATTACAGGGGACAGCAGGGTGGAGGGCAAGATTGAGCTCTGCTCAACAAGGACAAAATATATACTCTAAAGACATACCCCCAATGACCAGCTTCCTCCAGCCACACCCTATCTGCTTTCAGTTACCAACCAATTAATCCCTATCAGTGGACTAATTCACTAACTGGGTTAAGGTTCTCATAACCCAATCATTTCACCTCTAAGCCTTCTTGCATTGTCTCTCATATGGTATTTTGGGGGACACCTCATATCTAAACCATAACAGTAATCTTTTAAAAACTATAAATCAATTCCTGCTTCCGGCTCTTAGAATAAATCTATAATCCTTTTGTCCCACAGTGATTTGACTCTTGCGCAGCCCCAGCCTTACCAGCATCCTTTGAAGTCCTGGAACATATCAAATCTGTGGTGTTCCAGGGAATTTTACATTTGTGAGCCCTCTCCCTCTCTTCCCTTTTTAGCATGATTCATTTCTTCTCATACAGCTAGATGTCCTGGAAGATCCTTCCTTAGCCAATTACTTTACATAATATACTTTGTGTGCTTCCCTCAAAATCCCATTCAGTTTGTTCATTTACATGTTTATTGTTTATCTCTTCTACCAGAGGTATACTTCATTAAGTCAGACAGTATCTGTATGCATTATTGCACATATAGTCACTTAATAAATGTTTACTCATGTCTTACAGGGCAGATTCCCCAGTGAATCTTTGACTAAGAACAAAACAGAGGAATCTCTGTAAACTTTCTGCTTAAAATGTGGTTTTTATTTTCATGTTTCCTTAGTAATATACACAGTTACACACCACAAGTCTTGATCATGACAAATGATCTTTTCTCGTGGAAATAGAGTTGGAATGGTCCAGAGATTAAAAGTGAATTCCTGCAATGGTGTATGTATAGTGATGACTATTACAAAAGAAATATAGAATATTGCTTAACTGATGCAATGTAAGTAAATATTTTCAGAAAGGAGTCTTCATCAGATAAGTCCCTTACTATCCAGGGGACTTGGATATCAGAGTTCTTAGTCCACAGATAGCTGCCTTCATTCCTTCAGGCTCAAGGTGAGGCGGAAAATCATGGCAGAGGAGTGTGGTGGTTTGTCATTTTACAAATGACAAAGAGAGCTCACAACAATTGAATTTTATTCATGCTTCAGAGAGAAATGAAATCTCTCTGTAATGAAAATGAGTATCAGGTGCTTCTGATTTCCTTTTATCAGCTGTTAATCAGAAGAGATGAGGAGAGCAGAGCAAGCTAATGAAGAAACCTGCTATTTTGAAGGCAGTTGTATTGCAGGAAGCGCTGTGATTGTTAATTAGGTGATGGCTTTGGAACATACATTGCAAGAGGGAGAGATGGAAGAGGAAGACAAACATTGAAGGCTTCTCCCTAGGTGGATAACAGCTAAATGTGTTTGTTGAAATGCTTTGAGTCATAAGAACTACACTTGTAACAAGAGAAATTGGCATTTTTGAAGATATTAGAGGACCTTTTAACTTACAGGTCCTCTATACATTAGCAATGATTTGTATCTATATGTTAATACTTATATCATCTCTTAGCCTGAGTAGTTTGCAAACACATTGCAGTGCACATTCGTAATTTTGGGGAGCTGCCAAATATCTGAATTCCCCTTTCAGAGCTGGCAGGACTCCTGGCTTTTGAAGCCTATAGGAGCCAAAAAAGCCACACACTCAGTTTCCAAGTTGCCTTTGCAGCTAGGGAACATGCACATGGCCTGAGCTGGGGAAATCAGATAAACCTTATGATGAAAAGAAGTGGAGCAGGAGAGAATTTAACTGATAGAAGTGGTGGCAGCTGGGGGGGCCTGTAGGAATTGTGACTATGCTGATGGTGATGGCTTCACAAACTGTGATAGTCTATGACAGCATGCCTATGTCCTTCTGAGCAGGTTCAAGTGAGATTCTAGTCATATTCCATCTGCTACTTTTCCTCCTTTAATTCTCCCTTGTTCTTCAGGCTTCCTAGCAACACTGTGAACTGCCTATTATCCTTTCAGTAAATTCTTCAATCTTCAAAAAAACAAGGTCGCTGCTTTTTGCTTACACATAAGAACTAATGCACTCCAATTTAAAAATGCCAAATGTTTTATGAGTATCACACAGAGTATTTTATTTCATACATTATATAGTGCCTAAGATGATTGTTGCCTGGTACCACCCAAATATTGAGAAGTTTATGTAGGAGGAGTTGAAAGTTCCATTACATTAATTCCCCAAGTCTTGTTTTATTATTTTTAAAAAACCACATAATTTAAAAATTAGAACTTCTTTAGTTAATATCATGCTTCTCTGTGTTTAAAAAGTGTTGCATTAAGTAGAATTTATCTATTTTACAACACTTCTTTCTAGTCTGTTCAGACTCATTGTGGTTTAGGGGATTTCAGGGAGGCAAAAATTTGCTGCCACCACTGCAAGGTGAGTAATTTACCTTGTGATAGAAAGGCTGGGCAGTAAATTGATAAAGGCCAATGTATTTGACAGTTCATGATCCATATGGCTCAGCAACTTTATTTAAAATATTTTATTGCTAAAATAAAATAATTGCTAAATATCCAGGAACCACAAAACACTAGAGAGTTAGAACCGGTTAACACTTAGATAATTCCTTGTATGAAATAGAACTCTGAAGAGTTTATAATCAAGGCAGTGTTACTCAAAATATGTAATTTCATCTACAACAAAATATGACCACATTCATTTCAAAACAAACATCTACATTAGTACATATTTTAGAACCCTCGTTTATTGTCCTCTGGTCATAGGAGAGTGAGGAGCTGAAGCTTCAAATCTCAAGCCTCATATTTTTATAAAAGAAAATTTTAAATCACACACAACAAATCAAACAAGAGAATTTTACTTTGAGTGAAAATAAAGTGCGAGTAAAGTAAGGCTCAAGCAGACAGCACTCTCAAGAAAGACAGTGGGTTGTCTCCGAGCAGAGAATGAGAAAGGAAACTTATTACTATTTGATACTTAACAGGAAAATGGGGTTCCACCTTCTGCACTCTTTACCAGTCAGATGTTGAACTCCACCCTTCATGTGGGTGGGGGGTTTTGAACCTAGTTGGTCCTCTCCAGAACTGTCATGGTGACCATCCTACTCATGGATGCTTCATCTATAAGTCAATTCTATGTTGATGCGGATGCTGGGGTCAATGACCTGACAAACTTTAGTGTGCCTGCTCAATTAATGAAATTTCCCTTCTGAAATATGTTTAGAACCTATAGCCATAAATCCTGACTTTACAATGGCCTCAGTAGACCCTTTCAGGCCCCTCTGATCTTTCTTGATGCAGTTCTTAATTAGCTCCATTTGTTTCCACTTGTTTATTCTTAGGGTTAGCATACCTGTTCTACAAGTTACTAGATTGTTCATTAAAGACAATTTGAAGAAACCGTGTGATCCTGCTATACTGTTGGTTCATATTTAACTCTTCATTACTAACTACTACCTAACACTCTTCTTCCTATACATGAACCCTGGACAGGTGCTATATACAAAACATTTTTTTTGGATATTGTCAGATTTACAAAAATGTATAAGATAATCCAAGTCTTCAGGATTTTCAGCCTCATAAAAGAGAAAAGACTAAAACAAGTATATGCATTAAAATATCAGACATGGTGATTTAAATAAGAATTATAGTCCATTAAAAGGCTCTGTCTACCCAATATTTTAAATGAATACTGGGTAAGTTTAAAATTATATCTTTATCTAAAATTTGTATATGTGTGTGAGGTGGTGGCTCTCAATAGATCCTTAAAATATTATTTACCCTTCTCTAAGGGAGAATTTAGAAATTTATAGACAAAAGTAATGATGATAATGATAACCAAAAATAACACTAAAAGAACACATTAAATTTTCTTGTGCATACCTATGGGATTGTCTCCTAATTGTTCTCTCATTGTTCAATCAAATAAACTACCAGTGCTAAAAGGTAAGAATGTTTTCAATCAAAATGAATTTGGAGCTGAGCCCAGTGGTGTACACCTGTAATCCTAGCAGCTCAGGAGCCTGAGGCAGAAGGATTGTGAGTTCAAAGCCAGCCTCAGCAACTTAGCAAAACCCTAAGCAACTTATGTCTCAAAATAAAAAAAAATAACAAAGACTGAGGATGTGGCTCAGTAGTTAAGTGACCCTGTGTTTAATCTCCACCAGAAAAAAAATTAGAGACAGAGAAAACTAACCTGTGGTGATAGAGGCCAGAATAGGGGTAATCTTTGGAGAATACTGGCAGAGAGAGGGCAGGAGAGAAACATTGAGATGCTGAAAATGTTCTGGGCTTATGGGGTCAAACATAGCAATCACAGACCACTATGTTTGTTTAAATTAATTAAAATTAAAAATAAGTTAGTCATATTAGTCATATTTAAGAGTGCCAAAATGATGCTCAAAGTTTGGAGCATTTCACAGTTCAGATTTTGTGTCAACTGGTAAGGTTTATGCAAGTGTTATAAATCAAAAAAACTAAAACCTGAAATATTTCTGGACCCAGCATTTTTGAAAAAGGATATTCAATCTGTATTAATGTTGGGCCTGCCCTGAGCTATTTGAAAAACTTGCTTTTGCTTAATGCAGACCCTTTCTTTATCACTGATTTCAAAGTGGCCAGGAAAAGCTGAGACAGCAACTAGTGAGAAAATGGCATATTTCATTAAACTAGATTCCCAATTTCTCTCTTCTGTTTTACGTTGACATTTCCTCATGTTCCTCCTCCTTTCCTTTTTCTCTCAATTTTCTTTTCATATTTTGAGGATTTTAGCAAAGGTGACTCATTTTTCTGGTCTTCATTAATTTAGGTCTTATGATTTATAAAGTGATCTATGAAGTATCAGCAATGGTATTTACACAAACTTATTAAAATGCAGACCCCAGGGCTTCTAGCCAGAACCCACATTTCAACAAGAGATCCATATAGACACATTACCACTAAAGAGGCATTAGTGCAGAAATCTATAATCGATGAATAAAAAGGAAAAAGAAAGTAGAATAACTGGAATATTGTATGACTTCACCAATAAATTACTTGATCACTTGGTAAGCCATTATCCAAAATGAGTTATAGACACTAAATTAACCATCTGTTGTTTGCTCAATTGAATACCTGTAGAGAGTTGTTTCTTCCCCATGGGATTCTTCATTTCACAAAGAACTGAGTCACCAATGTTGCAGTCCATCTTCTAACAATGTGATATGTCAAATGCGCTTCACATATTAAAAGTGAAAATTGCTTTTTGATGTATTGTCACTCAGAGTGAAAAATGATAATGCACCATTTTAAACCTTTGACTAAATGATGGCAATTTAATAAGAAATAACTTAGCACTGACAGCTTTCAATTAATTGCTGAAATTGAAAGAAGAAAAAGAATGAGTAAGCCCAAATGTCAGATAATTAGTATTACTTGTGGTTGGCTTTGTAATGTATGTGCTCCCTACTTTTTTTTTTTTTATTATTATTTTATTTTTTTCCCCAAAGTTGCATTTTAATACATGTTGGCAAACATAACAGAAAAAAACAAATTATCAGAAGCTGTACACACTATTCACTGAAAACATTTGTTGAGGCAAATAGAAAAAAATTGTTACAATAATAATTTTTCTAACTTTGCACAAAATTATAAGCAGATTACATTCTTCATATTAAACATCTTTATATGCACTTTCAATGAAC
>CM053401.1:147748234-147762240 GCA_028644305.1 Xerus rutilus
CCATCCCATTTGTTGATTCTTGATTTTACTTCTTGTGCTATAGGAGTCTTGTTAAGGAAGTATGGTCCTAATCCGACATGATGAAGATTTGGGCCTATTTTTTCTTCTATTAGACGTTGGGTTTCTGGTCTGATTCCCAGGTCCTTGATCCACTTTGAGTTGATTTTTGTGCATGGTGAGAGAATCTTCAGCGCTTAAGATACATGCACATATTTTTGCTTTTTGTTGAAGGTTTGTGATGTACAATGAAATGATTAATACCCAAATTCAAAGCATGGGCTTGAAATCCTTAAGTTTCTTGTGCAGCTAATGTATTGTTAAAGACTGGAAATTTCCCATCTACTTATTTTAATTTTTAATTGATGTTTTATGGTTATAGATGTAATTCATTTTGGTATACTTATACATGGTGTAATTTTGTCAAATTCATTTCCACATTTCTTCCCCTTTCCCATTCCTCCTGACACTAATAAAAGCATTGTAATAAAATAACTTTCCATAAAAGAAGTGTTCTTATTAATTTTTTTCTGAAAATACACCAGTAAAATACCACTAATAAGTTGAAATATTATTTTTTTATGGCAGTTTTATTGATAAAAACTGCCATTTTGTTTAAAACATAGTGAATATGGAAGGATTAAATCAAGTCATACTACTTTTATTAAAGATCTAAACCTTTAATTGCTCTTGCATATTTTAATTTATAGCCTGTCACATATATATTTTAATACTCATTAGATTTATTATTTTAAACTAGCACTGCTATATATTATGTTATATATAGTTTTATACATATAATATTTGTAATAGTTATACATGTTATATATAGTATATAAAATTATAGTTATATATGTTATAACTATAACTATTTTACATATGCATTTCAGGGTTCTTTGTAGAAGAAAGCTATTTGGCATTTGTTTGAAACTTCTGATTTTCTTGAAACACAGCATCTATATGTTTGTTAAAGAAAATTGTAGTCTGGATTTTGATGTTTTTTGCAAATATTTTTTGAAACTAGATTTACACCGTTCTTTACCAAGAGAAATGATTCATCTCCAAAGAGATTCCATTGAACTTTCAGTAGCACTTGACAATATTGGGAAGCAGGCATGAACTTAATAAGCACAAAAATGCTCTAAAAATCCATTTCAGTTATTTCTGTGGCCTCCCACAGGTATTTATACTGCTGTCCTGAGCTACTGGCCTCCAGCTCAGGTGTTTAGATATGGTATCTGAGTTCACAAAATGTATGATTTTCCTCTAATATGGTCTCTTAAGAAAACCCACCAAGTTTAAATGAACCTCAAAATACAAAGTTAAACTTCCTTTTTTTCACAAAATATGACTATAGAGCAGAAGTCACACAGTACAGTGCTGTAGGGACAAAGCAGGTGACATAAATGCAAGATGCAGATGAGTGGGGATTGTGGAAAAATAGATGGTGCATGCCTATCGTGTATCCCTTGAGGTATCTCTCTGCTGTCAAGGAAGATAGATTGAATATCAAACAACCTCTCTTATAAAAGATGAGCTTAGGCAAGAAGTTTCAGGTTATAGCACAACTCCATGGTTATCAGAGATGCAAGTTCTTTAATCAGTCCACTACCACTGCATAGGAGACTACCCCAGTACAGCATCATAAAACAAGAGAAATTCACTATTGCTCATGAGCTTACAGTTTAACTGAGATAATTTTCTTTTTTGTTGGGTAACTAGCCCAATTTATATTGACTGCATCCTCTCATATATTTTGGGACCTGACCATAGGAACTGTAGGTTTTAGGATGTCCTCAGGATAAATAAGTCTCAGCCCATGTAGTCTCTCATTATTCTCTGGCATAGACTATTTAATGTGACAATGTGGAGTTTCCAAGAGATGGAATAGAAACATTGGTCTATTGAGGTCTAAGCTCAGAACTTATACTGGGTCTTTTCTGCTAAATTCCCTTGGCCAAATCAAATCACAATGTCAGCTCAGATTAAAGGGGTTGGGAAACAAGGCTTGCCTGTTGATTAGGGATGATGCCCAAGGCATGAATATAAGAACACATGAAAAATGATGCCACAAAAATATCTACCACAAGCTGCTTCCAACTTTGTGCTGTACCTGAAGTGGGGATAGATGCATGGATGGGTTCCTTTCTCACTTCATTGTCCAAGATAACTACAGAAACTGCAGCCATCACATTTACTTTTTGGACAAGAAGTAATAGAAGAGAGGAAGAATAAATAGGCCTCATGATATGATAGCTTTCCATCTCATTCTAGTGAACTTTTCCTAAATTCTTACAAAACCCCTTGTATCTACATCCTATTTGCCATCCCTTCCTACAAGATAGACTAGGAAATATGATCTTTTATCTGGCATACTTTGTGCCCCAACCAAATATGGGTTCTAATGCTGTGGAATTTGATATTGACTCAATAACTAGTATCATCAGACATATAACTCCAAGGTGCCAACTTTTATTTTGTTCCAGATTTTGAACACTGTTATTAGACATCTTGACTTTTCAAAAGAAACCACAAATACAGAAATTTCATGTGAAATCATCCCTATTTTATATATTAGCATCCAATTCAAATATTTATTTTGACATTGTTTTAGACCTACAGAGAAATTGCAATAATAGTGTGAATTTTCATACACTTTTCATTCTTAATGTTCATATTTGATGTAACTGTAGTACAATTATCAAAATGGGAATTTAAAAATGGTAGTGTACTGTAAACTACAAATTAGCAAACTTTTTCTATACATGTCCAAAATGGAACTAGAGATTTAGGTTTCTGTCATTGCTAATTAACTTTTCTAATTTTGTAATGCAAAAGCAATTATAACCAGTATATAAACAAATAAGGGTAATTGTGTTCCAATAAAACTGAACAACAAAGAAGTTATTAATGAAAAAACAAAGATTTAAGCATGAGTTGGAATTTTCTAACTCCTGCTACCAAGGTCTAATTCTATTGAGATATATAGCATATACATATCTCAGTGGGTGACCCTATTTGATTTCCTAAGTTTTCCCATAATTATCCTTTTTCTGTTTAATCTAACATCCTAAATTGCATTTAGTTGGCATGTCTCCCACAATCCAAGATAGTTGTTCATTATTTCTTCCTTATGAACTTTGCTCTTTGAACATCTATTAGTCAGTTTTTGTGTAAAATGTCCCTGACTTTGGACTAGTCTGGTGGCTTGATGTTAGATTTAGGTCATACACAAATATAGGTGTATATGTATGCAAGAGTAATATATATGATATGTTACAATGGACTATTATTCAGCTGTAAAGAAGAATGCAGTTATGGCATTTGCCAGTAAATGGATGGACCTGGAAACTATCATGCCAAGTGAAATAAGCCAATCTCCAAAACCCAAAGGCCAAATGTTCTCACTGATATATATATATATATATATATATATATATATATATATATATGGAAGCTAACACACAATAAGGGAGTGGGGAATAGAAATACTTTGGATTAGACAGAGTGCAATGAAAGGAAGGGAGGGGATGGAAATAGGAAAGACAGTAGAATGAATTGAACGTAGCTTTTTTATGTTCATGTATGAATAAATGGTCAGTGTAACTCCACATCAGGTACAACCACAAGAATAGGAAGTTATATTTCATGTATGTATAATATGTCAAAATACTTTCTACTGTCATATATATTTAAAAAGAACAAATAAAAAAATGAAAAATAATATATATGAATACTTCCTGACCCTATCCACTGAGAAAGCCTAAAATCAATGACACTTTAGTAGCAAAGCCATACCTCATTCTTAATCTGTCATCCTATAATAAAAATATCTGAGGCTGCAATTTATAAATAGAAATTTATGTCTCATAGTTCTGAAGGCTGGGAAGTTTGAGATCAAGATGCCAGGCTGGGTGTGGTGGCGCATAACTGTAATCCCAGCAGCTCAGGAGGCTGAGGCAGGAGGATCAGTAGTTCAAGGCCAGCCTCAGCAACTTGGTGAGGCCCTAAGCAACTCAGTGAGACCCTGTCTCTAAAAAAAATACAAAAAAGGGCTGGGGATGTGGCCCTGGTTCTATCTGCAGTACTAAAATAAAATAAGATGCCAGGAGGTGGGGAATCTAGTGAGACTCCACTCCTCATAGGTGGGAATGTCTAGGGGTCCTCGCATGGTGGAAGGGACAGAAGGGCAGAATAAGCTCTCTGAAGACTTTTTTATGAGGAAGCATTAGTCCTATTCATGAAGGCAGAGCCCTCATGCCTTAGTCACCTCCTCAATTTCCTGCCTCTTAATGTCATCAGCTCAAAGATTAACTTCCAACAAAGAAATTGTAGAGGTATATATACATTCAAACCATAGCACCTAGCACTCAGATCTTGGTTTCAAGTGACCAGGGTTCCTGATGATGTGATTTATCCCATGGCTAGGGCAGGGAAAATATGAGAATTTCTCAGATTATTTGTGTTGCAGAGAGATAAGGTCTGTTTTGAGTTATAACATGCAGAATAATAAATGTCCACAAAAACAACAAGAACAGAGACTGGAAGTGTAGCTCAGTATTACAGCACCTACCTCATATGTACAAAATCCTGGGCTAGATCTCCAGCACTGGGGTGGTGTTGAGGGAAGTATGTCAGAAGGACCCATGGACCAACCAAAAGAAGCTCTGAATGGTCAAAACCAAGAAAATTGGAGTAAGCAGATTTAAAATGAGAACTTTAGGTTATAACATGCAGAATAAAACAAATATTCACAAATATATCTGATATGAATAATTGAATGAATGAATAAAGGCAAAGGGACATCTCTTCTTTATAGAAGAATACCAATTTACAAATTGTAGAAGGAATGAGAGAAGCAGAAAATTTATATCAGGCAAATATCAAAGTAATTTTTGCAGATGCAAACCACTAACAGACACTAAAATTTGTGGACAAAGATTTGTAGAGAACAGGCTATTTGTGTATTCTCAATTTCTCACCCAAAGATATTAATTAAAAAGCGGAAAATGCACACTTTTTACTACATGGCGGATGTCACCTTAATCAGGCAGATGTCACCTTAATCAAATGATTGGGGTTACCATCACCAGGAGTAAGACTGAACATCATGAACCCCCTCTTTCAAGCATCAGTTTGGGTGAACAATAAATTTTCCCTGGGTCATCTGTTTGCAACCTGCAGTATAGAGTGCACCTTTGATAATACATGATATGCTACAGCTTTGTCAGTGCTACAAAATAAGTAATAAAAATGAAATAAATTGCATTTTCTTAACTCTTAAGAATAATGTATTTTCTTTCCAAGGAGAAAAAAAGTTAAAGAATGACTCAATCAAAGTAGGTTAAATGAAGTTTTTTTAAAGTGTTTGATGTTCCATGTGTTCAAATTATAGGACTGGAAGAATTTCTAGAAAGAATACAGAGGTCATAGAACTTCAATAACTATACCAGTTTTTTTTTTTAAGTGAAGATTATAATTGGTGACATCTGTGGGCCAGTTAGTCCAAACTCATGCTTTCACTATTCTATTGAATTGAACATATTCTGGGGCATATGTCTTTAGTTTCGTGTGTGTGTTTGTGTATGATTATGCAGTTTAGACATTAGCATTTTAAGTACTTGATAAAAAAATATTATTGTTTTTTATTCTTTCAACCATATAATCAAAATTTTATTCATGTTTCTCTTAGCTTAAAAAAATTATGTGCCCAATTTTGACTTGTATTTGGTTAACGTCAGTTTCACTTAGAATCACTTCTTCTTATCAGGATTTCAATTTATTGAACACACCACCCAGTTGAAAATGAATTCCAGAAGTTAAATCATTGAGTGTGACCATCACAAATAGAGCAGCTTAGATTACTGCTTATTGACTGGGCATTACTAAGTCAATGGAATTACAGTTGTGCTCTGTATGTACATTTTACTTGACTTTTTACATTTGAATTTCTGAGCAGTCATATTGGGAGAAAGTACCCAATGCACCAGGAAAAAGAACCTAAAAGAATCAAAAGCTTAGAAGGTGTGCCTGTCAATAGAAAATTAGGTAGAAATATGAATATTTAGAATGAGAAAATAATTTATAATAAATTATGAGGTTAAAAAACTGATCATGTAAACAGCTCAGAATCAGAAAGAAGCTATATTTTAAGAAACTACCTATACTGTCTTTCTAATTTCTTGACCCTTTTATATTTTGGTGGCAAATGCTTTATCTCTTTACGTTTAGAAATACAATTTGTTTGAAGAACACTTCAAAGAATAGAAATATAATACAGCTTTTCCTTCAGGATGTTGGATCAAGTTTTTTATATTACTGATATTTAGAAAATATCATCAAGCATCATTTATCAGTGATGGTGTATAAATTTTTTAATTATCAAATTTTAGAAAACTTCCATGACATTTTTGAATGTAAGAGTGCAGTATATTTAAAGTTCTCTCTTACAATAACTAGTCTTCATACTCTTGAAATTGATGAACCATACCACCAATTCCTCATCAATGTCTTCCTTATGACCACATTGAGTTTGGGGCACCTTTATACTTATGTGTGAAGTTTCTGCATATTGTGTTTTGATTTTTCTGTCAAATCAGCAAATTTACATATTTCCCTGCATTAGCATGCTTAACATGTTGTTTCCATGGTGCAAGGCTGAAGATGCTTTTAAAAGGCACAGTTCCTCCATGTGCATATATCTGGTGCTATGGGGCACACTTACATTGCAGCATGCCCTCAAGTCCTGCATCTTTTTGCCATGATGCTGGGTGAGTCAGTATCTGTAGCCACTGGAAAACTCCTAGAAGTCATTCCTACATTAGAACACTAGCAAAAAACAAGTATAATGGAAATCAAGCACAAGACACATAAACATATCCCACTAATTACAAACCAAATGTACCTCTAGCTCAGCTTCCCCTTTAGCTGTAGCCCTCAAATAGCCATAGCAAGTCCCATTATACACAGCCAGAAGACAGATGTGATGCAGTAAGTTGAAATTTAAAAAGTTGTTTTATCTAGTAGCTGTTAAAATATCTTCATTTTATGTATTTTGCAAAATCATATGCTCATTTAAACATATTGCTAGGGCCTTTCCAGGTCCTTGATGAATAAGTGTGTGGCCTTGAACCTTTGGCTTCATTGGCTTCATGATGCAGCACCACATTTCCTTACTGTGCAGAAAACAGCAGAAGCAAAGTCAACAAGTTCATGGATTGCAAATAAGTAGCTGCGTGTTGGCAATTCAAAGAAAACTTGCAATGCCCTGCAATCTTACACTTGAGAAAAGTTGTACAAATTTGACAATCATCCTTGAAATATCACACTTTAATATAATTAACTTAAATAAACTTTCCTAAATGATAACTTGTTTTGGTCAACCTTTCATAGAATAAGCCTATGCAAGTAGGGAGACCTGGATTTTATGATTCATTTATTGATTTATGATTCAGTTTATGTTACTAGTCTTCTACTTCATTTTATTTGTAACATGCAAGCAACCAGAGTATGAGAGCTGTGTTCTGTCACCAACAGCCTTTAGGATTTGCCAATATGAGATGTCACTGCATTTTTCATATTTGAGTAGAGAGGAAATATTATATATTAGGTATCTATTGCCATCAAAATACATAACAATCAGCCACACGTTTATTTAGCTTCCAACTCTCCCAGGTTCAACTGACTTGGCTAGGCTTGCTAATGTGTCTTTGGTTAACTGTGGGGGGTTGTCACTGTGTCTCTGCTGATTTGACTGGGTTCACACATTCACATCAAATTACTCTTCCCTGATCTAGGCTGACTTTGGCTTGGGTAACCAGGGCCACATAGTTTCTGTTCTTATATCTCACATTCTGTATCTGCTAGCCTGGCCAGGTTTTCATGATGATAGAAGATGTACAAAAACAATACAAACCGTTCAAGCACTTGAACATACAGGGCAATTGGTAATGTTCCATTGGCCAAATTAAGCCAGGTGGCTGAACCTTGAATCAGAGGGAGTGACCTATAGTTACATGGTCAAAAAGCATGTATGCATTGGAAGATGGAGAAATGGGGTTTCATTTGCTTTTGTTTTTGTAATCTCACAGTATCCAAATTTAAACCCTGGGTTTTCCTAACCAATATATTAAAATCTCCACTCCAGCTGACTCCCAGCTTAATACTTAGCACTACTACCCACCCCACTGCTTAGACCAAAATGCCTTATCTCCCAACTCACAACCCATCATCTATATTTTTAGAGTGAAAATATTTTCAAGGCATCTATATTTTCAGAGTGTACCTACAGTTGGAACACTTCTCATTATACCCACTACCACCATATGTAAGCTGCCATCTGGCTTCACCTATGCAATGTAACCAATAACCCTGCTTTTTTTTTTCCCTTTGGTGGTGGTGGGGATTGAACCCAGGGCCTTTTGCATGCAAGGCAAACATTTTACCAACTGAGCTATATCCCCAGCCCCAATATTATCCCTGCTTTCTAACACTGCCCTCCTGAGAGTTTCTAGCACCCCAAGGAACAAGGGCCAGGGTGCCAGCAGGTTTGCTACCATAGCCACCTCTGTCTGGGGACTCTGACCAGGACCTGGAAGTCCAGCGTGGGGTGCATGTGGGTTTGACTGAAACTGGGCTCTTCCTGCTCAGAGTGCTGGTGGACCCCATCTTGCTGCTGCTTCTCAGGGTCACTCCTTTTTGTGAGAGTATCCCTGATGGTTTGTTTACAATTGGAACAGAAGTGAGATCTTGGGACAGCAGCTGGCCAAGCTTCGGGTATCTGAAGCCCAGATTGGTGACTGGGTCTGCGAGGGTTGATCTGGGCCTGGTGTTCCTGTGAGACATCAGAGACAGGACTGAGAAACTTTTGAATGCTGACAGAGACAGTTCAGTTTTCCACCAAGAGTTATTTTACTTTTCTGTTTCCTAACATCTTAATCATATTTGGAGCAGGGTGTTTTTATGCATTAGTGTGTGGAGGACAGTGATTTATGAAGGGTGTTTTGCAGTTTTGTTGTATTCTTAAATCTTTGATTTTTTTTTTCTTTATACTCCTCTCACTTGTCTGTTTTCCTGGATTTTCTTGCAACCTTTTCTCCAACAAATAGCCAATCTCCATTGGTTCCTCTTCCACTCTTCCTGTGGATTTTTCCTTCTAGCTTTTCTCTTCCTTCCTTGTGAACATTGTGTACTATGCTACTTCTGTTTTCTCATCCATCATTTGAAATTGTAAACTGTTTTAGCAAATTTTCTGTTTATATTGTAGACAGTTATTAAACTCATCATTTTGATTTATTGTGAGAAATCAGTGTACAACTTAGTGGGAGCTATTAGGTTTAACTCTACATATTGTTTACACTGAGTGCGGTTGATATTGGTCTCACCCTTAAAGGCAAGATACTGGAAACCTTCAGGGACACTATAGGTCTGCAGGGTAGAATTTGTGCTGCCTTAGATCCATACTGCTAGATGGGAAAACAATGAGCAATATGAAAAAAACAAAGGAATAAAGTGCCCCAAACAAACCAAGATGCTCCAATGACAGAATCCACTGACAACATATAGTAGAAGAAATGTATAAGGAGTAGTTCAGGATGTACATAAACTGAGCTGCAAACTAAAGGATAGTATAAGGAGTTAAATCAAAGAAATAGTACAGGAAATGAAAGATCACTTCAATAAAGACTTAGAGATTGTGGAAAAAAAAACACGGAGAAATCCTCGAAATGAAGGAATCAATAAACCAAATTATAAATTCAGTAGAAAGCATCACCAACAGACTAGACCAGACTAGACCTCTTGGAAGACAGAAGCTCAGGCAATGGAGACAAAATATATACTCTTGAAAATAGAGTTGACCATGCAGAGAAGGTAGTAAGAAACCATGAACAAAAACATCCAAAAATTATAGGACAACTTGAAAAGACTAAATTTAAGAATTAGTAGAATAGATGAAGGATCAGAGATACAAACCAAAAGAATGCACATTATTTTCAATGATATCATCAGAAAATTTCTCAAATCTGAAGAATGAAATGGAAAATCAAATATAAGAGGTTAACAGGACCCTAAGTGTACAAAATTACAGCAGACCCACACCAAGACACATTATAATGAGAATGACTAACACAGAATAACACACAGAATAAAGACAATCTAAAAGGCCATGAGAGAAAAATCAAATTATGTATAGGGGGAAACCAATTCAAATCTCAACTGGTTTCTCAACCCAGACCCTCAAAGCTAGGAGGTCCTGGAATAATATATTTTAAGCTCTGAAAGAAAATGGATGCCAACCAAGAATTTTATGTCCAGAAAAATTAAGTTTCAGATTTGAAGATGAAATAAAAACTTTCCATGATAAACAAAAATTAAAATAATTCACAACCAGAAAGCCCGTACTACAGAACATTTTCAACAAAATATTTCATGAAGATTCAGTGAAAAAAAAAAATTGAAAACCAGAAAAAGGAGGAACTACGCTAAAGGAATAGTCAACCAAAGGAGAAACTAAGTCAAATTAAAAACCAGAAATAAATCAAAATGACAGGGAATACAAATCATATCTCAATAATAACCTTGAATATTAACAGCATAAACTCACCAATCAAAAGATATAGACTAGCAGATTGGATTAAAAAACCAAGGCACACTTTCAATATATAAGTTAGATTATATGCCTTATGTTCAAAACTCTCCAAATGCTTCCCCATCAGACTTAAAATAAAATCCTGAGTCTTTAGAATTGGCCTATCAGTCCTTCCAGGATCTGGTCACTAGCTATTTACCCTTCCTTACTCTTTCTATTCCCCTTTCCTCACTGATTCTATTAAAGGTACACAGGCCTCAGGACATTTGTACATACTACCTCTGAAGACTTGGTTACTCTCACCCATGCTGGTTATAATGCCTATCTACTTACTTTATTTAGGTTTCTCCCCAAACCTCTTGGGTATCTTCTCTCTATCTTTCTTTTTATTTCTTTCTTTATCTCTCCCTCCCCTTCCTCTTTTTCTCCATCCCCTTTTCTCCCCCCTGCCCCTTGCTATGGATCTAACGCAGGGCTTTGTGCATGCTTTTAGGCAAGCCCTCTGCCACTGAGCCACACCCCAGCCCTAGGTGTATTCTTGACCTCTTTCTCTAATAACTACCTGCCACTTTCATTCCTGATCATTTTTTATTCATGGCATATTACTAATAAATATTATGACATATATTTGAACAACAAAACAACAACCTAAAGTAGAATACAGTTCTGCAAAAATTATGCCTAAAATGAGGATATTTCCAGGAAAGACTCCATGGTAGGTAGTAGAATTGATAGCAGAGGCTGACAAAACCCTGCTTCTCTTAATTTAAACCACTTAGTGTGCTTTTATAGCTAAATACCATCTTTATCAGTGTCTCATCAATGCTGTACTTTCTAGACTATATCTCTACATGTACACTAGAAATATAGAAAAATATGCATTTTTTCTGACAGCAAGCTTTGTGCTCATGGGCTATATATTTTCTCCATGTTAACTTCAGCCTCAGACACTCTGGTACATTAGAAATATTTGGATAGTTGTTGAAAGCTGTAAGTAGATCGAAGTAAGAGGAATCCACGTTAGGATGGATGGGGGATTATCTTTACCATGATTATGGATTTCTTTGCAGTCTGGGAAGATAGGAAACAGATTTTAACATAAGATTTGTTTGTTAATTTATTGAAATGAAGTTCACATGACATGGAACTAAAGTAAATAATTCAGTAATATTTAATACATTTATAAGGTTGTGCAACCACTACCTATAACTAATTCCAAAACACATCCTTCCCTCCAAAATGAAACTTTATACATGTGGGGTGGTTATTCTTCATTCTGCTCTGCCCCAAGTCCTTGCTAACCAACAACCAGCTTTCTGTTGCTATGTTTTTACCCACTCTGGATATTACTGGAATCATACTTGTGACTTTTTGTACCTGACTTCACTTAACATAATGTTTTTGAGGCTTATCCACATTGTAGCATGTGTGAATATTCCGCTCCTTTTCTTGGCTAAAAATATTTCATTATATTAATATACCACATTTTATTTATCCATTCATCCATTAATGGATATTTGTGTTGTTTCCACCATTTGACTGTTAGGAATAGTGCCTCTGTGAACACTCATGTTTAAGTATTTATTTGAGTACCTGTTTTCAGTTCTTTCCAGTGTATACTTAGAGGTGGAATTATTGTATGGCCACAGCTGCAATGTGATGTTTTAAAATGTATAAAGTAAAATGCCTACAGTTATGAAGGAAAACAGTTAAATTGAAAACAGTTATCAAAACATTAAATAAGTTTGTGCCATGGTAACATATGTATTTCTTGGTTTCCCAGTACAAGATCTGATGGCACATGTAGTGACTGCTGTACATTCAGAGATGGGATGACATTTCAAGGTGTCTGTAGCAGCTATTAATGTAGTATGAAAGGTTATGTTTTCTTGAAGACAGGTCCTTCCAATATTATTGGGGTTTATTGCCTGTTAAACACTAATGAACATAAAGATGTGATTTTCTCTTCCCTCCAAATTCAAAGTAGACTTGAATTGCATCTAAATAAGCCCTAGGATCTGCAGTTAAAACTTTCAGTTATTGTAGGAGCACTCTCTATACCTTCATCCTCCCTTCCTTCTTTCCCCATTCTATGCTAATGGACTGTGTGCTTGACAGATAGCACCCCTTTGTTTGTAACTTTGGGCCTGATTGGTCCAGGAATGTATATAAGCTTTTGTACTTTCTGGAATAAATGGTGTTTCTGCATCTCGCTCCAGCAGAGCAGTTTTTTACCTACACCCTGGGGTCTGGGTGCATTGACCCTGCGGGCCATCACCCTTGTCCTGGGAGACCCCATATTGTCTTCTCTGAAGACCCCTTTTCTTGTCTCTCAGGACCTCAACTCATCGAGCAGACCCACGGAGCACGACATTAAAGCAAAAAGTTATGAAACCCTGTTTTAGAGAGGAGAAGTAATTGTAAAAGTGGACTCCATGTCAGCTCCTTTTTCTCCATACATTTCTCTATGCATTATAGAGTCCAGAGACACTGTCTTCAGGTTTGACATTGTCATTGGGTTTTCAGCTGTTGTCTTTCCATGTTTTCTGTATCAGAGTAAATCCAAGTTAATTTCTGTGTAACTCAAACATTTAACAATTAAAAATAACTTTTCTAGACCTAATGGTGTATAAAACTTTAGATCATTGCACACATACCTAATCTCATTTAATCCTCTGAAAATTGCATGAGTGTGCCCTATCTTTGCCTTGAGATTAAGATGAGGAAATCCAGACTCAGAATAACTTAGTCAATTAAATTTATAAATCAACTATTTATCCATGTGGCTAGAACCTGGAGCATCTAGCAAATCACAACTTTAAATGCTTTTTCTGTTGGACCAGAAAACCAGTATATCCAGACTTAATTGCTCACTTTGTTTTTCAGTTTAAGAATAGTCACTCCAAAAATAAAAGCTAACATATTATAAATTGCTCTGCCAGATGAAAAGATCATTTACATGAGATTTTGTAATTCACAGCCTGAAAAGCACCATCACTCCCATTGTCTCAGGGGAAATTCTCATAAATGGAGGCCCGACATTCAAACAGAATATTTTCCTCTAGGAAATGGTAAAAATGCTTTTGGAAACCGAATTCTATTACCTGAAAAGAAAAACAAGATAGTTCTCAATCTGTATTTGAGGAAATCCAAAAACAGCATATAGTTCTGAGGGTGCTGAGAAGTTTCCCTGGAGAGGATTCGCTGCATCTGACAAGTGCATGAATAATTACTGCAAAAACCCAGTCCCATATGTCACAGTTATGTTGCTTTAAATGAAATAAGATCCATTTTTGAGTGGATTAGGTTTTCAATTCCCCCAAAGTTATTTATTCAAAATTTTAGTGTTGTTTTATGTTGCCTTCTCCCGTGAAAGAAATGCACCTTATTCTTTTTTTTTTTTTTTTTTTTTTTTTTTTTA
>CM053401.1:147762340-147776651 GCA_028644305.1 Xerus rutilus
AAAAGTTGCATTTTAATACATGTTGGCAAACATAACAGAAAAAAACAAATTATCAGAAGCTGTACACACTATTCACTGAAAACATTTGTTGAGGCAAATAGAAAAAAATTGTTACAATCATAATTTTTCTAACTTTGCACAAAATTATAAGCAGATTACGTTCTTCATATTAAACATCTTTATATGCACTTTCAATGAATTCTAACAGTGAGCAAAGGGGAAAGGACAGGAAGCTCTAGTTATAAATATTTTATTGTATATAGAGACAAAGATTGCAGGGGAGCACATGAGTAGCGGGAAACAAATGTGATGTTGTTTTCAAACCCTCAGAGAAGGTTTATATTAAACTGTGTCTGCCAGCTCGTTTTCTGTTTGGTTTTTACACTGTCAAACTTGGTAATGGAACCCTTTTTTTTGTATGTGGAGCTCACCTATTAGTGAGTGTAGCATCTAGCTGAAAGTCAAAAAGGATCCATACTGTAGGGTAGACACAAAGAAAAAGCTCTTGTAAAATGACACAGTTGGTGAAGACATATTTTCAAGAAGGATCATCCATATTAATTTCTTTTGGAAAGGTTTATCCTTATTAAAAAATAAGTTTAAAAGATGTTAGCTTTTCTCCATACAATCAGTTCTTTTCCTCCTCTTACTCTACCCAATGCCTCTGAGTTATCAGAAATCTTTGACCTGATGGAATTGGGCATCTTTCATGACTTCATAACCCATTGGAGTTTTGTTGACCAGAACTCTATTAATGAGGGAAAGGTCAAGTCCCCTCTCTGAGAAAAGGAAGATTAAAGTCCTGTTTTCCTCACATAATGGCACAAACCACATCTCCAACCTACAATTCACAAATTTGCATCTCTGAGCACCAGAGGAAGTGGATGAAAGAGTGAATAAAGCCACCAACCTTATCACATTGCAGGGCAGATGAGACCCATCTGATCTATGTCATTATGCCTCTGAACCACCTTAAAATGTGTCTGCACAAGGGCTGAATAATGGCTGTAAAAATGTAGTAATTATCGTATCTGAGAAAAAACGCATGCAGACTAGAACTGTTTAGACTAGTATTGTTGATGGTAAATCTTTATTCTGCTGTACACAAAGTAGAATTCTAAAGTTTGTAGTAATTTATCAGTGAATACAATAATATATTCATATTTCAGAGTCAGTTACTATTTGTAATGCAGTTTTATATTTTAATACTATAAATGGTGGTCTACACACCAAATATTGAGGGGATTCTATGAAAATAAAATGCACAGAATGGAACTTATGTGAAACTCCATTATGTCTTAGTGATGGATGCCTCTGTATCTAAATAATACACACATATCATAATCATAGAGAGGCTTCTCCTACTCAGAAGTCAAATTGTGAATGAACTAGGACATTCCCTCCCAAAAATATTATTCTCGAGTGGCAGGTTACTGCTTTTTAGCACCAAGAGCTAAATTCAATGACTAAAAAATGTGTGGGTTGATTTGTCCTGAGTAATAGCATGAGCTCACCTTCTTTAGTATTCACTATTGGCCAGTTACTCTACATAGGCCATTTTCATATTACCCTAAAGATCACTCTGTGTTCTACAAAATGGCATTTGTCTCTATTTTTTCAGATGAATCAATAATCCCAGGAAATAATGCATCATCTGTACTAGTGCAGTTAGTACAAGGTGGAGCCACTCATATTCTTTGGTATCAACCAAAGCCAACCCCTGCCTTTTGAAGGGTATAAATGCAAATATTAATTTTAATCAGCATCAGTGCATCCTATTAAAATGTACATTAATCACAGGTTCAGACTGACACAGCTGTTAACACAGCCTATTGAACACTCAGATTGCTCTTTTTAAACTCAATAATGGAGATATGGTTTTTTCAGATAAAATTTTCTTAGTGACATGTTTAAGAAGAAATTTGAGAGGAGAGTTTTAGTGGTGATTTGGCACATATTAAAGTAAGTTTGTGGTGTCTGATATTTCTTTGAATCTACTTTCAGTACAAATAGAAAATTTTAATTAATACTAATTTTAGGAAATAAAATTTAAAAATGATAAATTGTATAGAAAATACAATTTATATATAATTGTACTAATAAAGTATAAGTTAAGATGTATTTAATTAGTTTTTTTAAAATTTATTTTAGTTCCTGGGCTCTGGAACTATCCTATCAACAAGATAGGAAACAGTAACTACTTTTAGTTCCTAGAACTTTCATGAAAAATATGAAGTCTGTATTTAGTCCCTCCCTACCCTATCTATATGTATTTATGGTTTGCTCATTTAATTGTCAGTATTGTGGCAAACCACAAGCAAGGTTAAGAATTCATAAGATCTGCATTAAACTTTGAGCTCATGTGTATATAGTCAATCATTATTTGTATTTACAAATTTACCTTTTCATATTTTTCAAGATTTTGTGTTTTGTGTCAGGCATTTACTGAAATTCTTATATGGTGTTTTTAGGCATAAAAGGCTATCATGTGCCTTATGGAGAAAATACACACTAGATAAGCTGGATCCAGGCATGAATTAATAAGGCTGTTGGATGTGAATTTAGTAGTGAAGAATCAACAATACATATTAAATAATGTGTTTTCAGTAGAAATTCAAATAAAATAAAGTTATATATTGATTGATTGCCAAACGTTTTGAGGCAAGAGATTTGCAGAAACCTATGTACCCTATGTTTCCTTGGGGGGCAGTTGTTCAGTATTTGCTAATTCAGTGTTTGTGGTGACTTTGTAGAACATAAGTACTTCACATAATGAAAATCAGTTGTATTGCCAATATAAATTATAAGTTAGTAGGTTAGGCCCTGGAGATGGAGGGACCAAAGGTGCAGTTCCTGTCCCCATAAGGCTCACCATCTATTGTAGAGATGGATTCATAGTGGAATTATTGCATAGAGTAGAGAAAGTACTATAATACAGATGTAGGCAACGTGCTAAGAGGAGTCTTTAACACTATCTGGGGGTATCCAGGTAACAATATGTAGATTTATAGCTGCATGCCTGAGAAAATAATATGAACAGTAAAAAAAGGATATACCACATGTAGGAGATAGTAAAGGATAGATATATTTATTTTTAACAGATATTTTAAGGTATATATTTATTTTTAATCAGAGAATAATGTTGGTGGGTTTCTGAGTCATGTTGGTACCATGTTTTTACAGAAATACATTGTGGCGAAATGCTTCTGCGTCTTTCCAAAATGAACACAGAAGAAAAATGAAGAAGACTGAAGAATTCCAATGAAAAGTCACAGAACCGAAACAGCTGCATACATCTGTAGTCTTTAATACATCTACAGCCATCATAAAAAAGGTGGGGAATAAGTTACATTGTGGTTTTGGCCTTTTAAATTTTATTTTAAATTATGTAATACTCAAAAGGTAGAATAGTACAGGTATTTATTCAACAAATATTCAGTGGTTTACTGCTGCATGCTGCAGACTGTTGTATTGACTTAAAATGTAATAGTGAGCTAAAAATGCAAAGGCATAGCTTTACAGGAATTGACTTTCTAGAGGAAGAGGTAAGTATGTAAACAGATGGAAAGGAAACTGTCAGACATTGATGATGTTTATGAACATGGTAAAAAGGTTAATGAGATAAAGGGTAGTTAAGGGGCTACTGGAGTCTGCGTGTCACAGAGCACCTTCCCAGAGAATCTGAGATAAGGTCTGAATGATAGAAAAGAGCCACCTGAATAAGGGTTTGAAGATAGCACTATCCATGTACCATGAACTGGGATCCAGGTGGATATGGTCAAGGCTTAGAAAGCCAGCCTGTATGGCTTGAAGAGAATGGATTTGGTGAAGCATGTTGTAGAAGATGAATTTGGAGAGTTTTTTAGATGTGGAAAATTGTCCAGATTTTATACTAATGAAGACAGAAGTCACAGAAGACCCATATTAGCAGAGAAGTAGAAGAATTTTCATAAGACAATTATCTTCATCTCTAAATTAAAACTCTGAAATGATTCAAAACCCAAAATTTTTCGATCACCAACCTGAAGCATTTTGAGTTTGGGATTTTCAGATTAGGTTTGCTCAATCAGTGAAGTCTTTGCAAAATCCACAATATGGAAAGAAAACAAATCTGAAATCCAAAATATTTCTGGTTTCAAGCATTTTGGATAAGGGCAACTCGACCCTGAGTGAACTCAGAAGCACTTGACCACTAAGCCACATCCTTAGCCCTATTTTTTTGCATGGTATTAGAGAGAGGGTCTCACTGAATTGCTGAGGATTTTGCTTCAAGCCTCGCTTTTGCTGAGGCTGGCTTTGAACTCACAATCCTCCTGCCTCAGCCTCCCAAGCTGCTGGGATTATAGGCATGCACCACCATGCCTGGCTCAAGCTGTATATTTTTAAAAGGGCATTTTGCTTTACTATAGCTAACTAGTAGGCATGGAAGTTTCAGTAGTGAAAAGCAGGGTACATTCACCCAGGTTAAGAGATGCTGGTGTGTTGGCTTAGGAACATGTCTTTCAAGATGGATGGATTTAAAATATATTTAGGATCTGTTCCAGAGCGTAGATAACCACCAGTGCTCTTTATGAACCTCCAAACATAATTCTAATTTCCATGTGTAGACTATACTGTCCCTTTTTAATACACAATAAAGTTATTTATTGAATGAACTTTTTATTGTATATATGTTTGTGGCTTATTTCTGAAACTTAGGATGAGTTGATGTTAAATTGTGAAAGCAAATAAAATTCCACCCTGAAATCTCACATTCCAAGTGGATTATCTTATAACACTCAGAAACTTGAGCCCTCCAGATGTATTTGAGGCCCCTCTCCTGCTTCTTACATGGCTCCTAAATTTAGGGGAATATTGTTTCCCAAACGACTGAGAGGTATCCTGTATGAAAGGTACCCTTCTAGATTAGAAGTGTATGAATTTTTTAAGGACTAGAAGCTTAGGTCAGTCAAGCATGACTTCAAGACTAAGACTTTTATGCTGGTTTATTCCTAGATGGAACATAGAAGAAAAAGCTAAATACAATTTAAAATTTATGTCTTAGAAGAACATATAAATTTAAGCAAAATTTTCCAGAGAAACTAACCTATTTAATAATTAAGGTTTCACGTCCTAGAGCATGTACATCTATGCAAAGTTCACAGGGGAGGTGGGAGGATAGGAATGTATGGGTCCATGTTTGCAAGAAGCCATCAGCCATTGTTGGAGCATAGACCACCTGGATGTCTATATTCAGAAGAGTTATTCATGACAACTCAGCTGAATCATATTTTAAGATCTCAGTAAAGTACAGAGTACTGCTTTCCAATTTTCATAACTGTTTGAGATGGTTCTCAACTTGGATGTTGTAGGAATCCTTCCTTTATCCACCCCAGATCCCTCTCAATATCCCTTATTTAACAGAAAACAACCTCAGTGAAGCAATTAAATAGTGTTGGATAATTGAAGACTCGTGCAATTCCACAAGGTATACACATGTAAAGCTGTGGAGGAGATATTGAGCACAGGCCAATATCAGAGAAACCTGAGATTTCCATGCAAGGCTCCCCAGGTCCTTTCTCCATCACAAGAGATGCACCTCATCTTCTGATCCTGAATCAAAATATGTGAGTGACACCTTGGTCTTAGGGGAGCCAAGACTCAAGCTTACTGAGAAGTATAATGTTCCCTACAGCTCAAATAAATAAAAGTAGGCTTAATGGACTAGTAAACAGGTAAAAGAAAGGAAAAAAGAAAGAAGAAAGAAAAAGAAAATCAATACAGTTTTCAATAAACAGAATAAACAAGCTCTAAGGGACCTTTGGATTTTTTAAGATGTTATAAATCACTAGCTAGTACATTTTACCTCTGTCAATACAGAATGTCTAGCAAAATAAGCACAGAGCTACCCAAGATCAGCTGCAAGTTATCATCATATGCACAAAGAATTGGGCCATAATGAAAACCTCAAAGAACACTTAGAGGGAATATACACATTTCTCAATAAGTCTTGTCATCCACTGTATTTGATACAACTCTTTGATTAATTGTAGATCATTAAAAGAATATCAAAATTCCTATGAAAAATGATTAAATTCTGAATCAATAAGGATAAAATAAGCCAGTAAGAGTAACTGTACCTTAGTTTGGTTACCCCGAAGTTTCTGGTGAGACAAAAGGAAAAAAAAAGGATACTAGTGTTTATTTGAAAAGTGATGTCAACATACCTTTGTAGAAAAGTGCATGTGAGATAGGGAAAAGGAAAAGTGTCTTCTCACTATTGTGACCAAGAGGGGCACAAACCCTTAGCTAATTCTAGGATACAATATAGAACATACCTTGGATTTAGCTAACCAAGGGCAAGGGAAGTAGGGTAGTTAGCGAACCTCTACCATTGCACTTGGCTGAGGGATGCTCCCCTGGGGAAAGTGGGGAGTGTTAAGTTCATGTTATCTATGGCCTACCATCCATGTGGACCAGGAGAACTCCAGCAGCCAAAGAAAGCCCTCAAGTGAATAGTCCCAGGATATTTGCTATTGAAAGCCACCATTAGGTCATCATGCACAAAGAGATGAATGCCAAGGAGGTGTGGATGGTGGAGCACCTGCAGCTTCTGAGACAACAGTGAGGATGATCATGATAATATTGACAGAGCTATCATTCACTTGAGGAATTATAACCCTGGTATTATACAAATGCTTTACATACATTTTAGCATTTAATTCTTATTTGTTGAATACTCACTGCATGCAAAGTAGAGAAAGGGGAGGAAAACTCTATATCACTACAATCCTGCAGCATTTACATTATTCTAATCCTCAGTTTATAAATGAGCAAATGAGACTCAGCAAGGTTAAACAAATTCTCTGAAGTAACACATGTAGGAAATAGAGTAGGAATTCAAACTCTGGTTTGTCTGCCTCCAAAATCATCCCTTGGGTGATGTTGCATTACTTAATGAATGACTGATGTTTTTGACACCCATTTATTGAAAAGTTGCAGGTATTATTTAAATTTGTGGATTCCCCAAAAAATACCATTTTCTTAAAGAGCTTGCATGTTTGTGGAAGAGAAAGACAAGGAAACAGTGTTCCAAGCCTCCAATGAAAGTATACTGAAGCTATTGAAAATGAAAAAGAATAAGTGCATCACTTGTTGATGGAGAATGAATAACCCTATAACTCAGTAGCTCAAATCAACAGGCATGCATTATTGCTCATGAGTCTATGAGTGAGTTAGGGAATTCTGACAATTTGACTGGGCTTAGCTGATCTCACATCATTTTATTTAGGCGTTGGCAATCAGCTGACAGTCAACTGTGGGATGGATAGTCTACTATGACTTTACTCACATATCTGATGATTGACTGGATATAGCTGGGGCAAGTCAATTCCCCAGCAGGTCAGTCAGGGCTTATTTAGTAGCAGCAGGATAATGCCAATCATGTATCCAAGAGAATGTATGAAAGTATTATTAAAGCCAGGGCTCAGAGCAGCCACTGCTGCTGCATCACATAGGTCAAAGCAAATCACAGGCCAGCTGATGTAAGGGATGTGGAAATAGACTCCTTCTCTTGGAGAAAGGAACTTCAAAGCTCCACTGCAAAAGGGCATTAACACAGGAAGGGCTGGATTACAAACAATCTATCAAGAAGAAAACATCTGAATAAATGTTTATAGAGTGAATAAGCATTCCCTAGTCAAATAAGGTAGAAAAGGAATTTAAAGCAAGAAGGATAATATGCATACAAAGACAAAGAAAGATAAAGTCCTATAATTCCAAAAGGGGATTTGGGAATAAATAGGCCTAGCAGCAAGGAAGAAAGAGGAGACAAGCATCATGAGAGACAGCAATGGGAAAGACCAGAAATATGTAAAGGTACATTCCTTAGGAAAATCAAAGTCAATTTGGAGACAGAACAATATGGTTAAAAAAAAGTGAATAGCAAATGGGAACAGAGGCATAGTTTGGTTAAAGGATGAGCAGATGGGTGAATGGACAGATTGCTGTAGCAATATGACCAACACATTTATAGGATAATCTCGTGAAAGGATTCATAGCATTTTTATTTCAAAAAGGAAGGAAAAGAGGAAAGTACTTTGATAGGCACTTGGAGAAAGAAGTGAGGTTGAGAGTGATTGGAATGAAAGAACTTTGTAATGATGCAGACACAAGATAGAAACTTCTATGCTGCACCATTCACAAGCATGCTAAGCATAATGGGTTTGTTTTTGTAAAAACTAATGATGACTTTGGCTTTCAGTCCCACACCAAGGCTATAGATGATCACTGGACAATTTCTAGAGCAGGTCTCTGTGAAGCTCATTGACATTAAGGGTACATATGTATTCACATTTATGCATTGGTATATTGGTGTGAAATGAAAATTTGCAATTCTTGAATTTTTCAGACTGAATTGTGTAAATTAAACAGCAGCCCTATTCTATAATTTTCTCAAGCTACTTTCATTGTGTTTCTGGGCCTGTGTTTTAAGAGTGGTGGTCTTAGCTGGGCACACTGGTGCATGCCTGTAATCTGAGCAACTCAGAAGTATGAGGCAGGAGGATCACAAGTTCAAAGCCAGCCTCAGCAGCTTAGCAAGACCCTGTCTCAAAATAAAAAATGAAAGGGCTGTAGATACAGTTCAGTGATAAAGCAATCCTGGGGTCAATCCCTAGTACTCAAAAAAACAAAAGAAAAAAAAACTGGTGCTCTCCAGTTACCAGGTGCAGTGAATTTTAGTGTGAGGCTTAACAGATTGACATTAGCATCTCAAATGTCTGGGTAATAGCAATGGGAATGTGACTATGGAAATAAATGCTTTCAAGACCCATGAAGGGAGAAGCCAGGCCAAAATACCCACTCTTTTTGGCTTAGGGATTATATCTCATTCATTCTTTATTCCCCAAAATATATGGGTAATTCTTTACTCCTGATGTCTAAAAAGTGAGTAAAATATTATTTTTTAAAAGAGGTAAAATAACATATAACATTGCCAAAGGAAAGTAAGTACGTTGTAAAAGCTGACAACAAAGATACAATATCTAAGGAATACTCTCTAGGAACCAAATAATGAATTAATTGATTATTTTTTTCTTTGGGAAACAGGGCACCTCCCCATTCAATCTCTTCACCTCCCCTAAAGTGGCAATTACTATCCTAAATTTATGTCTTTTTTTCTCTTTAGAAGAAGTTGTATCAAACATCAAAACATTCCTATATAATGTATTATTAGTGTTTGCTTCCTTCTGAGCTTTATAATAATGAGCCCATATTTGTATAGCCTATAGGAGATTTGCTCATTTACTTCAATGTTTATGTTTCTAAAGTGTATCCATATCATTGCATGTAGCTGTAATTCATTTTCACAGCTAAATGTTACATTGTATAAATTTATCATAGTTCACTGATCTATTCTTTAGTAGATTGGCACCCTTATCATTTCCATTCTCTGTTGTAGAGAATGATACTATGATCACTTTTTATCTATCTTCTGGTCTCTGTGCAATAGTTTTTCAGGGCAATATACACAGGAATAGATTGCTAGTAGGATATAAAATAGAGGTGATCAATCATCCTGGTTTCCCTGGGATTCAGAGTTCTCCAGGATGCAAGATTTTCAGTGCTAAAACCAATACAGTCTCAAGCAAAATGGTATGATTGGTTACATAAACTATGTATACATTCCACCTTATAGCCTAATGCTAAATTCTTTTGCACAAAGGTGCTCCCAATTTACACTCCCTTTGTAATACTCCCTGAGTTTTTCCTTTGAACATGGTTCTCTCCATGCTTGATGTTCTCGATATCTTAATTTTTGCCAGTCAATTGAGTGTGAAATAGAATCTTAACCGTAATTTGATTTCCCTGCTTAATAATGAGGTTTAGCATCTTTTCATGTTTTGTTCTCCATTTGTGTTTTCTCATCTGTGAAATGCCTTCTCTATCTTTCATCTTCTTGCTGTTAGGTTGTTTTATTCAATGCATCTCTTCAGATTCTCTTGGTTTTATCATCACTTCAACTTATAACAATAGCACTAGCGACATTTTGGACTGAACGTATCTTGTGATGGAATACCACCATGTACATTATAGTGTGTTTAGCGGCAGCCTTGGTCTTTACCTACTAGCTGTGATAGCATTGCTGCTGGTTGTGACAATTTTTTTAAAAATGCTCTAAACATAAAAATATCTCCAGCCAAATGTCCTCGTTGGGGACAAAATTATACCTGGTTGAGAACAACTGACCTAGATCTTAGCATACTATTCCTATAGGAAAGAGGAAGGAACAAGACAGATAAATTCCCTTTCTGTTCCTCTCTTAAATGGACTGTTCCAAGGTATATTTCTCTATACAGCATGTTTAAAGGTATCCCATGTCACATAGAAGAAGCATTTTCTGGACACTGGTTGTATTCATTCCTGGTTCACCAAAGTAGTGGCCAGAGTAGTAATGCACCACCTTGTCTTGTTTCCCACACTTCCCTGCCCTGTTCCGTCTTCTTCCCTATCCTGCCTTAGGATTGCATATTCTGATTAAAGCATTAGCATTTACTTTTTGTCTCAGTGTTTCCTCAGGAAATTGAGCAAAAACAAATAGTTGTAGAAAAGACACCCTGTGGATTGGATTTTCGAATTGGATTACTGACCTGCATGAAAGGAATAGGGATCACATTTTTAGTGGTGAGATGAAATACATCCCAGCATGGAACAGCATCACGATTGTTTAAGCTTTCACCTGTGGTAGATTGGGATAAAGCTTAGGGGAAGGTCAAGTATTAGGAGATCCAATAGCTGCAACACACTGATTATTAGAGAGATTACAATGATGTGGTTTGTGGAGTAGGGTGACTACTTTTGACCCACAAAACAAAAATGGTAGGCTTTTGGGTTAATTGCCAATTTAAGCCATGTTCTAAAAGCCAGAGGACATTTATGGCAAATGTGAAGGAGACTTATCTCTGGTCATCATAGATTGTAATGAAATTCAGGTCTGGGATCTGACTGTAAGGTTAGCAGAGCTATAAAGGAGACTGGAACCATAGCTTTGTATGGTCTCCTAATTCAAATTCAAGGCTGTGACCAGGCTGTTGAGATAATAGGAGTTCATTTAGTCAAATGAAGCTTGAGGGTCTTAATCACCTAAATTCCCCCAACCCATCCTGAAAGACAGTAGCAGTCCTTCTCCCTTGACAGAGAAGAACAGCCTCTCTTTGGCCAATGATTATGGAACCATCTTAGCTAAACAGATGCCTTGTGATCTTTGGTCTCTCTAGATCTGTCATTCCTCATTTCCTCCAAGAAGATAATTAGAGCATCGTCTCAGCAGAGAACTATCAGTCCCTCTCCAGGAATAAATAGCCTTCCCCCTAAACAAATTGTGTCATCTAAACCAAGGAAACTAACTTGAGAGTGGATATTGAGGATATTACAGTGGTGGTGGGGGGGCATGTAATAATGGTGGATCAGGGAGTTATAGAATTGATATAGAAGCACTTATTCATAAATTAAATATTCACTCATTTATCAAGGACCCTTGGAACTGGTCCTGATAATATTTTGGGAGGGTTCAAATACCTGTATGCTAGTATGATCTACAAAAAAAAAAAAAGAGAGAGAGAGATTTTTCAACTTCTTTGACTGTCTTGCTTGATAAAGGATCAGATGGCTCTGGGAGAAGGGATATTAGAATTCATTTTAAAATAGTTTTAAGTACAATCTGCAAACTACCACTTGACTATATTTCTAAGAAAACCCAGAAGATACTCCTTTCATAAAGCCAATAAAATATTAACCTTTAGAAAGTTGTAATGGTTATTATCTATGGGTTAGGGTTGTTGTTTGAAGAAGCCATTTTGGAGCTTCCCTCAAACACTGGGATGATAGGATCAGGAATAACAGAAGCTAAGTCCACATTTACCATTAAAGGCAAGATGAGAGTATCTGCTATAATAGGAAGAAACTTAAAGCAGCAGTCAGGGTGCCTTAAGCCATAGGAATCTGACAATGGCTAAGAGGTCCTGGAAATGTTTCAGACAAAATAATCGAGCAGCTCACTGAGATATCACACAATTTAGATAATGGGGTAGAGGATCAAGAGCTTATAAACTACAAAGGAATATCATGGTCCCTTTCCATGTTTCTATATTTAAGTTGGTTTGCAGATGGTAAAGGGATTTTGATAGTTTATTCTCATCTTTATTCCATTTTGTATTTATATTTTACACAGTTATTTTATATTTATCTGCTAATTCTAATACATGAAGTACAATAGGTGCAGAAAACTAACTTGTTATGTACTATCAACATTTGGTGGTGTTTCTCCTTGTATTACAGATATTTGATCATTGACATTAATATATGACAATCCTCTGGACACAAATTGGGTGTGTATTCCTGCACAGGGTGTTGCTTGGCTTCCTCTAGGTGTCAGGGACTACTCTGATCCTCTTCCAGGATTCCACTCCAGGGTCTGACCCTCAGATTTAGGTGCCTCGCCTTGCCTTGCAAAAGGGCCTAAATGCTTGGTCTCCAGATTGTGTTACCATGCACCTACAGGGCCAGCTTGCTTTTTTCATTAGATTAGTCCCTACATAGATTCCTGGTTTCATTTCTCTATTATTTACTTTCATGGAAAATGGTGGGATAGAGGAGCTCCAACATTTGATTTATTAAGTAGTGAGCCTAGCAATTCATCACTTTTAAAATGTATCTAAGACATATTTGAATATTAGTGTAATGGTCCTTCAGATTATCCAGATTGCATACTACCAAAAATGAAATAACTTTGGTACCCTACTAACGTTTTCGTCAGCATGAAAATGACTAAGAGCAATTAGCAACTGCCCAGTGCACTAATCATAATGGAATTGGGTTTAGTCCAGGAAGTCTTTAATTGAATGGATCAGAGAGGCTGTTTCTCTCCGCCCCTGTCAAATATCTTGCTCACATGGTGGTTAGCAGATGTTGATCAGAAGACTAGCCTGTGGGTGCAAGTACTAACTGAATTTGCTCTAGGAAGAAGTAGCAAGCTATGCTGGCTCCCCCTCCATATATTCCCTCTTCCCTAACGCAACACACATATTCACCACATACTGAGCTATCCCTCTTGTTTCAGTCATTTCGTAGAAACGAGCTAGTATATAGTACTTTTTAGGAAGATTTTAAAGTTTGACATGGAGGAAGTCACATTTTTAACTGTCCAGAATGATCACTTTGGAATCGCCCAATCCCAATCCCTATACTTTTAATGACAGAAATATAAATGAACTTGATTGACAGGTCAGAGAGCAGAACAGTATTCTCATGCCCACAGAGACCAGAGTGTAGGAAAGAGTAGGCAGGGCTGTGACTTTCCAAACAGAGAAATGCGTGCCTATGGTGATGCAGTGGTTCCAATTTAACTCCAGTCTATTATTTCTATTGGAACATGGGCTCAGCTCTACCAGGTATTCCAGTTTTTAGAGCAGTTTGAAAATTGCTTCTTTATGACATGAAATTTCCCAATTTTTAAATGTTGGGATATTACAAACAAAAATATACAAACAACAGTAAACTTGATTTTGTGGAGAAATAAAACATTTGTAGGTGACCTATAAGCTGAATGTAGCCTGCATAAAAGTTCAAATTTAAACAATATGTAGCTTGAGATAGATGTGTTTCAAAAACTAAATCCTATCTAGTTTGATTATTTTATGTTAAGGAAAACAAAATTTCTGTCTTTTATGTTTGCTTTAGATTTTCTTGAGATTTCTCCCCCTAGTGTATGTGCCAACTAAAGCCACACACGTGCCTATGCTGTAACCCAGCAACAGTTCCCCAAAGTGTATATTCAAGCAAAGTTAATGTATAATGGATCTAGTCATAGAAATCCATCACTATATACAAGCCAGAAGGGCAATAACAGAAAAATGACAAATCTTGGTATAGTCATTTAATAGAATACTGTCAATAATAAATACACTATTGATAACACAACAACATGGATGGATCGCATAGATATTATGTTGAGCGAAGAATCTCCACCCCTAACACACACACACAAATAAGTTGCATTTATATCGAAACCAAAAGCATACAAAATTAATCTTTGCTGGTGGGACTCAAAAAACAAAAATCCAAAAAACAAAACAAAACAAAACTAGTTTAGGCCGGCCACAGTGGTGCACACCTATATTCCAGTGACTCTCGAGGCTGAAAGCCAGCCTCAGTAACTTAGTGAGGCCCTGTCTCAAAATAAAGAAATAAAACAGGCTGGGGTTGTGGCTCAGTGGTAAAGCTCTTCTGGGTTCAATCCTTGGTACCAAAAGAAAGAAAGAAAGGAAAAAAAAAA
>CM053401.1:147777151-147807121 GCA_028644305.1 Xerus rutilus
CACGCTTGTAATCCCAGCACTTAGGGAGGCTGAGACAGGAGAATCGCGAGTTCAAAGCCAGCCTCAGCAATGGCGAGGCACTAAGCAACTCAGTGAGACCCTGTCTCTACATAAAACACAAAATAGGGCTGGGGATGTGGCTCAGTGGTCGAGTGCCCCTGAGTTCAATCCCCAGTACCAAAAAAAAAAAAAAAAATGAGAAGTCTATACAGTAAAAGAACATTTACACAATAGAATGATGCAAAAAGAAGAACAAGAAGCATCATGCTAGCTGGCTTGAAGAGGGATTGAACTTTGGAGATTAGACACAACTATGGAAACTCAGCCAGCCTTGAGTTGTGGGGATTTTTTTCTGAGAGGAAAAGTCTTTAAATGGGTACAGGAAACTGGTGGTATTTCAGGAGATATGGAGGAAGCAGTGGGAAGCTTTCTGGATACATGATACAGCTTGAATCAACAAATAGATGGGTTTCCATGGCTATGTGTAAAAAGAGTGGGAGGGCTACAGTGTGTTTTAAAAGGGTAAAATCTATTGTTTCAAAACATGTATTGAGCATCTGTTATATAAAGCAGTGAACCAATATTTATTAGGAACTCTTGCCCTTATGGGTTTATGTTCTAATAGGGAGCATTTTGCTTAAAATCTGCATCTTCTCCAAATTATTTTTAGATGGCAAAAAGTTTTTAGGGAAGGGGGAATGCTTTGTGAACGCAGAAATCAGAATGATCCAGCTTGTTTTGTGTTAGAATAATAAGGAACCTTCAGAAACTTAGCTAACTAATCATCCTGAGCCAGAATTTGGGACATGGAGCAAGGTTTTTAACGCATCCATTCATTCATTCAACAAATGTTTATTGAGATCCCACTAGGTATCTGGGATTGCACTGTGAGCTGGGGATAGTATAATAAGCAACATGGGAGAGGCTCCCTGCCTCTGAAGAGACATTAATCTAGTAATATTGAGTCTTTCAAGATCACTTACCCCAAAACAGAAAAAATAGATATTTTTTAAAAAGGGTTAAAAGTATAACTCAGTGACTAGCATACATGAGGCCCTGGGGACAATCCCTAGTACTACCAAAAAAATATAAAAGTTCTTAAAGCACCTCTTTATGTATTCACTTTATGCATCCAAAGCTAATAAGAGGAAAGTAGTTATTTGCTGTTTTCTATAATAGAATTTCCTTGCTCTGATTATTATTGTGTGGGCCCAAGTCTTGCTTCTGCAAATTTAATAGATGCATGCCTGTGGCAGTTGGAAATCATCAGAATGCAGAAATCTTTCTCCTACACATCTGTTTCAGAAAGTGATAGACAATTTGTCATGTCATGAAAGGTCCCATTTGGAATATATGAGATGATAATCTGATTATAAGATTATCCCCCCAAAAAATACCTCTGCTTTGGACAAGATAGTATATTTAAAATGTTGTAATACAGAGTTAATGGCATTGTATAAAACAAAAATATAGCTGTGTTACTCTCAGAGTTCTCAAATCAAAGCACACATAAAAACCACAGAAACAGATTGCTAGGCCCTCCCATACAGATTCTGATTCCAAAAAATTTTGCATTTCTAACAATTCCAGGTTATATTGTGTTGACAGTCCAGAGGCTACATGTTGAGAACTACTGTTATTCTATATATATGTGGCTATAATATGAATATAATATTCATTGATCTATAGATATATCAGTTCTAATACTTATGAAGCAGGTCTCGGCATTTCCTGTTAACTATGACCAGGTTGCCCCATAAAGTGGCCACTAGCTACATGTGGCTACGGAGCTACAGAAGTATGGCTGGTACCACATGTCAAAATGAAAATATTTTGGATCTTTTACATTAAATAACATATATTTTTTAAAAATATCAATTTCACCTTAATTTTAACGTGACTACTAAGAAATTTAAAATTATCATGTGTGTCTTACAATAAATGTCCCTGCCAATATTGGTCAGTGAAGCTTTTCCACATATATATGCTGAGGGTTGTGCTTGTTTTGAGGGATTGGGGGTAATAAATATGTCATTATTATTATTATTATTATTATTATTATTGGAGTGTTGTGCTTTTTAGAATTTAGAATTTTTTAATTTAAGAAAATATGCTTATATGCTTTCTTTATAAATAAGTAATATCTTAGCAACATCTATTTATTTAGGTTTTATTAATAACAGTTAATAAGATTATATTTTTTGAAATATTCCTTCAATGGATGCTTAAATATCTATACACCTTAGTGTTTATTTAGTTTCTCCTGAGTTTTATTTGTATCTTGCAGTCACTAAGAAAGATTCTTCTTCAGAATCAAACACCATTGAAGGCCAATGATTCAAATTATTTGGACCTCAGTTGCAATATGCATTAATCAATTACAGAGAGATTATAAATCTAACATAGGAGAATATATTTATGACCCTGGCAGAAGCAAAGACTTTTAAATCAAAACATAGAAAGTTAACATAATGGAAAAGATACCTAAATTGAACTAATTAATGTGTTTATTAAATGCATCACAGTGTATGAAAAGGGAACCATAAACTTGCTGAAAGTATTTCAGTGCATATATTCAAGAAGTGACTTTTATCCAGAATTTAAAAAAAAAAAACTCCATCAAATGTTAAGAAAAAGGAATAGAACCCAAGAGGAAAATGGGCAAGTGTCTTGAACAGATAATTTTTAAAATCAAATGGCCAATCCACATCAAAGATGCACAAACTCAATGGTTTGGAAAATGAAAAATAAAACCATGATGAGATGCCACAGGACACTCCCAACAGAATGGCTATAATGAAAAGATTGACAATAGCAAATGAGAATGAGGTTGTGGAACAACTCATAATTTGCTAGTACAAGTGTTAATTGTGTAACCATTTTGAAAGTCCAACCAGAACTCTGTAGTATTGCTAAATATACCCATATTCATTGACCAAATTATTCTTCAATAATAATGCATTACTCATGCATTTACCAATAGACATATACCAGAACATTCCAGGCAGCGTTGTTTTTAATAACCCCCAAATTGAAACAACCCAAGTGTCCATCAGCAGTGGCATGAACTTATAAAGTATGGTACAGTCATGACATGAATACTAGACAGCACTGAGCAAGAACATGGCATACAGCAACATGAAGTTGTCTCACAGGCATAAAATGTTAAATCAAAGATAGTAAAATTACATCCTCTATGATTGTATTCATATCAAGTTCAAAATCAAGCAGACCATCCTCCAGTAGGAGAAAATAGGATGATGGTTTGTCTTTGGTGGAACTGGGGATGCAGAAACAGTGTGAGGGAGGCTTCTGGCACTTTTCTCCTTGATGTGCATGCACTATGGTTTCAGGAACAGGATCCCTTTGTGCAGATTCATGAAGCTATACCCTTTTCTGTATGTGGGCCGTACCTCAATAAAATGTTTGACAAACGAGGAAATACAAAGTCAAACACCCATGAAATCTGCTAAAAAGTAGTTCACACACACAAACACGCAGCTATATCTCATGACTTAAAATATAGGTTGCAATTGACTTGAAATTGTTTGATATAGTAAGATTTTTGAACCTGTCTGTCCAATTTATTTATCTTCTCATTAAATATATATTGAAAATCAAAAGCATAATCAATGAATTATGTGATTTTATAGATTAGTACATTCTTCTATATTCAATTAATGGAAATATTATGTGATTCAAACTGTCCTAAAAGAAACAAACAAAAAACTCTTAAAGACTTTGATGATAGATATATGCCACAGACTGGGATTTTAATAATACCATATAATTCCAAACATTTATGACTATCATAAATTTAGGTAACTGACATCCAGTATTTATATTAGAAAAGGTGAAAAACTGGATAGAGGCTTTATTTTAGAAAATATAATTTGATCACCACAGCTCTTTCCAAAGCCTTCATGAATGCACTGTTGTATCCTTCACTGGTAAGAAGCTAGTCTTAAATACCTGGCTTTATAAAGTACTAATGAGCTTTATTATGTGGCTCAAAACTCATTTGTTCAAGTGCATTTTTATTCTTAGTATATAAGTATATAATTATAATATAGTACTGTATAATATCTATGCATGACTAATTTGAGTGCTACATTACTGATGAGTTTCCACTAATTTAATGTGTTATATGGCTGTTTGAGGTAGAAATGACTGTAATTACTGCTCTTTGGCAATATTAAAATTACACATTATGGGAGGGGACTTTATATGGAGACAGAGACAGAGAAAGGAAAATAGAAGGATACAAAAGAGAGAAAGTTAGGAGGAAGGAGAGAAATTTACATTGTAATTAATTAAACTCTTGTTTCTTCATTGACTTCCTCCATTTAGAGAATAAAGAGTCAAACCAGTTTCTCCTGGCTATATCGTGTTTCAGAGCATTACTTTAAATGAGGATCTTATCCCACTCTTTATTGATTATCAAGAATAATTTCAAGATGTATACAGAGTATGACTTTCATCCCTTTTCTGAAAAAGGAATATCAATTATGTTCACAATGGTCGATTACATTCTGACATCATAAATGACTTCATTGTCATCCATGGGACCAGAAAAATCATCATTTTCATTTGCCTGATATTAATTCACTCAAATTTCAAAATACATAGAATAATGTACAAATATGTTATAATCTTGACCCATGATATTGATGTGGATTTAAACACAATGCTACATTATGTGGTAAGTTTAGCTATCTTACAGGTTCTTAGAAGGAGGGACTAACAGCCCCATTTCAAGCCAAAGCACAATTGGGATTTGCAATCAACAGTCAAATCTTTTGGAAACAAGATCTTGTTTTTAAATCAAATGCCAAGCACTTGTAAAAGTAAAAGTATCTTAAGTTACAGAGAAAACATGGAGTACTCTTGAGAGGAAATAAATATTGTTCTGTGATAAAATCATGAGCAACATTCCTTGGATATAAATAAAATAAGAGGGCCTATTATTGACCTATGCTTGTATTTTTTTCTTTTCCTTATAGGTAAAAAAATAAGATTTATGACTTAATATGTGAATCTTAATCACTAATGTTAAGTGATTTTTGTAACTGAAAGTGACCAGAAATCTTTGATTTCATCACACATCATTCAGAGCAAGGCAAGGAAATTCACGCAAAAGAGACCATTTGAAGCATTTATAGAAAAATAAGATTGTCTCCCATTTAAATCCTACCATGTTCAGAATATTGAACCAACTTGGTACAGACTGGATGGTAGTGAGGAAAAAAACCCATCATAGGTCCTTTTTTTCCCATCCTCTATGGTTTTGATGACAGATGCCTTTGGTCCTTTGGATAACTTTTAACTTAGAATAGCATTTCTTCTTTATACTAACTTTTCCTTTCCTCACCTTCTCCCACCACCATCCTGCGTGTTCTCAGTAACCAGGTACTTCTTGTTTGGGTACACATGTTGTCTAACTTACCGTGTCACTCTGAGTTTTATATTGGTTGCCCAGGGACCCCCAATTTGAAACATCTATAAGTGCATTTCTTATTAGGCATGTCTCAATCTGTTCCTAGGAAAGTAGTAGGCAGCTGCAAGACATACGGAGATTGTTGTTGCCCTGCCCACATCACCTTGGCTTTCTGTGGATGCTCAGCCTATGTGTTGGGGATAGATAGAGGTCTAAAGAGTACTCCTAGGAGCATCTCTCGGCCAGTGCTAGACAAGAGTTGATGGATAAATACTGCAGTGTCCTAGCTCCCAGGAGGGATAGCTGTGATAGATACCTCTGAAGCATATTTACCCAGACTTCTAGATATCCTCAACAGGATTGAGGTCAAGTGTCCACAATAGTAAGTAGTAAGTTTATTAACTCACCTGGAATTGATGATCTTTCTTTCTCTGAATTATTTCCTCACTTCCCTACCAGTGCTCCTTGGGACTACCTCAGGTAAACTACTTGAACTCACATTATTATCTTAGAGTCTGCTTCTTGGGGAAACCTGATCCAAGGTAATGTGCTTCCCCTTACAAAAATGGCATGATACACCATGCCATCAGAAGCTACCATAAATCCCCAGTTGGGAGTGTTAGATATGCTGTGCCATCAGTAGCTCGTTTTTCACATAACTCTGTCTGCCATTTTGGTTCTTCTTCTCATGATTGGGGTCTCCTTTGTCTATCTGGCCAGGACAGAGCTCCCGAAAATTGTTCTATCATCTTATCTAAGTGAGTCAAGTCCTATTGTGTGATATTGAGTGAACCATCAAAGGAAACTTTATGGAGGGTAGATTAAGGTGTGCTTTTTCAAATACCTGGAAAAAGCATCTTGTTATCCTTAAAAAAATTGATTTTCAAGTGAAGGTATCTGTATAGAAGTTTCTATAAACTCTTGTGGCCATGTGGCCAGTTTGACAATTATGTTAGCTATAGGATAACCAAGAAACTCAGATGTGAGTTTCTTTACACATGACTAAATATGCACACACATGGGTTTTCACATGAATTCACAAAATGCCCAAGAGAGATTTGACTACACTTTCTCTCAATTCCAAGATACTTCAAACCCCAAAGTAGCAATTATGGGATATAAAGGATCAAGAAGCCATTTGGGGGATAAACATTTAGAATCTGAATAATCCATTTATCTCGTTCAAGTTACCAAAATAGCTTCCTTCGAGCCAATTTGCAGACTGTTGTTTACTTGTCAGAATTTGCATTGTTGGGTTCCAAATCTTTAAAAGCTTGAAGCTTGAAGGCGAGGGAAACAAATAATTATTGGTTTGGTGAAGTTTCAAGGGAGGTGAGGGAACTCAAGAGAGAATTAGACTGCCAGATATAGACACAAAGGAAGAAGAAGGGTAAAGGAGGAGAAATAATTAAGAGTGAAATCAATTGAGTGTCTATCTGCTATTGAACTTCACTGTAAGGCTGAATGCAGGTAATTGGTATTTGGCTGAGTAGATAATTAGGCTGGGCACAGAATGAAAGGAAGCCAAAGACTGGTAGATTTACCCTGCACCATCTTTCTGAAGCAGAGTTTGAGGACTGAGATGTGGCAGACAGAACCTCCCACAGCTTCTGCAGAGAGGAGGGTGCTTGCAGAACTGTGACACTTCCTGAGTCAGAAAACAAATGAAGCAATACCTGAGTAGAAAAATATTCAACTACAGACTTTAATTATAAGAAACAAAGGCAATAAGGGCTGGTGTTTCTTTGGGAAGGGCTTGAAATACCACTTCTTTAATATAAACTAAGCTGCTAGTCTGAAGGAACTATTTTCTAAAGATTCAGAACATATATTTTTTAATGATCTGACTGAGTCTACATTAATGTCACTGTGCCCACAGTGATGAGACTGTGTAGTAATACAACTGAACGTTATACCCTATTCAAACTCTCATTGCTTGATAATCTGCTAATTATTACTGAGTAGGCCTAGAGAAATACAACATAAAATTTATATGAAACTCATTTTCACCAGGCATTGCCCTAAATTGTTTTCATGCAATTGCATGTTTAGCAACAATCCAGGATAGTTTTTATTTTTTCCCTTATGGGTAAACAAGCATAGAGATCGAAGGCTGGAATTGCCAATGTTTCTCTGATTCTGTCTGCACTGGCTTTGCCTGGAGAATAAGAGAGAAAGAGGCCACAACTGAGCAGATGAGGGTGTATCAGCCCCAGGCAGGAGAACACTGTGCCTTCCCAGACAAGCTGTCAGCAGAATCATCAGGTATAGCATGCATCATGGTTAGCTACCAAGAAAATGGACACTCAGGCATCATCCTCCTGTTCCTAAAGGCCTTGGAATAGTCTCAAAGGCCCTTTGCAGAAGTTGCCCAAATTTTAAGGGAACGCTGTGTCATCTTCTAAACAACAGACTACACAAAGAGAAAAGAAAAATTTGTTTCCAGCAAGATATTTCTCTTTGGCCCCTCATGGGGATCTTAGAAGCAGTCTAATATGGAAGTAAGAAGAAAGCAGAGTCTGTCCTTTGCCTAACTTCACATCTTTATCCCATGCCTGGTTTTCACCATGACTGTGATCCAGCCAATTTTAGATTACTTCCATATTCCCCAAAGGCTCTGGCTTCTCTCTCACATTGGTGTCTATTTAAATATTTGGAACATCTCTATCCCAGTTTCTACCCCCAGAATTCCCAATCCATACACCTCTGCCTGCCCCAATATTAGCTTATAACTTTCCTTGACTCAGACCTCAATTCTGGAGTGTATTTTCTCTCTCCTTATCCTCTCAGACATGTACACAACCTACCTCTGGGCTTTTCTCCATCTCCATGTACACAACCTACCTCTGGGCTTTTCTACATCTAATAATTGTATTGTACTCCAATACAATTATTTATTTGCTTCTCTGGCTACTCCTGGGAACAATATCACCCTAAACACATGGAAGACACAGGATAAATGTTAATTTCCTGAATAACTTAACCCAAAATTAGTGCCTCCCAAAACGTGTTTGGCCAAATCCAGAGCTACAGTTTGTAACATTTGAAACTAGTCACTGTATATTTATATATTCAGCCTCAGGCTTTTGAAAAACATGAAACCCTCACCCATATTATCCAGAGTGTATAATTGCAATCTAGCAGGTAATGAAGGAAATCAGAACTCAAAATGACATGGTAAAATTGGAGTTCCAGAATAAATTACAGTTTTTAAAAAGAGTGGAGAAGAAATACTATATATGTGAGAGAGAAAATAGAAAATGGTAAAGGAAAAGGGTCATTCAATAATATCTAGATGAAGATCTTGATCCTATATCTAATAGTAAAAATATGTACACTTGATATATGTAGGAGATGCTTTCTGGGCTCCTATCCTGTGCACTCGGCCTTTCTATTTGCTCCCAGCTTTTAATATGTGCAGCCTGGGCTGGGGACTCTTTTTTTATTTTGAACATAGATGTATAGCCTGAGGACAAGATAGGCTGGAAGTCTTAACACCTCCAGCCCCTCAGAATGCCTCTGTGCGATTGATTTCTCAGAAGGGATAGCTCCGTTGCCCTTGGGTGAGAAAATTCTGAGGCAATTATTTTGTACCATTCTCAGTGTTCCTTAGCAGAATTGAGCCTTGTAACAGACTACAGAAACTCGCTTACAAGCTCAAACTTAATGGCCTGTCTTCCCTTCTGCATCTGCTGTTCCTGTCCCTGTACTTCCCAAATAAAGATCTTATATTCAGTCATTGATTCAAGATCTTCACCAGGGACAATCTCAGACTTCAAGAATGTATCAATCAGGGTAGGGGTAAGAAAGGGAATGCTACCCCAAGTGGTTCAGTGCAAGGGATACTATGGAGGTATGAACAAAGTTAAGGAAGCAAACAAAAGATGGCGAGATCCCCAGGGACTTGCAATAGCAGGAAGACTTTACTATCCCCAGGCCTAAGAGGACAAGAGGTCCAAATGCTTTTTCAGGAACCATCATGGAGGGATGGTAGCCATTTCTAAAGATAATCACCAAAGCAAAAAGGGAGAAAGGAAGATATTATGCTGACCTGTCATTTTCCTGCCTTCACATTATCTGCCAATGCCTCCTAGTAGCCATGCCCACCAGGGTGACAGACACCAAGGAAGTCTACATCAAGTCCAAGGCACAGAGAAAGGCAGATATTTGATTTGGCAAAGCACACAGAGAATAAATAGCCCACATGGTTTTCCTGTTTATCACATTAGAATGTTGGCTCCAGCTGATACCATGTTTGATTCTAGATTCTATTACTGAGGAATCTGCAGAGCCTTTCCTCACTACTATAGAGATGATTACAACGTTATAGCATTAAGACCCATTAGAAAAAAAAAATAAGGGCTCATTTAGCTCAAAGATAAGCAATCTGAAGAGTCAATTAATATTTTTCATTGTGAATAGAAACACTTTGCTAATCAAGAAGACAGGCTACAACATAATAGATTGGTTATCAAACACTTCAAGGCCAGGGATGAAAATAATGCAGGCAGAGTGCAACTGCCCTTCAGAACATGGATGACATGTTCAGTAGATCAGTAGTATTGGCAATAGGATAAACAATAGCAACAGCTGACATTAAATGAGCACTTTCAATGTAAAAGACATGGTGCTCTGATCACATCTCTTGATATCATCAAAAAGCCCGATTACATAGATACTGTTTTCCCCTGTTATGGTTTGGATATGAAGTGTCCCCCAAAAGCTTCTGTGTTAACTCAGGACACACAATGATTATGAGAGCTGTAACCTAATCAGTGAACTAATCCATTTGATAGGTTAATAATTTGAAAGGATTTACTGAGAGGTAACTATAGGCAGGTGGGGCATGGCTGGAGGAGGTGGGAGGTGGGAGGTGTGCCTTGGGGATTATATGCTGTCCCCTAGCTCTTCCTTCTCTCTCTCTGCTTCCTAGTTGTCATACAGTGAGCAACTATCCTCCACCACTTATTACCACCATATATTCTGCCTCAACTTAGGCCCAGGGGAATGTAATCAGCCAACCATGGACTAAACCGCTAAAACCATGAGCCAAAATAAACTTTTCTTCTTCTAAGTTGTTCTTGTCAAGTATTTTAGTCACAACAATGAAAAGCTGACTAATACCCTGCCTCCCCCTCCCAACCAACGAAATCTTGTAGTAGTAGTTTCCTAGGGCTGCCATAAGAAAGTACACAGGGGCTGGAGCTGGAGCTCAGTGGCAGAGCACTTGCCTAGTATATGTGAGGTTTGGCGCTCAGCACTACATAAAAAAATAAACATAATATAAAGGCATTCTGTCCATCTACAACTACAAAAACATTTTTAAAGATAAAAAGAAAAACAAAATGCCACAGACTATGTGGCTTAAATAGTCAAAGCTCTGAAGCTAGAAGTCTAAGATCCTTTTGGTTCCTTTTGAAAACTGTGAGGGAAAATCTGTTACATGCCTTTCCCTAGCTTCTAGTGGTTTCCCAGCAGTCTTTGGCATGGCTGCTTGTAGACTGTAGATCTCTGCCTTCATTATCACGTGGGGTTCTCCCTGTGTATCTGTATGTCTTTTCCCAGATTTTAACGTTCTATAAGGGCACCAATCATACTTGATGAAGACCCACCCTAATGACCTCATCTTAGCTCATTACAGCTGGAACAACCTTATTTCTAAATAACGTCACACTCTTAGACACTAGGAGTTAAGGTTTTAACATATGAATTTTTGAAGAACATAATTCATAATACTACAGTCAGATAAATCTGAACAATATAAAGTTTACCCCTCTAGAAAACACTTAAAAGATTCTCATTGTGCTCAAAGATATTTATCACAAGCATTGAGACCAGTGCTATGGAAACACAAGGAAAGCATAGGATTAGAGACAGTAGGACAAATGATACTCAAGGACAGAGATTTAAACAGACAGGAAGTAGACTGTGTCCACGGATCCTGACAGGTTGGAGATGGCTGAAGGTCTAGGAAAAGGAAGGGAGAACACAAGTTTCATCTTCTGTACAGCAGCTTCTCTGAGAATGATGGGCAGGTGCCATAGCAGCACCACCCCCCCATGCTCCACTCCAAAGATACCCAGTTGCTATCAGGTCTGCTTTCCAGCCAATTATTAGTCACAAGAAAATCTTTTGCCTACTTATTGGAATTCCTGGAAAAGGAGCAGGAGAGACACATCTATTAAGAGGCTTAAAAACACTAACAATGCTAGGATTGAAGAAAAATTCAGTGTGAATGAGTTTCATCAATTTGGTTATTAGTTTTTTTTTTGATGAACGTGAAGAGAAATGCATTTATAGAAAGCCACAGAGGCCATTCAGGAGAAAGTGCAAATATTCCTTGGAGGAGAAAAAAGTCAACATGCTGCATTAGCAAACCAATGTACCCCCATTGGTAAAGAAATACTTTACCAAAATAATGCTTTATCAAATATAAAGAAAACTTGTAGATTATCAATATCATTCTTTCTGCATATTTCTAAACCTTGAACACTATCCTTTCTTGAATGCTTTGTCCCTAAAAGTTTGAAATAATCAAAGTAGGTACGTTATTGTAACAAATATCTTCAAAATTCTCAGCTTCCAATATTCTTTCTTTTAGCCTTTTGAGATATTTAGTACATAATTATCATTTATAATCATGTTACTGTGCAACACCACAACAAAGCTGCTTTTACCGCAACATAGCCCCATTGATGAATTTTTCCTCATCCAATCCTCCCCACCATTCTCCCCAGTCCCTAGTAACCTCCATTCCACTCTCAACTTATGAGATCAGCTTCCTATATAGTACATGTGAGTAAGATCATGCAGTACTTGTCTTTCTATATTTGACTTATTTCATTTGATATAATGATTTCTCATTCTATCCATGTAGTTATCAATAACAGGATTATATTCTTTTTCATCTTGGAATAATATTCCATTATTATGTACAGTTTTTATATATAAGTTAATTTTTTAAAAATTCACTGACTTAACACATGAGGTGTTTATTTCTTCCTACCATAGTCCAATGTATGAATTTCAGCTCAGTATCTATTATAGTTCGGATATGAGTTGTTTCCCCAAAGCTCCCTGTGTTAAGGCAGGAATGTTCAGAAGTGAAATGATTATATTATGAGTGCTGTAACCTAATTAGTCCATCCTAGTTTGAATGGACTAACTGGATGTAGTTAGTGGCATGGCTAGAGGAAGTGGGTCACTAGGTGAACTCTCTGGAAGGGTTTATCTTCCCTGTGGTCCCTTCCCCTCGCTCTCTTTGCTTCCCAGACACCATGAAGACAGAAGTACTCCTCCACTACACCCTTCTGCCATAATGTTCTGCCTCACCTTGGACCCAGAGCAATGGAGTCAACCCACCATGGGCTAAACCTCTGAAACTGTGAACTAAAACTATACTTCCTCTAAGTTGTTTTTGTTGGGTATTTTTGTCACAATGACCAAAAGCTGATAGCATAGCAGCCTACCATAAACTCAGGAACCAGAATACTTGGCAAGTTTTCCAGAGCCAAAAACCTATTATAAATGGCAGAGCCATAATCTGAGCTCAGTCTAATTTCAGAATGTCCAATGTCCTCTTGACAACCTGGAACTACTAGTTCCACTTTCTCTATAATCATAATTGGGTAACTTCTATAACCAGCAATCCAAATTCCCAGTGGCTTAGCATGCTAAAGGTATATTTCTCATTCACTTCACAGTCCAGTGGGAGAGGTGCTGGTTGGCAACTTTGTGCCTGCTTTCAGGGACCTGGGTTTCTTCTGTCTTAAGATTCCACTCTCCTCTGATCTTCAGAGAACTCTCCATTCAGCAGGCATACAAGGAAAAAGAGAGCTAAGAATTAGTCAGGGGCGTCTTATGAGCCATGCCTGGAAGTGATGTAAATCAACTACCATCCACCTTTCATTGGTCTGAACTCAATCATAGAACCACACCTACCCACAAGGAAGGCTAGGAAATATAATCTAGCTATATATCCAGGAAAAAAGAACGAGTTTTAGTCACAGGTTCATATCTCAGAATGATTATGTGTAAGAAGAAAAGAAAGGAAGAAAGTAAAAGAGATGGTAGATCTCCTAGTTTTCACAAAATCTCACGGGGAGTTACCATTTCCCTTCCTCTGGTCTTGGATGAATAGAAACTACATTGCAGCTGCAAACAGGCATCCTCAATTTCTGAGAAATACAAATGATCTTCAACACAAATGAGTTAATGTCTTGGAACTTCATTTCCAGGAATAAATTTTAGTCTCATTCTAGGTAAAAGCATATTTATTCACTGACTGAAGAACATACATTTTTCCATTTTTTTTCTGAGAAAAGAATCAAAGACAGGAGCCTAAATAGCAACATGAAATATTTTTGGATAAGAAGAAGTTTGAGAGAGTGTGAGAATATTTGAACAGCATTCCCAGGTAGGTTTGTGGAATCTCCTCTGAAAATCTCTAGGGAATAATATAGAATAACTTCAGTCCTTAAAAGGAAGAGGTTCAAGCTATTAATAGCCTAATGTTCTGAGATTGAAAATTACTGAAGCAGTAAGTTTTAAACCCTAGCACCCTGAAGTCTAGAACAGAATTAAGGTACATGCTAATCTTGTAGCTTCCTTCCATAACTACCTCCAAGAGCTTGAACACAATTAGAAACACTTACTTGATTTATGAATCATTTCATATACAGAATGTTGTTGTTCCAATGAATGAGAAGCTGTGAACAAGATGGCAGCCAACTCTTGTCTCCTTTGACCTACAAAGAAACTGTGTGGGATATGTATGAATGTTTTCAGTATGTTGGATAACCACAGATGTTTCCAGTTTTTCCAGAATCTTGGGTCATCAGGCATTTGAAATCTGAATACTCATAGTTTCATTCCCCAGAACACTAAAATCTCAGGTTAGTGTTGCAGACTTGTGGCCACTATTTTGACTTGGGTTGGTAATTTTTGCACCTGTAGTTCTTCTCTATGTAAATGCTTTGAGAAAAAACAAAGTTCAGAATATCAGACTCACTTCATGTACTTCCATTCTCTCCAAGTGCATCTCCTATCAAGTTCTGACTGCCTTAGTAGCTTTCTGACACCTGAGAGTATAATTTCAAAACAAAATTTTCAAGCTTTTCTCAATGCTTTAAGTGGAAGAGTTTGGACCCCAACTTTTCAGATAGTAGAACAACATCTTTATAGTTCTGGAAGGAAACCTAATATGATGAACCCTTCAAAAATTAAGAAAAAATAAAGGTATTTACATTCTAACAAAAACTGAGAATACTTTTCACCTGCATGCCTGCAGTTAAAGGAGACTCTTACGCAGAGGGGAAAGAGAAATAAAGATATGAAGTTCAAGAGAAAGAATAAATCTGAGTGAATATTGACTATATAAAATAATGCCTTAAAAGGCTTAAATTTGTACAGAATTATATAATATAAGGCAAATAGTATAAATGCATGCTACAGTTTTTATATTGAAAAACTAGCATAATTACTATCATAAATAAAGGCTCCAAAGAGGTAAGGATCCATGTTTTTTATTTCCAGGGAAACCATTCAAAGAACAAAATAATATGTAACTTACTAGCTAACAGAGCAGAGGCAAGAATGATAAAACAATACCTGATTAACTCAAAAAAGCCAGGAAGCAGGAACAAAGAAACATAGGAAAAGTGAGGATTTTTTTTTAACAGTACTGAGGACCAAACCCAAGGCCTTGTGCATGTGAGTCAAGTGTTCTACTTCTGAACCACATCCCTAACTCCAGGGAATTTTTTAAAATAGTTTATTTCAAGCCAAGTACATTATATATAAAGGGACTAAACACTTAAATTGAAAGCCAAATTTATAAGAGTATCGAATGAAAAAGAATTAAGAACCATATGTTGCTTACAAGAGATATACCTTAATCATAATACAGAGAAGTTGAGGAATACTACTAATTAAAATGATCATGCCAAGAACAGAAACAAAATATAAAGTGGATACAGCTATATTCATATAAAACTTTAAAGTCAATAACTATTGTTGAATTTTAAAGTCAATAACTATTGTTGGAAAAAAATACTTTCTCCAGAAAGATGTAACAATATTTTTTAAATTTATTTTTAAAACAGAAGAATGCATTTCAAGTCTTAGTACATATATGGAGCACAATTTTCCATCTCTCTGGTTGCAAACCAGATAGAGTCACACCATTCATGTCTTCATACATGTACCTAGGGTAGTGATGTCCATCTCATTCCACCATTTTTGCCATTCCCATTCCCCTCCCCTCCCCCACCTCCCCTATGACCCAACCAAAGTTTCTCCATTTCTCCCATGCTCCCCACTTGCACCCCCATTATGTATTAGCATCCACTAATCAGATAGAACATTTGGCCTTTGGTTTTTTGGGATTGGCTCACTTCACTTAGCATAATGTTCTACAGTTCCATCCATTTACCTGCAAATGTCATACTTGTATTCTCTTTTATTGCTGAGTAATATTCCATTGTGTATGTATTCCACAGTTTCTTTATCCATTCATCTATTGAAGGGCATCTAGGTTGGTTTCCACAGTTTAGCTATTGTGAATTGTGTTGCTATAAACATTGATGTGGCTGTATTACTATAGTATGCTGTTTTTAATTTTTTAGAGTATAGGCCGAGGAGTGGGATAGCTGGGTCAAATGGTGGTTCCATTCCAAGTTTTCTTTTTTTTTTTTTTACAATCCCAGCCCTTTTTATTTATTTGTTTATTTTTTTTCAATGAACAGGATACATATATATATTTATATATGTTTTTTATCAACCATCTTTACTATACCCATTTCCCTTTCCTGTCCCCCGCCTCCCCCATGTCGCGTCCAGTGTTTCTCTATTTCTCTTATGTTTCCCATTCCCACCTCCCTTATCACTAATCAGAGAGACCATTCGGCATTTGGTTTTTTGGGGCTGGGGTTATGGCACAGTGGTAGAGTGCTCGCCTAGCATGTGGGAGGCACAGGGTTCGATCCTCAGCACCACATAAAAATAAGACAAAGCTATTGTAACAATTATTAATGTCCATTTATTGAATAATATAGCCTCAATATATATTAGCCAAAAATGGATAGAACCACAAGGAAAAATAGACAAATTCACAATTCTTGATAGTCAATAAGTCAAATAAACCAAATAGAGTAAGAGAAGATTTGGCATAATAATGTGCAAACTTGAATGAAACAACACATGTGGAAAAAAAAAAACTGTACCTAACAGTTGCAGAATATACGTTCTTTTGAAGTGGATGTGACATCATTGCTGGTGCTGATTGTACACCAAGTCAGAGGTCTGTATCTTTAAAGGCGTCTCTCAGGCAACCTGTCCTCTGGAAAATGTTTCCTGGATACACCCCTACTCTGGTCTGGAGTAGACCCTGGTGGTGCCCTTTAGCATTCACTATTCCTCCAACTACCTGTAGCTTCTCTCTGCAAGCTCGTGGGGATCTGGCTTGAGGACTTTTTCTGATCATAGGAACTTGCTAGGACCATACACACTTGAGAGTAGAAATGCCTGAGAGTTAATGTACCAGGTACAGTTCCCAGCCAATGAACCATGAGAATTGCTACATAGACACCTACTTCCTTGCCTTTCAGTTGGGATCACCTTTCAACAGTCCTCATCAGGACATAGCCCCAATTGCTCCTGGTGGTAACCATCTTGAAAACACACTGTATATTGTCTGCTTTTTTCTTGCTACTTCACTTCCCTGCTTTTGCCACTTCCTGAGTTATCCCAAATAAAAGACTTTCACACAAAATCTTGTATGAGGGTTTGCTTTTGAGAATATAACCTCAGACAGTGGCCCAACTGTACCCTTGACATGACTTTACTTGACTATATTATAATTGCCCATCTTCTGGGAAATCTTGGAGGGCAGAGATTATTTTTTATCTCTGCATTTTGGACCATGGCAGGTATAACATGTTCCACTAGTACTCAGTAGCCATTGTGTGATCTATGAGTGAGGCCTGATCTGATACTCATGGTTAACTTTCCCATGGCAGGGCTGCTGGAACAAATCATGCAGGCAGACTTTTAAAGAGAGAGAATAGAGACAAGTCTGAACTTCTAGGAGGGCAGGCCTGGAACACATGCTGCAGAGAAGATGTCAAAAGAGCCCTGAGGACCTACTGTGAGAAGCACATGGCACTTTAATGGAAGAAGGGCAAAGCTAATGAGAATGGATGTCAAGGTTCCTGAGACGAGCTTGTGTCCCTCACAATGTTCCTGGAGCCAGCCTTGTTTATAACATGAAGATATGCTTTGTGTTTGGGGATTTATCTGAATTCAATCTATAATTTTTTAAGGAGAACAGTGATGTCGACAAATAAGAATACTATACTGAAATTTTTGTTGAAAGCAAATGGGTACTGCAGCATTGCTGGGTTGCTTTACTGTTGCGCTCACTATTTTAGAATGCTTCTTAATCTATTTTCCCCAGGAAAATGCCCTCCCTTGATTTTTGATGCATCTTTTGAGTTTTTGCAGTAAGACAATTACTTTGGCAGGAGCTGGGAGATGAAAACAACAGTGTTTATCATCAAGAGACATAAGGTATAATGCTAGATACAGACACAGACTCAAAAATAAAATATGTTAAAAACTAAAGGTAAGGAATGTACCGACAATCTTAAAAGCACAAGAGAGATCTATTCAAAGTCTACCTAGGAATATCAGCTAAGGCCTCATTAGTCTTGCTCTTCCCAAAACATTCTCAATGGGCACATTTTCCCATAGATAAAATCACAAGCAAGGAGTTGAGATCAAGATATCAGGTCATGAACAACCTAGGAAGAATAATCATCTTGTCATAGCAGAAGCATAGAGCAGGTAAAGAGAATCAGTAGAAACTGAGGCTGGAACAGTGCCTTAACCTTTGTTTTTTGATGGAGTAAAGCAGTTTGATGAAGCTCCTGGGCCTTTCTGAGAATGTTTTGTCATATTTAATTAACATGGGAACATTGCAGAATCTTTAATGTGATAACATATGTACTTCTTTATTAACACATAAAATAATATGACCTAGTAGTGAGCCTAATATCCATCATAATGTCAACTAGTAGTGAGTATAAACAGTATTTTAAGAAAGCTGCCATATTGTCCCACGAGGTAGAAATAATTGTGATTTCATGAGTGAAAGAGTCATAGGTATTACTGCTACTATTATGGTCTTTTGCCTACATGCATAGCTTAGGGAAATAATCAATTTTTGTTATTGGTTAAAAAAATATAAATTCATAATTTTTCTTATCAGAGCTCACAGCCTTTCTGGATTGTGTTAAGAACCCACGAGAGAAATTGACATGCAAAAGACTTTTATCTAAGGCAAGTGAGAGCTAGGAAGTGTTTTCAAGGGAGATGTGTTAGCTTACTGTTGCTATGACAAAATAACTGAGTCAACTTATGAGAAGGAAAGTTTTATTTTGTTTCACTGTTTTCTTTTTTAATTTTTAGATATGCATGACAGATGAGTATATTTTGACATATTATACATACATGGAGTATAATTTATTCTAATTAGTGGCTCACCATTTTAGATTTCTCAGTCTGTGTTCCCTTGGCTCCATCACTTTGTGCCTACAGCAGCACAGTACATTATGGCAGGGAGTCCATAGTGGAAGAGAAATGTTTACTCTATGGCAGCTGGGAAGCAGATAGACAAATTAGTCCCCACTAATAAAGTGGTGACCTAATAATCCCTTTCAAGGACATGCCCCCAGTGACCTAACTTCCCCCAATTAGACTCCACTTCCTAAAGATTTTACCACCTCCCAATAGCTCTACAGGTTGAGAACCAAGCCTTCAATACATGGGCCTTTGGGGCACATTTCAGATCTGAACTAGAGCAGGAGGGACAGTCATGACTGACATTATTTTAAAATCATGAGTTTTTTCAAACGCAGGGTTCTCATGCCAGCTAGAGCATGAGGTGTGTGACCCACCTAATATTTAAACTGAAAAAAAGGAATACCAGGTATGTATCCCTGAGGATCTACCAGCCAGAGTCTCTCCTCTTTGTCTCTTCCACTCCTTCCAGCAAGTGGAGAGTGCTAAGCTGGGGCTGGAGTGCAGAAACCAGGTAGGATATGTAGCATCTTATTAGAATGCCAAATTACATTTGATTTGTAGGAGACAGCTCCAATGTGGATGAAAACTTGAGTTTCACATTAAAGAAGAATATACTATAAAATGAAAGGGAATATTTGTGTGTGTCTGTGTGTGGTGCTGGCAATTGAACTCTGGGGTTTGTGCATGTGAGGCAGGCACTTTACCAACCGAGCTATATCAGCCAGCCCAGGGACTATTCTTACTGCGTTAAATTTTTAAAAAGAAGTTCCTTCTTTTCCATCCCCATACCATTTTGGTCTCTTAGAGACAAGGCTCTCAGGAAGGAATGTGCCTTTTCTTCTGTCTTTATATATTCTTCAGTGACAAAATGTTAGTATCCCTAAAACACTACCCAACAGCCATTTGGACACACTGCTGACTTTCTTGTCAGATTGTCAGATATGCATTAATACATAAAATTCATCATCTGAAGTAGATATATATGTAACATATATAATATATATGTATGCTAAATATATTCAAATATATAAAACAACACAAGTGAGAATTGATTGACATGGTTCCTTTTTTTCCTTCTCTGGTAATTGAATTATCACCAATCAGGTTGATTTCCTGTCAAGGGAGTGACTGTATTTCATCTGTTTACACAAAAATGTGTCTTTTATGTAAATGTATGTACTGATTTACCTTTACAATAGTCTCCTAAAGACTTAGTTTTTGCTGCTGAAACAATTTTTGTACAGAGAAAAAGTTTAAGAATTCAGAAAAAGACTTTTTCTCTGTCTTTCTTCCCAAACATATTTTCTAGCAAAGATGAAATTGAAACCATCCCCTTTTCTTTGTTTGATAAAAAATTTACATCAATAACGTTCACACAATTCTCAGGAAATCAGGAGGCTGAGGCAAGAGAATCGTAAGTTTGAGGCCAGTCTCAGCAACTTACCCAGACCCTGTCTCAAAATAAAAAAAAAAAAAAAAGAACTGGGGGTGTAGCTTGATGTTAAAAGTGCTCCTGGGTTCAATCCCCAATACCAAAAAAAATAAGTAAGACATGGTTATCAGATGACTAATTTATTATCCATAAATATTTTGCATAGTTGTATAGTATGCTTTTCTTCTTTAAAAACATGCCTTCCTCTGGTAAATTTTAATTGATAAAATATGAACTGAATAATGTAAACAGAATGGGGAAGAAATGAAATTTGGAAACAATTATTACTGATCTATTGAAAGTTTTATCCATTCATTTATTCAGTCTTATATTCAAATGTTGAACAAATATTTAAGAGCACTGACTATGTGCCATGCCTTGGTGCTAAGTCCTAATGGTCCTAATTGTTCTTTTGATTCAAAATTGAGGCCTCTGTCATTGCCAGGTATTGTCTGCCATTTTTTTTGTCCTTGCATTAGAAAAGGATGGCCTCCATGAGTCTGCCCAGTTGGATGCAGTTGGATGCTTCTGCATGTAGTTGCATGGCTTTGACTTCTACCCCATTATGTTTCATTGTTTAACACAGGTTTTCCAGCTATTCAAAAATCTCCCAGGATCTCCATATCCTTAACAGTTCGCAGTCTGAGGAAGGCCCTTTATTCAATTCAATACAACTTTTTAATTTATCATTGTCTCCTAGGAACCACAGTTCCTATTTAGAAATAACTGTGCAGCAGATGCTGTAAGTGCCTCACTCAGATCCCCAGATCCCTTTTCTGGGCCTGTGTGACATGCCCTGTTGCTATGAATTGTGGCTACTAGCAGCCCCTTCTCTAGAGCATTACTCTTGGCTAAGAGAAGCATCTCTACCCAAGATGCTGCACTCACAGCCAATACCTGACCCAGTAGTACAAGTCATTGACCCCTTACCGGGGAGGCAGCTAATGCCCCAGACCTCCCCCATGAGATTGGGCTGAGGTGGGAAGCTAGCTAAGACCACACCCTTACTCAGCTCCTATTCCTGGGTATCCTACTTCCCTGAGGATACTCCTTAAATAAGTCATGAGCATCCAAACACTTGCCTCAGACTCTGCTTTCAGTAACCCAACCTCAGAAAGCAAAAATCATGCCAGAATTGTCTTTTCTCATCTGCCAGACCAGGGTGTCCCAGCCTGCACCACAGGATTTTCCTTATATTCATATAGTCACATGTAACTAACAACAGTGAGCCACATAGACAACAGTGATTCTATAAGATTATAATGAAAGTTGAAAATTTCCTATCACCTGGTGAACATCCCAGCTGTTGTAATGTCTTAGCACAATGCATTACTTACATGTTTGTGATGATGTTAGTAGAAACAAGCCTACTACACTGCTACTCCTATGAAAATATAGCAATGCAATTATGTACTGTACAGAATACTTGATAATGTTAATAAATGACTATATTACTGGTGCTTTTATTTGCTATTCTATACTTTTTACCACTAAAGCGTACTACTATTTATTTTTAAAAGTTTACTATAAAACAGTATGCTGTGTTATACCAGCCACAGCTGCACATATCCCATGTTTAGCTTGTCTCTTGGTTGCATCAAGAAGTCATGTCAGGTGATGGACTAGACATCTAGATCTATGCAAGTGCACTCCATGAATAGCAATGCATTTCACAGAATGTATCTCCATTATTAGGTGATGCACAAATGTGACAGAGTCAATGAAGATTTCAATGCCAAAGACCTAGGGAGGGAAGACCATCAAAGGGACATGAATAAGAAAGCATCTGTCTTATTCTTCCTCTTGGATTGATCCCCAGGTTCATTAGCTCTAGCACCAATGGCATCGCAAGTTCTTTTTTGGTTGCAGAGTTCAGGAGAGGGTTCAAATCCATATATGTTTATTTAATCTATATATTTTAGGGAATACAGACTTTCTTAGCTTAGAAGAAAAGATATGAGGAATCATTGTTGTAACTGTAAGTCTTAACATCTAAAAAAATCAGTGCCATAGTTGAAGCAGATTTTGAACTAAGGGTTATCTGCCTGGAGCAGAGGTAATTATGCAGTTCCTCCAGTAAGGCTCTGCCTTTCTTATTCTGTTTCTGCTGCTGGACTGCCTAGTTTCTTTGGGACTTTTCTTGCCTCTTAATTCTAGTTTACATGGGTCATTATGTTGCCCAGGTCCTTCTATAACACAACAAATCATGGTGTATTACTTTGGTCCAATTTGCATGCTATCTAGCAGAATCTCCCAGTTTTCTGATTCCAATACCATATCCCTGATTGGCCCAGTTTAATTTTTCTCACTAGATTTCAAGTTTCTAATTGGCTAGCTTATGAATAGACTGTACTCCTGGGTTTCTATGGGCTGATGGAGGAAATCATGTAATATGCAGCAATTAGTTTCTTATTCAGTAAAACTGTGAGCAGAAGCAAACTTCTCAGGTAGGGTCTGTAGGCATAACTGCCCCATAAAATCTTTAATTCAGCATGCTGATGGAACTAGAAGTTTTCAACTTGATTTTTGTAAGAACAGATATTTGGAAATGTTAAGGAGGCAGATAAACTGTCATTAAATGAATCAATCAGATGAATCATTTATAATACTTATAGGGGAATCATTTATAATACTTATGTTTCCTTGGATACCATATGAAATCCAAGATTTTAGAGATGTACCATAATACAATAGCCACATGAGGCTGTTTAAATTTAATAAAATTGTAGCTCCATTCATGTAATCGGTTAGTGCATAGTACTTATGAATTTATTAAAATTAATTAAAATTAAATATAATAAAATTCAGTTCCTTAGTCAGTAGCTGCTGTATTGACAGATATTGGCACACATCCAGCATATATATTATTAAATAACATTCTATTGAACCATCGTGTTTTAAAAATTATTGCTTTTACTTAAGGGAAGAGATTTGAGAGATTCATCACTTTTGAGTTCTTTTTCATTTTTTTCCAATAATAAGCATGGTTTGAGTCCTTTCCTGGAAACACATTAAGGATGCAGTGCCAGGTTCTTCCCATCTGTCATAACAGGAAGGACAACTGATATTTTGTAGTTATTTTAAATGCAGTAAGAAGTCAAACACACTAAAATCATTCTGTATCTGTCCCCCTGTGTAAAGATTTCTTTTTTGACCAAGTAATTCTTCCTTTTATATGGGCAATGCTTTAGCACAGAGGTAAACAAATAGAGGGCAGTGGAGTCAGAGATTAGCACTCACAAGTTAAAGGGAACTTCACAGGTCTTCCTATATACCTTTCCCATCTAATGCAGCATCTACATTTGCTGTATCCTTTGTAGATGAAGCTGTTTCTGCTCAAAAGTTACCAAATGTAGACTACTTTTGAAAAGCCATCTGTTCAGACTTATTTCTCCTACCTGGATATGAGGGCCAAATAAAAGGAAGGAAAACTCACTAGTCTAAATCTGTGGTTGAGCAGATACTCATTTCTAACTTCTTGCTTTTAAAAATTTACTGAGTATCTATGATGTGCCAGGATTTCACATTTATTACATAAAATTACCATAAATGTTGATGTATATGGGGTTCTCATTAAGGACTGTGTGTAAATGGGTTGCTTTCCTAGTGATTGTTGATTAAGTATGGTTTGGAATAAAATTTCCCATGGATTTCATTTTAAAAATTGAGTTCTCTCCTAGGCTGCCTTCAAAAGCCGATTTAATCTGTAAGACATAACCATTACCAGCGTGATTTCTATAAGAAAATTCAGTGTGTCCCCACACCTACTATCCCCTTTCTTCTTTCATTTTTTTGTCCCTTCAATTAATTGCACACTCAAAGACTAGGATCAAAGCTCTTTCTAATGTAGCTTCTTTTGGAATGTGGGTGATTTTCATGGAAGGATCAGGTATTCTATGACAGGAGCAGCACCCATTTTAAAGTCAGGGCTACCTTCATGAAGACTCAGGTTTACCTAGGGTTCTTCTCATAGAGTCAATCAAAAAGCACAATTGGAAATAACTGTGTGACTAACTCTCGGTACCCAGAAAGAGATGCTCTCAACTTGGATGTTGCTTAGATGATGCTACTTAAAGCCCCTCTCCTTTTTCTTGAGGAAAAAACATAATATTTTGACAAACCTTCCAAAAACAAAAAGCATGCTACTTACAGTGATTTATTCAGGTTTTAGCCCAAGACCAAGAGGAAATTCTAATCTCAGAGGAATAGAGGAAGACTTTAATTATACCAGAATCAAAAAGAAAAGGCATATGTGAACCACCTAAAAATAACATAACCCCAGAAAAATGAAAGGAAAACTAAGAAAATTAAGTTTCTTTCAGGTGTATCTAGAAGGATGCTTATGTATTTACAATGTCATTTGTGTGGATAAATGTATAAGAAATTAAAAATGGTGAGTAAATACAATGGTTATATGAGTTCAAAGAGAAACTATCCTAAATACACTTATTTAAATGTAAGATAAAAACCAAGTCACTTTTACCTCCAAAACAAATGTTACCTTGTATTTGAATATTTGCTCTGTCTTAAAAGATGTATCACATGTATTAGATTACAACATGTACAATTAAAATTATAGCAATTCTCATGGCAAATGCCTTTAATTATAGAAATTTTCTCTAATTCTATAATTCACACAAGATTAGATTTTGTCTTCCATGATACATTAAAATATCTCATGATCCAGTGCATTTAAAGAAAAGGAATCTTGCCACACCTGTGGCACACACCTGTAATCCCAGTAGCTCAGGGTACAGAGGCACAAATTCAAGGCCAGCCTCAGCAATTTAGCAATCAGCAATTTAGTGAGATCCTCAGCAATGTAACAAGACCCTGTCTCAAAATTAAAAATAAAAAGGGCTGGGTATGTAGCTCAATGGTAAAGCACCCCTGGGTTTAATCCTTAGTACCAAAAAGAGAGAAAAAAGTTTCATTTTTTAAAGGAAATCTTGAATAGACCATGGATGTTGGGTACTGACTGGCTGTTTGAATTGTCAGAGCTGGTGGACATAAGGGCTCCACCATGCCTTCTCTATAGAAGGTAGTATATAAATGCATATACCCTTTCATTTCTGCTTCAGGTAACTGTCTTTGTAGCTGCAGCTTACCAAAATCAAATTAGCAAAATTGAACATGTCTCAATAATTTTTCCTGGTAGGAGAGAGGTTATTATATCAGTCAAGTAAATGGTACCTTGGTGTCCAGAAGCAGGAAAGACAAGTTCTGAAAGAAGCATTGTTGAGTCTCTGTAGCACAATGCTAATGACATGACATGTATGTTTGGACTAAGGTACAAAAGTGTGGTTCCCACTGTCAGTATTAAGCTCTGATAAATTCATGTGTCTCCTTTCCAAGTTATTTCTTCCTTTGCCGGTCCATCCATTAACTCCCAACTGAATCTTGGTCAATTTTGTTGGCCATAAAAAAGGGCAAGGGAGAAAGAGGAAATGACTCCTTCCCTTTCCAGGAGGAATGAAGCATCTTGCTAGAGGCAAGTTTTCATCATATTTGTATGCAAATGTAGCATTATATATTTTGTAGCCATGAAGGACGTAAATTAGGGTAGAAATAGACTGCTTAATATCCCCTGTGCAATCAATAGATCATAAAGGGAAAAGTATAAAAAATGTATGATCCCTTTCCTTCCTCCCCCCTCCCCCCTGCTGCATCCAGAGTTCCTGCATTTCTCTTGTGTTTCCCGTTCCCATCCCCCTTACGTATCCTCATCCACTAATGAGAGAGGACATTCGGCATTTGGTTTTTTGGGATTGGCTTACTTCACTAAGCATAGTGTTCTCCAATTCTATCCATTTGCCTGTAAATGCCATGATTTTATTTTCTTTTATTGCTGAATAATATTCCATTGTGTATATGTACCACAATTTCTTTATCCATTCATCTATTGAAGGGCATCTGGGTTGCTTCCGCATTTAAATAAATAAATAAATAAATAAATAAATAAATAAATAAATAAAAAATAAAAAAATAAAAAATAAAAAAAAATGTATGATCCAAGATTTCCCTTGGAAAGAACAAAGACAGATGTTCTGCATTGCTTTCACTGAGTTTAGGAGTGCACGTACCATTTTCTAAGGTTGTATTAAAGAGGTAAGTATTTTAGATTTTTGGAAGTCCCTAGTATTTGATTACGCTTTGTAAAGGGTAGAAATTCTATGTAAAGCAGTTCTTAAGACAGTTCTTTCCTCTTTTTCTGAGTATATCTTATAATAACTCCTGTGATTATCTAAGAAATTTCAAGGAGATTAATCAATCTGATATATGTATCTTCAAAAAAAAAGGTTCTTAACAAACTACAATTAAGTGATTTGAGATGCTATTAAATATGGCAAACAGGAAATATTTTGAAAATATTAAAGGATTTAATAAGTCATCATTTTTATAAGTATGATCATGTGAGAAAATATAAACATGTATGAATCTGCATATGTACATGATAAGATTTAAATCAGGAAATGCTATGTTCCAGTGATCTACTGCTGTGTAACAAACTACTCCAAAACTTAGTGATTAAAACAAAGGAGACTTTATGGTCTGTAATAATGTTTGTGGTACAGGAGTAACTTGCTTTCCTCTTGGAAAACAAGGAAAATGTGTATCATCGATAAGGCAACATAATCCACAACTAAAAATGTACTATGCCCTACTTGGTTTTACTTTTGTTCTATATTGTTGTTGTTAGTTTGCTTTTACTTTTGTTGAAGGGAATTTTTTCAAGATTTCTGTTCCCTTTTATTGTTCTCACTCTCTTGCTGTTGGTAGCTCCCTGTGGGTGATAGGTTGCTATATCATACTTCAGTACCTGGATGGCTGCTTTCAATTATATAACTTGAGTTATTCTTTCTAAACAAGCACATGTACATAAATATCTCTTTTTAAAGTTATGTTAGATTCTTTCTCATTCATGATTTTCTAACAAATAGTTATGGAACTCTTCCTTTCTTCTTTTCCAGTTCATTTAAAAGTAAACATAAGCTTTCTTTAGTGGGTTAGTAAAGATAAAGGCTAAAATGTTGCAGGAAAGCATCTTAAAACATACAATTCATCAAATAATATGGAAGTTTGTTTCTCTTTCATAATAGCCAAAGGCATGAGCCAAGCTCTTGACAACAATTTTTGACAACTATTCTTTAACAAATAGACAACAATAACCCAGTTGAACTGAGAGGCTCTGCCCTCCTTAAGCTGTGAACTCCAAGGTTCTTTGAATTGTCACCATTTCTAAGAAGTAGGAGGAAAAATTGGGACCAAATCCAGGGCAAGCATCTATATGTGTTTAATAAGATGACCCAGAAATTACACGCTTAATTTCCACCTATCTCAATGGCAAGAATTTAATCATATGGTCAAGGCTCGTGGCAAAGGATTTTCAGAGTTATAGTTCCTAGTCAGGCATTCAGGTGGCCAGGTAGAAAAGATTTGAGGGGCAGGAAGAAGTGGAAACAGTTAATTTTATGCCACATAGGCTGCCTTATCAGATTACTCAAATTTTTCTTTTCCTTTTTTTGAAATTACTCCAATTTAGATAATTGATACACAATGGGGTGACTATCCAGTTATTCTCTGTATCCCAAAATTGTAATGCCAAGATATGCATCCCATGCTCAGGTTTGAAAGACTCTTTTTAATAAAATAATTTGGCATTCATGGGTCAGAGATGTCCCAATGCATATATTTCTGATTTTGAATGTCCTTTAGCCCTACTTTTAGGAGGCTCTGATACATAATATAAGCTGGAGGCTGTGACCATTTTTTTTTAAATAATAACTATTATCCATGCATGATTATTTTCTTTGGTGCTGCCAAGGATACAGGATGATCATTATAGAAGAATGTGGATGAAATAATTAAAAACAACAGCAGCATTAATATAGATCTCATTCATTGTCAAAGTCCCAATCCCCAGAGCAAAAAAGAACTGTAGAATTTTTGAACTGGATAGAATCATCTGAGGTCTGATTTACATAGGAAACCACTGGAGGTTGAATTACTTCTTGTGATAACTTTGCTCATGATCAGAAGAGGCTATCAAATTGCTGAACTATTTGGAGAAATAAGAGAAAATTTTGAGTTTCTTTCATTTGGGTTTAAAGCTGAGTAGGTCTGGTTAGGATCCCTTTCAAGCCTTGCTCAGGTGAGAAAATCCAAGCTCCAAAGAGGAGTCTTCATTCTTGTAAGTCAGTCATTGTGACATGACATATGAAACTCTCCATTTTATGCTGGGACCTTGATGAAAAGGGCTTCCCTATCTGTGTCTGACCTATTTGTAAATTCTCCTATCATAAGATAACATATGCACCTAATTTTAGCTGCCTTTTTAAAGTCAAAATTGTGTTTGTGAAATTCATTAAACATTTCTGTATAGTTCTTTCCCATTTCTGTGTTGCATTCCATTATAAGAATACACCACAATTCATTTATGCATTCTACTGCTGATAGGTATGTGGATAATTTTCAGTTTGAAATTCTTAAACAAGTAGACAATGAAAGCCAGTTATATGTAGAAAAGTAGAAGTGTTAATCGGTAGCTTTGAATGTTCTTTTCATTCCCAAAACTGCCATCTTCTCCTACTGAGGGAATATCTTTTAAAGTTGACCCTGTCAGTGGTAATGTAAGTTCCACATCTTTACTTGAGAGCTTAGAAAAAAAAAGCCTGCTGGATATGAGCTCCAAAGTGTAGCCCTGCCTTATATTTTCAAAGGGAAAGGCAATCTTTGCTGAGTTTACATATTTCATAATCTGGTATTATAGAAAGTAGGAACAATAAGCCTCTTTCCAATTTAAAAGATTCAAAAAATCTCACCATTCTCCAACATACCCAAATTAAAAAGTAGTAATAAGTTGGAAAGGAAAATGCATTTTGGCATTTTTTCAAAGATTTGAATTTCAAAGAGTTATTATTACACATAACAAAGAGAGGGAAATGACAATGTATTTAAATAACTCTCCCTAGAAATTTCACATTAAGTACATTTCAGACATGCTTTAAGATGCAGAAATTAGAAGTTATTATTCCAGCAGTATTTCCTCCTGAGGTTATCTTACCAGTCCAATGAGCTGCCAGCCCTACAGTGAGATTGCTTCATAGGAACATAAAATTCTAGACTATAATCAAGGTTTGGTGAAAGCAAACAAGTGCCCAAAACCACTGTGGATCTCACCATTGCAATAATTTTACTGGTATTAATTTATATATTTAAAGGAAAAGATCTCTATCTTCTATGACACATCACAAGGAAGTCCATCTTCTATGCTATATAATAATTATTTTAAGTTTCCTTGACAGTCTTCCTCGAGGGTGTTGCTGCTAAAACTTTGCATATTGGTTTATAATCACCATTGTTGCTAACTCATATTTGTGTTTTGTTTCTTGGCTCACTAAACATAATGTAAAAAGTGTATATTAAAAGCCAATGGAGTTTGGCAGGAGTCCTATATTTGCCACCAGTTAGCTGAGTGGCCATAGACAAGTAATCTCAATCTGATACTCGACTTTGTCCT
>CM053401.1:147807621-147840037 GCA_028644305.1 Xerus rutilus
CCACTGGAAGATGACCTCTGAAAACTTGTGCCTTGTTTCCTCTGGACTTGACCCCATACACCTCTTCCCTCTGCTGATTTTATATTTTTTTAATCCTTTCACTGTGATAAATCACAGCCATGGATATGACTGTGTGCTGTCTGAGTTCTCTTAGCAAATCATCAAATCTGGGAGTAGTCTTGGGAATCTCTTACATAGGGTTATTGTGAATGTGAGATCATATGCATTAAACCTTAGTACCAAACCAGTTCTACACAAGAGAAAGAAGAAATCTTCCACCAGGTACAGCTTCAGGACATTGTGGATCATTTCTGCACTGGTTCACCTATCCTGGGTTCCTTCTTCATACTTTGTCTTAATTGTACCTAGATATTAAGATCATTTAACTTATGTTTATAAGATTTCTTGACATATAGGGAATATAGTACTTAATCTTTTTTAAAATTATGTTTTCCAGGAGAGAGAATACATCAGGGTGTTTGATCCCTTATCATCTTTCTTTAGTTTCACAAATTAGTCTGAAGCATTACTAGGTGTCCTTCTGCTCCCTATTGCTGAATTGCATAGGACCCAGTCTCTGCCTTTCACCTGAGTGTGAAGTTCTGCATTGCTAACAAATAATAGCTACTACTGATGAACTATAATTGCGTATCTTGGAGATTCTGTATCTGCTTTCATTCAAGTATGAGTTAAACAGAGATGTTACCTTAGGATTTAGAACTTGTTTTTAATTTTAAGTTGCTTCCTCTATAACTCTTTAACTCAAACTTACTAGACATGTAGAACTTTAGTTATTACCACCTAAATTATAGTTGTATAGTGTCACAGAATTCATACAGGTAGATTAATTCAACTGTGGGTTTCCTCTATATAATTCCCTTATTTAAAAGCAGGAACCATGTTTGTTCATTGATAGTTTCCTTCTTATAGTCTAGCTTGAATGACACAGCAACCACTAGAAAATTTACAACCAGGAAGGGAATAGCAAAACATTTCTATTCTGGTTCTAAAAATATTTTGTATAGCATTTTCAGTGCTTTTTCAGATAGGAATACATGCAAAACTTTTCTCAGATGATTTCTCTGAAATAATTCCTACCTTTCTTTTCATAATGATCATAACTAAAGTCTATTAAAATGTCAGGTAGACTTAGCCAACAAAGAACCAAATTATATTTTGGGGTATATTTCATGTTCACTAAATAAAACTAAGATGTGACATGTAGAATCACTAATTTGGTACAATTTTCTGTCACTGAAAATGTTGCAGGCCTTCAACCAACCAGATAGTAGTATCAAAATCAAGACTCCTTTGAGTTAAGGCAATTATGTGATAGCTAATGTAGTTGCCCAGATTGGACATTGTTTTTTGAAACTTCAGAGCAGCTAAAATTGAAAGAGAAAAATGATGAGCAGCTGGAGATGCAAGATATGAGATGATAGGTGTTTGCCTTAGCCTTTTTCTAAACAACAACCTACTCCAAAGCATAATGGTTTAAAGCAACAATCATTTATTTGTATCCCAATTATATAGATCGGCACCTGTGGGTCCAGCTCAGTTTGGTAGTTCTGCTAGTTTTGACTGGGCTTGCTCATGTGAATAGCTGTAGGTCAGCTGGGCAACTGTATTTCTTGGACTTGGCTGGTTGTCGGCTGGGATGACAAATGACAAAGAACCATGGCATCTTTTCTTTTAGCAGGAGAGCCTGGTCTTGTTCTCACATGGGCTGCAGATTCCAAGAGCAGCAAGAGGGAAAACCTTAATGTGCGAATACATTGTACACTCATGTCACATTTTCTTTTGTCCCATTAGCCACAGCAAATTACATAACCCAGAGTCAGTGTGAGAGAGGCCTACTTAAGGGCATAGACATTGTGGATCTATTCTGCAATAGTCTACCTCCCCTAAGTTCCTTTACTTCTTTATGCTTTGGCTTAATTGTACCTAGACATTAAGATCATTTTACTTATGTTTATAAGCTTTGTTGGCATATAGTACTTAATCTTTTTTAAAATTATAAGAGAGACAATATATCCAAGTATTTTGAGCCCATATCATCTTCATTAGTTTCCCAAATTAGTCTGAAGTAGCAACCAGGATGAATGGGATGGGTTTCAACAGAGTCAGGGAATTCAAAGCTATGAATGGTCTGTGATTGTTGATGAGAAAATATTTATCCAGGCAGAGGATAAATAAAATGAGAAAGGAGTAGGAATACACTGCCTAAAAAACAGCAGCAAATGATAATAAAAGAAATAGATAATGGGTGATTCGAGTCTGTTATCAAATATTTCTGGAGCCCTTCTATATGGCTGACGTTAGCAAACAGTAATAAGCAAGCAGACAGCATCCTTTCTAGGATTCTACCTACTAGGAGAGAAAACAGATACTGAGCATGCTGTCACGTTTAATTAGTCACAGTTGGATGAATGCTATGAAGAACATGTATATAGAATGTATAGCCATAAGAATATACAACCCATGCATTCCAGTTTAAGAGCCAAGAGGTAAGACTTCAGCAGCAAAGCAACACTTAAGCCAAAATATCATCTTTTATAAAGTACACAACATTGTGTGGAAGGATTCCCAATGTGATCATGATTATCCTATTCACAGATAGTAGATTCAGAGAAGGAAAAGCTACTACCCCAAATCACAACTGATTGGTGACCAATCTATTATTCAAACCCAGGTTCTCTTACATGATATCAATACCACAAAGCATAACATGTCCATTTTACTTATTTTCCAGAGGTATTGTGGTCACTAGATATATTTTACCTAGATAAGCTGTATTGTTTTAAGTAAAACACATTGTACAAAATTCTGAATACAATATGCAAAGAAAAATTAATCTTCCTGCCTTATCCCCTGAGTTCTCTTCTCTACAATGACAGTCAATTTTCTTGTACATTTGCCCAGAAGTATGTAGTTAGTGCTTGTGGCACATACTTTTGCTGGATGTTTTCTAAGTGTATGATAAATGATTACCTGTTTAGTCCTCTAATAATAACTTTATATGGTAAGTGTGATTATTAGGTTATTTTTTCATGTATGCATACATTCTATTTTTGGATTTTAGGTGTATACCAAATGTTGAGATGCCTCTCCCAGCATGCTGGTCAGATTTTGCTTTGATAATACCACAAGAACAAGCAAGTCTAAAATTTTAGTGGCTGACTTACAAACATGCATCTATCCCCTGTGAGTCAGCTGTGACTGAGCAGTAGCTCACTTGGGCTTGCCTGGTTTTCATGCTGAATTTGGTCTGTGTTCACTTCATACATCTCTTCTTCTAAGGCTGAGGCTGAGGAAGCATCATCTACCTGACAGAGCATCATCTAAGTTGCCAGAGCACATGGGGCAAAGTGATGCACCGGCACCCCAAACTAGCTTATTGCCTCTTCTATCAGTAGTCTGTTGTTCAAAGCAGGTCACAGACCAAATCCAAAGTCAGTAGTGCAGGGAACTATATATGGAGAGTCTGAGGAGAGAAAAAAAAATTTGAATGAAATTAATCTGTATACCCTGACAATCCCCAACTTTTATCTTTTGCAGCTGGTATCTAGAGGTATAACTGAAAAAAACGTAACTGTGCATGAAGTTAAAGTAACTTTTTAAGGTCTTTTGCTGGCAAAATATAAATAGCTGCCTCTTTTCTGTTTGTATTTCCCAGGTTGTTGCATCATGTTTGGGAAGAAAAAGAAAAAGATTGAAATATCTGGCCCATCCAACTTTGAACACAGGGTTCATACTGGGTTTGATCCACAAGAGCAGAAATTTACGGGCCTTCCCCAGCAATGGCATAGCCTGTTAGCAGATACGGCCAACAGGCCGAAGCCCATGGTAGACCCTTCATGCATTACACCCATACAGCTGGCTCCCATGAAGGTATGGCAAGGACTCTGTCTTTAGGTTGGCTTAAGCATGCTCTTATTTGATCCACTGTAATATCTTCATAGGAATGCTATAAAATGCCTAAGACATGTATTTTTTAAACATCCACGTATTAGCCACAATTATTCTTCAGGGGTTGTAATAGTCACCATTTATTATATATTGTGGCAAAAAGAAAGGAACCTTAGCTTTCAGATGTGTTATGTTAAAAATCAGATGCACAAAATTCAATCACAAAAAAATTAAATTTTCATTTCTACTTTAAATGGTGGTTTTAAGTCTATGCTGGAGAATATTATCCATCCCCCCTAATTAATTTTGGGAATAGCCTCTGATCAAATATTACATTAGACTAACTTATAAGTTGTTTTCCATTTGCTCTCAAAATATTTAAACATTTTAATGTAAAATTTAATACTTAGAGATTTACAAATATATATACACATTTATATTTGCATATGTATACTTTATGTAAGTAAATACATATACAAGTGTACATATAGATCTTTATGTCTGTCTTTGAAAGCTATTTCCAACAATAGCCAAAAAGTTGAGTCATAGGATAGGATATAATTTACCTTAAATAACTAGTAGATTTTTGGCAAGGAACATTCACAGCAATAATTGCATTACAACAGAATGTAGACCCATACATTTCAGATATGCCAAAGTACTTCAGGGATTGATGCTTCCTTCTGTACTTTAGAATGCTAAGAATTCCATAGACTATTGGGCAGTTTCTCAGAAGCTGTCTGTGGGAGTTAAACATTATTGAAATTTATCACTATGTTAGCCAATACATCATTCATGTTTTCTAATCCAGACAAAGTACAATTCAGATTTTCCTCTTATTATATTAGCTGTCATATGTGCTACATGAAAATCTTATACTGTGTTAGCATGAATACTGCATAAATAGTGTTGAAATAAGACATGAAGTATTTTTAAAGGATAGAAAAAAGGAACACCTTTGATAAATTATGGGAAATGTCTCTATCACCTGAGCTGCCCAAATTAGAAATGTGATTCCATCATTCTGCCTGGTCTTGGTCACTCTGTTCTGCTATGGGTATGTGAGTCTGTTCTACAAGATCAGTACAGAGTCTAATAATCTGCATACTATGAGTTTGGTTTTTGGATAGGATTTTTACAATGTTTGGAACAGCTATTATAATATTAAGCACACAAAAAGTGAATATTTGAGAAAATAATTCAGGGACAAAGAAGTCTTTCATTTCCAACAGGTATGGATTGATACTTAATAGAAACAGAACAATTAACTAACTCTACTAATTAACACTAGACAATATTTTATAATTGAACATGATTTTCTCCCTAAGAAAAGGCTAAAACTTCTCTAATAACCAAATAACAGGTTGAATCACATCTGAGAGGTTGGTATTGGAAATAATTTGTTTTTAGGTATTTTTTAAATATCCAAAGTTTTTATATAATCCAGAAAATGGAGTGAGAAGTGTGTCTGGAAAAGTTCTCTGCTCTTGATCATCATCATGAAAGGAAAATTCCCAAATGAAACTAAGGCTTATTTTCTTACCCTGGAATACCATTGTCAATATCATAAGAGAAGGAACATTTTAGAAAGGAGGCAAGGTCTTAGAGAAATATCCTAGCTGAAGACCCAGGCATGTGCTGTCTTGTTAGAAAGTATGTTTATTATTGGACAAGCACAGAAAATCACCTATTTCACCATGATTTTCTACCTGCCCTGGTGCTAACAGGTCTTGTCTGGCAGTGGAGAAACAGGCTCCCATCTCAGTGGTAACCCACCATGCTCAGTGGATATAGGAAAACACTCTAGATAATTTTTTTTCATCTTGTCAATGGCTTTACTCATTATCCTTTCCTCTCTGAAAGAATTTAGCAGTCCTACTGGCATTTGGAGCATGATTTCCCTACTGCTGCACTTCAGAGTCCTGTGATTCTGTGATTTTCTTATTCATTTTATGGCCTTTCTAGCCCTGATGCAAATGCATGAACTTTCAGTCTGTATGGAATGAGACTATTTGCTACAGACACTTCAATGCTAACTGGTGATGACTGGAAAATACATCTTGAATATAGAAACAGCTCTGGATTTTTGCAAATGAAAACTCAGGCATAATTTTGCCACAAAGAAAAAAAATAAGTAAAATAAAAACAGATAAAGAATGACAAAGTAAGATCCAGCTAGGTTGAATCTCCCCCAAAAAGAGTGAAACTAATCAAATGTATTTAATGGGCAAACATCCAAAAAATTCTGTATGTCATATTCTCACTGAATTCTTTAGAGTGAACCTATTTCTCTCTGAATACTCAGTACAGTTATCATTGCTGGCTGATGGTAGACAGTATTAGTGGTCAAAGAGAATCCTGTTGTCTCTGCCAGCCTCTTACAATGTGTAAAATTAAAAGGATGAAGCTGCCAAAACATGCCATGCAATTTGGATGATCCCACTCTTTAGAAATGCTTTCTGTGGAAAAAATCTTCCAAATTACTTAACAATGGCATATAAACCATGTAAAATATATCTTAGAAGTTAGAACAATAGTTGAAATAAGAGCTATGACTGAACTGACATAAAGGACTGAATATTAAAGATAAGAATTATGCAGGCCTAAAACCACTTTGACAAAATTATTTAAGTTAAGTAGAACCAATAGTCCTAGTTTGGTCAAATTGTCCTTGTAAAGAGGAGAAAAGAAAATAGGAAAGATATTATGACAAAAAAAACAGCCAATAAAAAGTGGGATCATCCCATGCGTTGTGACAAAGTGCTGATCCTTCTGCATTTGTCACCGAGCTCCAGCCAGACTAGCTCTGAGTGGAAATCCACCATTGTAATCAACAGTCGCCTCTCTGATTGCTTGGGATTTCCCCTGTTCCTATTCAGAATCTCAGTTACTTATTGTACCTTTTGCTTACAAGGGCACACCTCTCCTATGTAGACTTATTTATGTCAGTGTTTCTCAAGATATGCAGTGGATCAGAATCACCCAGAGGGCTCCACAAAACGGAGAGTGATTCAGGAATGGGGATGAAGATCAAGAATTTGCATTTCTATCAAATTTCCAGCAGTAGTGGTGCTGCTGCTCTGGTAACCAGAATATGAGAACTTTGATTCACATAGTTACAAAGGAATTTATCCTCATAAAGTATAATCCATGATTTTACGCCAACCAAGATTTCCCAAATGGCAAAATTTAACCAGAAGCCACAGGTTAGCTTGGACTGCTGTCAAAAGTAGAAGTTTCTGTGCCCAAGCCAAAGACATGTTGGCTAACTGAGACAATCAGAGCGCCCAAAGGAGGAGGATCCTTTTAAAACATTTGGCAAGGGACTGGGGATGTAGCTTAGTGGTAGAGCACATACTTAGAGTCTGTGAGGCTATGGGTCCAATCTCTAGCTTAAAGTTTTTTAAAAATTGGAAAATATCTTTGTAAAACTACTTTTTACATCTAACACAAGAAAATGATAAGCAATATTACCAAAATTCCTGCTGAATTAGATGTGTTATATAAAGGACAGGCTAAATGTTCACATTAGTTTGTTTTTGCCTGATGTGTACCAAACTTGATCCTTCATCATAATTTCCTGGGGTGCTTGTTGTAATCCACATGCTTTAGCTTCACTCTAGAGATTCTGATGCAGTAGTTCTGAGTTAGCTCCAAAGGCTTGCATTTCTAATAAGTGCTCAGATGCTGCTGATGTGGCTCATAGTTGGGGAACAGTTTATAAGAACCACTGTTGTAGGTGAACTGAAGTGAGAACATACCAATCATTCTTTCTCTTTGTAACAATCTAGAGATAATTTGAAAAATACTAAAAAAGAAACATAGAGGATAATATTTAAAAGTCTTCGTAACTTCTATCTAGCACGAACAAACAGAATATCTATCAAATATTTACTTCAAATTTGTTTTTAATTTTCTATTACAATTATAGAAAGAATACTAGGTGGTATTATTTGCTACATTTAAATCATATTTAATGATGATATACTGTATATATTATTCTCTAACTGGTTTTTCTGCCTAACATTATTGTGAAATGAATTCTGATGAGTAGGAAAAAACTGTGTTAAAATTTATAGTTTTTCTATAATGTATCTGCTTCTTTACTAAAGGATGTCACCAAATATTTGCTATTACAGATAATATTTGAAAAATCTGTGTTCATTTCTTCTAGGGCTCATGTTAAGTTTTCTTTCAATGGTTCTTCGTGTGGTCTGGAACCCCTGGGAGTCCCTCAGACTCTCTCAGGGAGTCTTCCAGATCAATACTATTTTCATAATAATACTAAGAAATCATTTGTGATTTTCACACCCATTCTCTCCTGAGTGTACAGTAGAATTTTCCAAAAGGTATGGGATATGTAGTAATGTCATTGATGCCTAATGGAACTTGGGCTTTATATTTATATGTTTTAAGTGTCTCAGTTTTAGTATATAACACAACAAATATTGATAATTGTAACATAAAACAAATCTTTTAAGGTTCACAATAATTTTAAGAAGTTCTTAAAACCAAAACGTTTTAAACCACTAACTTGGAGCTTACATCAAATTTGATTACTTGTAACTTCTGTAACTTGTTCCTCACTTTTTCGTTTGTTTTTTTAATGAAAATAACAGCATTTGTTTTCTCCAGTTAGCTCATATTTTTCTAGTCCATATAACTTCCTTAAGGACTATTGAATATGATAACCAACCCATTAATTATCATAGAATATGATTTCTCTAAACCAACTATTTAAGTCATTTAAACGCTGACATCCTTACTCACTAGGTCTTTTCTAATTGAACCTTCAAATCTTTCTAACAACCTTCTTTCATCCTGTCAAGATTGAAAAGTCACAGAGAATACCAAAGCCAACCTGGCTCTGACTGAGTGCCCTTCATCTTTGTCATCTCAGTATTTTAGAATCTCCCAAAGCTAGTCTCTGCCCCAACCCATTGCTTTCAAAAACCACCTTTCTGAACAAAACAAGTACAACTGAGATACATTGATCTTCAGCCCATTCTTGAAGACCACCATTCTGTTTTCTCCCACATCAGAACTTCTGTTGAAATCTCATGGGTTCACCTTAATTATAGTTCTCTACCTTTCTCCCTTTTTATGATTCACAATTTTACATTCAGAATAAAAATTTTTAAGAACTGTCATCTTTCTTAGTATTCCCGCCCCCCATGGAATTCTCCCTTCAGCATTTTTGGAAATCTGCTTTCCTAAAATGCAATGCAACTACCTATTTTCTAGCATTATTTTCCTTTGTCCCAAGGTAACAGATTCACCCAAGTTTCCTTCTCATTTGCACATCACTGATATGCTCTTCTTCATTGGTTGTAATTCAATCTAGAGGGGCTATTTTAGTGCCTCTTCTACCTCTGAGGGTTGTCTTCAAGGGATTCAAATTGTGTAGCAGATGTTTGGTATTCTCTTGGCTTAATGAAACTCCAGCAAATCTGAAGGCAAGGGCTGGCCTATCATCACTTTTCCGGCTCCAATGCCTGTTCTATGGTCTATACCACGAAAGCTTCATACTGCCTTACAGCTGGGCTGAGTGCCTTCTGTCCTGCTATTTTCTTCCTAATGTTTTCCACCAGGCCTCTGCTTCAAGCTCATAGGTTGGATTCCCTATGATCTTCCTATCCTCTTAAGCCAATATATTTTTACTCCCTTTTTTAGATCTATTTCTACTAATATATAAAGTTGAGCATAGAAGGATTGTTCTTACAACATAAAATGTGACACCCTGATGTTCACCCAGCCAGACCTCTTCTTTCCATTTCTAAGAGCCTGCGCAGCTGAACTTCAGGGCACCCCTGTGGGGGTGACAGTGGGGTCAGCAGAAGATCAGTGACAGGATATTCAGAGGCAAGAGGAGGAACTAGTGCAAAGATCCTCTGCAGTAACAAGCTTGGAGAGTTTAAGGGGAAAAGAGCTCACCTGCAAGGCTGGAGCAGACTGTGTCTGAGAGGCAGGGGGGAGATGGAATCAGATGGACAAGCAGGGCTTGGATGGTGGGGGTTTGGGACGCCATATCAGGACTTTGCTATTTGTTGAGACCCCATAAATGAAGAGCATGAGTCTCATACCAAGAAATTGTTCTATTATAAAATAAATTGATTCATTTAAAGGTCAGATTCACTTTAAAGTAGAAACCAACCCTATTGATCTGATATGTAATACTACAGGTTTCAGGTGCTTATTATTTAAATAGTTGTAAAGAGTTGGGATGTAGGACATCTTTCTGATGACCAGTGCTGAAAGATATTTAAGAAAAGCATAAACCTTCTTAGAGATGAAATAGTGTGTTTGTTATAAAGATAGTTAATCTCATGGGAAAGCAGAATGTAATAGAAAGTGAAATCCATTGGGCATGTTGCCTATATTTTAAGACCTCTTGTTAAAAATATTACTTCAAAAGAACTGCAGCAGTGTCTATGGAGGTGATCAAAACCAAGGCTCTCATTGGGAGATGGGCTATCATACTATCTCTATATTCCTATGCCTGCAAAACTAGGGAGGACAACAAGCTTGGACTTTCCAATTTTCTCAGTGCCTATTACTGCTGAAATCCCCCTTTCAATTTCAGTATGCCTTTCGAACCATCTTACTATCACAACTGCAAAGAAAAACATCTCTCACTTGCTAAATTTTAGGAGAGTTGGGCAATGTAAACTTGTTTCTGAATAAAAGGAGAAAACCAAAACCAAAATCAAAGCTAGGTTTATTATATGTCTTTTATTTCTATGATCCCACCAAGTCTATATACTCTGAAAAAATAATTTTCCATTATATCAGTGAAGTTAGTATTGTATTTGATGTGTATCCTATCAAAATCATCTCATCCTACCTCTCTCTCTTTCTCTTTTTCTCCAATACCCACACCTTTAAAAAGAAGTAAAAATTGACATCCACCTCTTATAAATACCATCTTCTTTTATATCAGTGCTTTTTAGTATTTTACTTAAGCCACATTAACATTTCCTTTCAAATTTTGAGCAAAGTTAGGTTCAAATGGCTTCTTTGTTACTCCATAAAGCAAAGGCTGATCTTTCCAGGGAAGAATTAGTGCCCCAAGGAAGTTATCACTGAAGGTGCCCGCCTCTTTCCAAAAGGAAAGGTGTTAACCACAATTCTTCCCCAAGCCTGGCACCTGTGATCACAAACAGGTGATTCTTGTCCTCAGTGAGGCCAGTAGAGAATAACTGGACTTGCATAGTCTGTTCTTCTAGCATTTGGAAGACAACTCTCAGCATCCCCATTAAAATTGAACAACTCAGATCCTATGAATGAATACTCTCCATTACTCTTTATTAGCATTGCCCTGTCACCCTCAAGATCAAGGTAAACATAAACAGACTATACAATTTTAAAATAATTGTCATTAATAGGTTGTATTGGAGGTTACTTATGACTAGGTCTATTTCACAATGCCTCCTCTTAGTTCAAAATGTTTTCCCCAGCATTCCTGTAGTGATCCTGATAGAGCAGGCTCTACCCAAAAGCAGAGCATTCCAGGGATCCTGTGAACACCTCAACTTGATCATTTGACCCCAGCTCTGCTCTCAGGGCAGAAGCTGGTATTGGGGCCAAGTGGGCATCAAATCTATACTGACCTGAATTTTTTGTTGAAATTTCCTAGGACATAGGCCTGACCAAAATCAAGAATATGATGACCAAATATTGGTGTTTTTCAGAGCACAAAATGATTGTTCTATTGATTGATTGTGCCATTCATGTAACAACTGATGAAGAGTTTTAACCCAATTGTGTGGGTGAAGAAATTTTGACTCAGCATGATTAACTGATTTGTTCAACTTCACTGATTTTCTAACCTTAATCTACTTCTTATGTTGGACCCAGCTGTGTTTGGTTACCCCACAGTCTTTCTTTCTTCCTCTTGTGTCTTTCTTCTCTAAAAGATTACTTTGTGTGTCCCCCGTGCAAAGCATCTGCTTTTGATAGGAAGGCCATAGGGAACAGATAATCATAATTCCAAGGAGAAAAATCTTACATGGTAACATCAGATATGTGATTGGAGTGGCATCCTTGAGCAAAAGAAATTTTCTAGTCTGCCTAGAGCAGCACAGGAAAGACTGATTGTCCTGAGGAAGGTTTTGGCAAATAATAATAATAATAATAATAATAATAATAAAATTATTATTGAGGGATGTCTATACTAATTATGGCCTTGTATATCAGATGCTGTGTTCCACAGGTGCTACACATATACCATCTCAGGTAGACTGAATTAAACTCAATTCATTATTTCTTTTGCCACAGCCTCATGAAGGGTTGAGTATTTCCCCACCCCTTGAATTGAGGCTTAGCCAAGTAACTTGTATGGCCAATTATGTGGTATAAACAAAAACATGCAATGGATTGCTGAAATTTCTCTATGTTCTTTTGCTGTCAACATAAGAATATACTTTGGAAAGCTCAGTGATTCAGAACAGTGAGTAGCACCCCAGCCTTCCTATATCTTTGGAACCTAGAGCACAGCCACCCTAGCTCCATACTCATTATATGACACTGAGTGTGAGGATATTTCTTATGCAGCCTTATTGGACAACTGACTGATACTGTCTCATTTAGAACTGATATCCTTTTTCTTTTCTTTCTTTCTTTCTTTCTTTTTTTTGGTACTGAGCACTGAACTGAGGGGCACTTAACCACTGAGCCACATCCCCAACCCATTTTATATTTTATTAGAGACAGGCCCTGTTAAGTTGCTTAGAGCCTTGCTAAATTGCTGAGGCTGGCATGAACTTGCAATCCTCCTACCTCAGCCTCCAAAGCCACTGGGATTAAAGGCATGCCCTACTCATATTAAAGGCATGCCTGGCTCATATTATCCTTTTCAAGTAGGTAGTATTGACTGTATTTTGCGTGAGGAGAACAAGGCTTTTCAGGAATGAAAAGTTGTTGAAGATCCAACAGCCCAAACTGGAAGAGCCAGGGTTCAAACCTCAAAACTATCTAACTCCAAAACCCATGGCTATGATCATTGTATCACCCTGATTCCTGATGATAAGGGTGTAATTTGGGCATTAAAATGTGTTTCATGTGTAAAGGATGCTAGGTCAGAGAAAAAAAAAATGGTTCCTTCCTGCTTAGTCCTTTCTTTTTATCTAACAGATGATACAATTGGGACTCTGGTATATGCTAGGTTTTTTCCCAAGGCCATGGAGCAAATTAACATTAGGTTTCTATGGGTAAAGCATGCCTTTGATTCAGGCACTTTGAAAGCATAGATTTAGCCCTTCAGCTCCCACTCACTTGAGCATCTGATAAGGATGTCATTTTAAATACCTTCCTGGTTGTGATTTCTATCATTTATTGCCATAGGACTTTATTTTCTACTTGTAGAGTACTCAGGGCCCTTTGCAGGGTCTTTCATTATGCATGTAATCCACACAGTGTTCTCAAGTGAATTAGGCAGAATCTTTCAACAGAAAATGTCAATGAAAGCATTTGCTGAGAAGCAAATGAGTAAACTTCAAATGCACGCTGGCTGCTCACTCTCCCTTCCCTCAATGGCCTTGCTGCTCCCTGAGCTAATCATATTTGAGGTCAAACAGTGAACCCCCAGTTCACAGGCATCTCCCCAGACCCCTAGTGGTTTCTCTTAGAGTGGCCTGCTCTAAACTCCTCACAGCTGAACTCACTGAATGATGAGAATGGCTATGCTTTGATAACTGGAAAATTCTGTGTAAAATAAGAGGATATTCTCAGGAACACCCTATTTGCCCCAGCTGGGCTTTCCCGGTAGTGGTGACCTAACTGAAAATAATCCTTCTAAATCAAAAGAAAAAATGCCTGCAGTTCTCTGTGACTCCCACTTATGCTTGGAACTTGAAAGATTTAATTTTATCTCTCATTTAGCATCTTATAGAAATTGGGACACTAAGATGGCAACTCCGGGCTGCCTCGGTAAAACTGTCAAGTGCTCGTTTTTAATCATTTCATCAAGGAATTTCAAGTAGAAGCACTACTATAGTGTCGATGCTATACTAGTGACAAATCTATCATTTCAGTAATTGCCAAGCAGGACATCACTGTCCAATTGGTTAGTTGTCACTACTGTTACCTATAAGGCTAAAGGATTATTTAAAATTTGTGTGCCTAACATAGTGCTGGTCTAAGAGTTTGCTATGATTGTTCAATCATTACCTATTGAGAATCTTTGCATGAGTCTTCCATTGCTGCAAGACAAATTACCACAAACTCAATGGTTTAAAAGAGCATCCTCGTTATCACAGTTTCTGTAAATTCAGAGTCTAGAAATAGCTTAACGAGGTCCTCTGCTTAATGAGTCTTGCAAGGCTGCAGTCAGGGAGATAGCTGGGCTTCATCCCCATCTGGAGGCTCAACTGGGGAAGAATCTACTTCCAACCTTATATAAGTTGTTGGCAGGATTTTTTTCTTTTCTGCTGTAAAACATCTAACACAGGCCAGCAGGTGAGGGAGAGCTAGTCTGCTTGGAGTGTATATACCATCATGTAACTACAGAAGTGATAGCCCACCATTCTTTCTCCACTGGCCTCACTGCTCCCTGAGGAGCATTATACAAAATGTATCCATGGCATTGCATTCACCTTTGCCAAATATCACAATTATGGAAGTGACAGGCCTGTCACCTTTGTGTGCCTAGTTGGTTAGAAGCAAGCCACAGGTCCTGTCCATATGCATGAAGAGGGGATTACACAAGAGCATGAGCACCAGAAGGTAGGACATTATGACTGACAGGATCACTCTAGGAGCTGTCCTCTGTAGTCTCCAATATGCCTTCCATATGCAAAATGCATTCATCCCAGCCTAAAAGTCCCCAAATCTCATTCCATTACAGCATCAACTCATTTAAATTCCCATCATTTAAATTAGGTTAGGACTGATGGAACACTTAGGTGTAATCTGTTAAGTACAGCTTCAGGGTACAATTCTTTTTCCATCTGTGGACCACTGAAACTAGAGACAAATTTTCTCCCCCAGCCTCCTCAACATAAAAGTGGGAAAGACTTAGGATAATAGGGATAAAAATTCTGGTTCAAAATGAGGGAGGCAGGTAAACACAGGGTGATTGAAGGTAAAAAGGGATCACTGGTCCATGTCTATTCTGAATCCAGCCTGGCAGATATTGAAAATTCTTTGATTAAATTGAAAGAGATAGGAATGTTCTTCTGTGTCTCTAGCTCCACCCTCTGGTTTCTTATGGAGTGCTGTCCTCCTTTTTCATGAGAGGTAGCATGTGCTTACAACTGAAGCAGTTATATGGGCCTCCTTTCTACTATCAGTAGAATTGGGCATGCGAGTTGTCCTAAAGTCTCCTTGATTTCATATCTCCCTGTCCCTTTCAGGCCAAGTTGGCAACATGTCTGTTGAAACAACTTCTTAAGAACTTTGTGCATTTATCGCTGTAGTTCACAACATTAAGCAAAAGCCTTGACCTTCTGTTGAGATAGCTAAGGGACAATGGCCTTAGGCTTCCTGAGGTTCTCTGGTTTGATTGAGAAGACTTGTGGAGCACACTCATAATCACTTAAAAGGCCCATTGTGTAACTGCCTGTTCTATCCTTTCACTCTGAGTTCTTAACGCAGTTTTACAGGCACACATTCAGCTTTCTCTTCAGAGCATGCTTTCTGAAGAGTGAATCTATTTTGTTATGGTTTGGATATGAGATGTCTCCCAAAAGCTCCGATTATTGCAGGAATGTTCATAGGTGAAATGATTGGATTGTGAGAGCTGTAACCTAATCAGTTCATCGACTTGGAATGAACTGACAGGGTGGTAACTGTAGGCAGATGGGGCATGGCTGGAAGAGATGCGTCAATGGGAACCTACCCTGGAAGAAATCATCTTCCTTTTAGCCCCTTCCCTTTTATTGTCTCTGCTCCCTGGGGGCTATGAATGGAGCAGCCCTCCTCTACCATGTTCTGCCATGATGGGCTGCTTCATGTTGGGCCCAGAGTAATGAACTCAGTCATCTAATATTTGAGACCTCTTAAAGAGTGGGTCCCAAACAAACTTTTCCTCCTCTTAGTTTTTCTTTTTGAATATTTAGTCACAGCAACACAAGCTAACACATCTTCATTTTAGCATCGTTGCCATCTAGAGACCATCTAAATTGTTACATCATCACATTCTGATTATTTTTTAAGAAAATCCTTCCTTCAATTTATGTCTGGCCCAGCAGAAAAAAACTTGTCAGTTCCTCCAACACTTTTCTTGGAAGTTTATCATTTGCATGTTCTGCTTTCTGTATAACTGCAGGGAACAATTTCACCAAGATTTACATAACAAAAATCTCTCTTCCTTCACTTTCCAGAAACATGTTCCTTACTTGCTATTGAGCCCCACCATTAGCATTCTCAGAGTCTAAATTCCTATAAAGACATTTGTTTATGGCAATTTAGGCTTTCACTACTCTGCTCCTCAAAATTTCTCCAGGCTTCACCCACTATTTGGTCACAGAACTCCTTCTACATTGTTATGGATTGAATTGTGTCCTTCCCAAAATTCATATGTTGGGACACTGTACCCCAATATGACTGTATTTAGAGGTAAGGACTTTAAAGAGGTAAATAAAGTTAAATATGCTCATAAGGAAAGGGCTCTAATCTAATGAAATTAGTATTTTTATAAAAGGAGGAAGAGACACCACAGTTAACACAAAAAGAAAAGGTCATGTAAAAGCACAATGAGGTAGGTAACTGTTACGGTTTGGACATGTGATATCTGGCAAAAGATCATGTGTGAGTTAACGCAAGAAAGTGCAGAGGTGAAATGATTGGGCCATAGAGCCTTAACCTAAACAGTACATTAATTCCACTGATAGGGATAAACTCTGGGTAACTCTAGGCAGATAGGATGTGGCTGCAGGAAGTAGATTGCTGGAGGCTTGTCTTTGGGGTTTACATTTGTCTCTCACCAGAAAGCTCACTCTCTCTGCTTCCTGATTGCCGTGTCTTGAGCTGCTTTCCTCTTCCATACATTTCTGCCATGATGTTCAGCTTCACCCTGGGCTCAGAGCAAAGGAGTTGGCTGTCTATGAACTGATACCTCAAAAACCCTGTGAGCACCCAATTTTTCCCCCTCTACATTTTTCTTGTCAGATCTTTTGATGACAATGATGAAAAATCTGACTAATACAGTGACCATGTAAGCAAGAAGAGAGACCTTAGAAAAAAATCACCCTGCTAACACCTTGATCTCAAACCTCTGGCCTCCAGAACTATGAGAAATAAGCTTCCATTTTTTTAAGACACCCAGTTTGTGGTATTTTGTTAAAGCAACCAAAAAACTAATATACATATTTTTTAGACATTTGTTACATTAGTTCACCTCTTTCGCACCAAAATCTATATGAATTTTCTATTACAACATACCAAATCACCATAAAACTTAACAGCTTGCAAGAACACATATTTGTTACCACACTCAGCCTCTGTGGGTCAGGATCCTGGCACTGCATAATTAAGTCCTCCACTCACATCCCACTACCTTCCCATCCAGAGACTTAACTGAGGAATAATTCACTTCCAAGTTTATTTAGCTTGTTGGTAGAATTCATTTCCTTGAAGCTCTGAAGAAATGGAGTACTGAGACTGAATAGTAAGGAGAAGCCACAAAAGGAGTTGTTAATGACCAGGTAACTTCTGTGGGGAACTGGAGTCAGTCCCAGAGGGGATGCTCCAAGACCTCAGAACTGTTACAGCAAGGAGCAAGGGAGTAGAGGCCCCTATCCACCAACCCTTAGTCCCTCTCTGATTGTAGATTGCTCCCAGGAATTAATTCCCTGGAAACTCCATATTTGGCCAAGCTTTCCTTACCAACCAGAGAGCACCTTCAAGTAGAGAGGCTTCAGAAAACTGCAGTATAGATAGGAAATATCTACAGTAGACCTCTGGGGTGGGCACAATTGACAAAACACATAAAGATGTCAATAGCTATCAATATAATATCAGCTTTAATTTCCTTACCAAATATTTATTGTGCACCTACCATGTGCTTGCTAGGCAACAAAGCTCTAGAGGAAAACAGTATTGGGTTCTATCTCTATAAATTATATAACCTAGTGAGGGAGATAAACTTTATAAAGACCAATGAAAATATAATAAATATTATAATGGAGGTATACACGTCTGATGCTTTTGAGAATAGAATGTCTGTACCTCCTAGAAAATTTCCAGGAGGTATAATTTTGGATTTAAAAAAAATAATATAGCTTTATATTCATGCCTAATGAGAGGATACCTATTTTAGTCAGCTTTTTTTCTTCTGTGACTAAAGGACTTGACCAATACAATTGGAGAGGAAGAGAGGTTTATTTGAGGGCTCTCGGTTTCAGAGGTCTAAGTCCATAGGTGGCCGGCTCCATTCCTCAGGGCTCAAAGTGAGGCTGAACATCATGGTGGGAGAGTGTGGCAGAGGAAAGCAGCTCACATCACAGTGATCTAGAAGCAGGGAGAGAAACTCTACTCTTGAGATACAAAATATATACCCCATGGCCACACTCTAATTCCCACCTCCTCCAGCTATACCCTACCACTTCAGTTACCACTCAGTTAATCCCCATCAGGAGATTAATTCACTGATTGGTTTAGGACTCTTACAATCTAATCATTTCTCCTCTGAAACCTTCCTACATTGTCTCACATATGAGCTTTCGGGGGGACACCTCACATCCAAACCATAACAATACCCTTGTATAAGAAAACGATTTAACAAAAAGGCAGTGACTATATCTTACTCCAGAGTCAGACTATGCAAGACAAATGCGAAATCTTGATTCTGCCTATTCTAGATTTCCAAATATATGACCCCGTGCAAGTTTCTCTCTTTGTGGTTCAGTTTCCTCTTTCATAGAAGTGGGGATGATGGTACTATTTCATAGCATCATGTAAGCATTGAACAGTTTAAACACATGCAAAACAGTAGTAATCAATAACTCTAAAAAATGAGACAAGCCAAATTATCACACATACAAAGTATGATGACTAGTGCCTTTTTAAGAAAACCTGTTTTTAGTTTATTTTGTCTCGATAAATAATATATATATGTAATGTGTATATAAATATATAATTTTTGAGAGTACTACTCAGAACAATTTTATAGATAACTCTGTCATAAAAAACATGAATTCTCAGGAGTTTCTCAATTTTAACAGCAAAACACCCAGATCTATTTCACTCAGGGGTTTTTCGAGTGTGAATTTCCTAAGGGCAGACTTCCAAGGATATCTGTCACCTCAAACCTGCAGGACACTGCAGGTTATTACTTCCACTGTGAAGCAGGAACCAGAGAAATGACTCTCCTTGCAGCAGCATCTGTGACATCCAGGGACCCCACCTTCCCTCCTAATCAGCAAGACATGCCAGCTGTCAGTCTGAGAAACACCAGCAGCTGGAAACTCAAAACCAGGTTCACTTCCTAAAAGGTGTAGTGGTGTGAAACAGATATATATATATATATATATATATATATATATATATATATCACAAAGAGATACATGGAGAAACAGGGTTGTTGTTTTTTTTTAAATGTCTATGTCCTAGAGCCAGATTCTATTTATGTGGAGAAGAGAAGCAGCTGAGTGTGATAAACCTTCTCCAGCAATGAAACCCTGTGGTATGGTCAGCAGATATTTTATTCATCATTGCAAATTTACTCTTTTTGGGACTCATTTTAATAACCTTTCATTGTTTCTTACTATATGAGAGTAAGACTTTTACATCATAAGCAGTTGCAAAACACAAAACTATGGAGAAAAAAGACTTGTCCCCACTGCTCATTGAATTTTGAACTTTAGTGTATTTTCATACACACACACACTCAGAAAGAGCAAGACTGAGACAATATTTTTGCAGTTTTGATTTTAATTGTTTCACCCAATGCAGCAGCTCCCACACTTCTTCGGTTCAAGCTACCTCTAGTCTCAGTAATTTTGTCATAGCACCACCTAGACGTGAATAACTATTTCACTTATTAAACAGTTGGACAACTTAATAAGTATAGTATAAAAACAAATATTTCATATAAGTTAAAAATTTTAAATACTTTTATTTCATTCTGAAAGCACTGAGGAAATGTGCAAAGCTGTTTGGCACTGCACACTTTCTTCAACTGTGGAACCAGGTTGGATACTAGTCTCATTTTCTGCTACATATTGATTTTCATATGGAACTTGCTGTTTTGTGTCATGGCAACTGCAGTATGCACAATTTTGCACCCAATGATGTCATCAAAAGGCATGCAATATAATCTAATTTCTAAAGTTGAACTAGCTTGAACTAGTCATTTATAAGATACCTGACAGGTTAAACATTGTTGTGTTCTTCAGATTTTTAAAGTATCCTTCCAAACCCTTGTGATTTTGTGGCAGTCCCCTGGAGTACCTTGACATCCAGTTTGGGAATCATGAACCTAAGTCTCATTGTTTGCAACATTATTTTTAGTGGCCACATTAAGTTCTATAGATGAGCTGTGATTTTAAAAACCTTCCATTGTTGGAAATTTATGTTGATTGCCAGTTTATTTTTTATTGATAAGTTCATTGTCTTCAAAAGGGAAGGAAGACTTTTTTCTTACATGCAAAGGTAGGATTTTTGAATGTGTAATTACTACCCATAGTTATTTGGCTTGTTTATTCCTCACCTTACAGTTTCAGAGCCCAATTAGCTGGTAGTACCTGCAGTTCCAAATGCTATGATTTTCCACCTTCCAAATCCTATGATCCTTGTGGTTTTGTCAGGGATTTGGTTTTACAAACAATGAGACTTAAGCAGGAAACTATTTTTTAACCCATCAGCTACACTTTAAAATTTTTGATTTAATCAATGAAAAATAAAGCCAAGAAATTGATAAGGCTTTGCAAATTAGTCATAATTGGAGAGAAATTAAACCCAGGAGGACAGAGGAGGGAAAATGAAGACAAAACTAATTATGAAATTCAAAAATGTCTAACCTCTGATAACTTCACCCCCAAACCACGAGTTCAACACTATCTCCTACTGCACTGGTGAGCATGGCTCAGCAAGGAAGACGTTGGTGCTACCAGCATGGCCCATATCTCCTTGGTACAGTGCTATAGACAGCAGTTTACATTTGGAATTAGCTCTTTAATTAAGGACAGATCTTTGCTGGGTTATCACTCCTTGGCTTTAAACTAGATCTACCTGCCTTGTAAGATTGTTATGTGGATCAAATTGAAAGAGGGCACAACTGGGGAAAGGGGAGGGAGGTGGTATAGAGAAAAAATGAGAAATAACTTCCAATAAAAAGTCTTTGCAAATATAAGGTAATGGTTGTAGGGGTGGTAGTTTAGAGGGTAATGATAAAATGGTGAGGTGGGTGTTATGGAGCTGGTGGTGATAGTAGGTGGTGGACGTGGTGGTGGCAGTAGCAATAATATATATGTTTTACCTTTATGAAAGACTACCTGTAGATGTATGTCTTAGTCTCTTTTGTGCAGCTATAACAGACTACATGAGACTAAGTAATTTATGAAGAAATGAGATTCATTTCTTATTGTTTTGGTGGCTGGAAAGTCTAAAGTCAAGGGGCCCACAACTGGCTAGGGCCTTCCCATGATGGAAGGCAGAAGGGCTGGGAAGTGCATGTGTAGATGTGAGAAAGGAAGGGGAGAGAGATAAAGGGAAAGAAGGAGACAGGGAGCAAGAGAGAAGGAGGTCAACTCATTCTTTCATCAGGATTCCATTGCTGTAATAATTGCTGTAACAGTATTGATTTATTTGTGAGAACAGAGCTCTCCTGGCCTAGTCACCTCACTCAGCTCCCACCTTACCCTGTTCCACTGAGGATAAAATTTCCAACACATATTTTCGGGAGGACACATTGAAATCACAGCCATGTAAAAGGCCTACATCTGTTTTATGCCCATTTATTTTTTAAAATATTTTTCGTCATACATGGACACAATAACTTTTATTTTTATGTGGTGCTGAGGATCGAACCCAATGCCTCACATGTGCTAGGCAAGTGCTCTACCACTAAGCTACAACTCCAGCCCCTGTTTCATGCCCATTTATAAAGTTCAGTTGTCCATGATCCAATTTGAATATGAAATATACATTTTTTCTTAATTTCACATTTACCAATGATAGTTTCACAATTTATTTCATTCTCCAGGATGCAAACTCGCTTTGGGGTGCATGTTTTCATTAGCTTTTATGTTGCTATGACCAAAACATGTGACAAGAACTTAAAGAGGAAAAGGTTATTTGGGCCTCACAGTTTCAGTGATGTTTCATTCCATAGAAGGCTCACTCTGTTGCTCTGGGTCCAAGATGAGGCAGCACACCATAAGGGAAGGGCTCAGCAGAGGAAACTTGCTCAGCTCATGGTGGGGTCAAAAGCAGAGAGCAAGGGGGAGGGGTAATAGGCCAGATATACACTTTCAGGACATGACTCCCATGACCTACCTCTTCCTACCACACCCCACCTGCATAGAGTACCACCCAGTTAATCCATATCAATATATTAATCCATTGATGGTGTCATAATCTAATCATTTTACCCATGAACATTCTTATGGGATCTCACACATGAGTTTTGGGGGGACACCTCATATCAAAACCACAACAGTGTGGGACTGGGGTTAATAGTAGTGATATACTTGAATGCACATTACCTCATTTGAGCCTTACTATGTGAGAGGAAGTTATTGTTATCCTTGTTTTACAGATTGGTGATCTGATATTCAGAATAAAGGGACTTGCCAAAGATCACACAGCTATCAAATGGCAGAGCTGGAGCACACATTCCCACACACCTAGAGTCAGGGTTCTTCCATGAATAAAGCTAAGTTTAAGATGGCAAATAGTTACTGAGTGTATAGCAGCATTAGTAGCATGTTATAAAACAAGGATATTAGGAAAAATCATAAACCTGAATTTTAAGAAAACATAATTCTCTTGCTTTTATCTCTATAACATTCATACCCATCCTCAAAAATTGCATGAAAAATATTTCCATATGCATCTTCCAACCATCTATTCTTTATAACTTATTCGCTACATCAATATCCTTGTTAGGTAATCAACATTTCATCTGTTCAGTGTCCATTTTTGGACACTTGACAAGGGCTAGACAATGGTATTAATGATTGCTAAGATGTGAGATTGAGTATGTCAATGATTGAGATTGATAACTAGCAGAAGCTAAAAATTTTTAAAAACTTAGCATGGATCAAAGTTAAATTTCCTAACAGAATTCTCCTATGCCTTATTTGTACAGCAAAATCTATTGCTACCAAATCATAAAAAGTATATGTTTAAGTTCCCCTCTAAAATTGTGATTTTTAATGTTTTCCTTATAACATCTTATTCTCTATTGTTGGACCTCAGATGGAGTGTAGGGTTAAAAGGGTCTTGCCTGCAAGACAGTCTGTCATCTTAGAGTGGATTGTTGGGTCATAAGGCACTTGCACTGTTAAATTTAGTAAATGCTGCCAGATGGCTCTCCATAATGATGATTCCAGGGTACATCCCAGCAGTAAAGCACAAGGTTGCACACCTTACATTTTCACCACACCTTGATATCATGAGCCTTTTAATATCTGTAGTTCCAAAGAGGGTCTTGAGTAGTTTTATTCCTCTCTCATTACTAATGTGTCTGAGCATCTCATCATATACTGTTAGACCTTCATTCTATGAATTGCCTACTCAAATCCTTGCCGACTTTCCTCCTGTGATGCAAAACCTCTTGCATTAATAAGACTTTATTTAGTGCTTTTAGCTTTAAATACCCCATTGCCTAATATTTATATTTCCAAACCTAACTTCTTTCTGTTTGTATTTATCTGTCTGTATATAATGCTTCTTTTTTTCTTTGCATATGTATCCATAAACATGTTTATGTCATTTTGTCTTCAATCTGTCATTTTTTGGCATACTTCAGTACATTTATATTTAGTATCATGACTCAGCTACTTGATTTTTTTTCTTCCATGTTACTTAATGCTTAATTTGCTGTACACTGTTATTTACTTATTTTTCTTACTTTCTTATGGGTTTGATCATGTTGCTTATCATTCCATTCCATAGTTAAGTTGGAGTTTCTACTTTTCCATTTTGCCATCCCATTGATGGATGGTTTCTCCTCTTTCTCTGCCCTGCCCCTCCCCCCACTTTTTGTTTTGGTATCAGGGATTGAACTCAGGGGCATTTGACCACTGAGCAACATCCCTAGCCCTATCTTTTGTATTTTTTTAATTTAGAGACAGGGTCTCACTGAGTTGCTTAGTGCCTCGTTTTTGCTGAGGCTAGCTTTGAACTCATGATCCTCCTGTGTCAGCCTCCTGAGCCTCTGGGATTATAGGTGTGCACCACCACACCTGGCCTTTCTCTGCTCTTTTGCAGAGATCAAAAGCCTCCTTCCTTATTCTATTTTGTAATCAAACTCCCAAATAATTCCCCAAATAATAAGCACTGAATCCTTACAGAATGCTCTGCTTCTCCCCTTTCTCACTTCAGTAAGAGGAAACAATTAGAAAACTTTCATACATCCCTTTTTACCCTTTTCCGCTCTTTGCAATCAAGAGACTTTGAAATACTTTTATTTTTCTGACACCTTCCAATTTCTAAATTTTGATAAAATAATTTTACATTTCTGTCACTAAACTTGCAATTTCCTCTGCATTCTATTTCAAGAGTCCTCATTCAGAAATCTTACTATGCATCTTTCCTAGACAGCCTCACTTATTATCCAATCAAGATTAATTCTAGGGTGAGAGACATACAAAGAAACAGCAGTGTGTCCTCTTTTCCTCATGATGAATGTTCTAGATCAGTGTTGTCCAATAGAGTTTTCTGCAGTAATAATAATGTCCCATATCTGTGTTATCCAGTATGGTTGGCCTCTAGACTGATGGAGACAAAGAACTCTGGAAATGTAGTGAGGATGACTGAGGAATTGAATTTTTATTGTATTTTTCATCATCATCGATTTAAATTTAAATTTAATTAGCCACATGTGGTTAGTGGTTACCATATTGCAAAGGGCAGATCTAGACCATTTGCTGTTTAGTTGGAGTCATAACTTTGTATTTTCTCTAATATGGGTATATAGATGTTTTATTTTCTTAAGTCTTATATACATTTGGTTTTTCTGATAAGGGAATTAAACATATTGAGCATTCCTAATCAAAAAAATCTGAAAGGTTCCAAATTTCAAAATTTTTTCAATGTATGTTGGCACACAAAATGTTTCAGATTTAAGATTTCAGATTTTTGAGTTAGTGATATTCAACTGGTGGTGTCTATGCAGACATTCCAAAATCTGAAAAGCTCCAAAATTTGACACACTTCTTGTCCCAAGCATTTCAGATAAAAGATATTCAGTTCGTATTTTGGTTGAGTATGTCTTCTAAGTCCTTTTTTCTCAGGTTGATTTCCCTAAGCACAGAGCCTGAGTGGAGGATTCTTGGGAGTGTGATTTATTAAGAGAGAGCTCTCAGGGGACACCATGACAGAGTGAGAGAAGCAAAGTAAGGCAGAAGAATGCTCTGGGAAAACTTATGGTTTCAGTTAGAGTCTGGCCTTTTTCTGAGTGGTATTTGTCTCATAATTAGAGGAAGACAACTAAAACAAAGTTTATACATGTGGAGTAGGATGTAATGTTGGCATCCTTCCTATCACCCATTGAGACACATGGAGGAAGCCCCTATCTTTCTAGACTATGTCTATACTCTCCCGGGCTCAAGGCCAGAGAATGTGCATATCTCTTCAGTTCCATATTAACTCTCCAGAGCCAGGAAGACCATAGCTACAAAGTCTACTGTGTTAGTCAGTCTCTCATCTTTCATCAATTTAACCAAAATAATGACCTGAACAACTTAAAGGAGGAAAGATTTATTTGGGCTCAGAAATTCAGAAGTTTAAATCTATGGACCACTGACTCCATTAATTTGGGCCTGAGGTAAGACAGAACATCATGGCAGAAGGGGATGGCAGAGGAAAGCCACCTGGCTCATGGCAGCCATGGGGCACAAGGGAGAGAAGGGGGCAGAGGAAAAATGTAGTCCCAAACGTCACACCCTCAACAACTGATTCCCTCCAACAATACCCTACCTGCTTACAATTCCCACCATCTCCCAGTCATTCATTTAAATTATTAATCCATCAAATGGATTATTACACTAATAATGTCAGATCTCACTGACTCACTATAAGCCTCACCTCTGAACATTGGTACAGATCTCACTCATTCACTATAAGCCTCACCTCTGAACATTGGTACAAGCCTTCTACAATTGAACTTTGGGGGACATTCTAGATCTAAATCATAACATCTACTTTCTCAGGTCCTTGTGTTGCTCTTTCCAAGATCTACCTCTGCTTCCACCCATGCACAGCAGGAGCACAGACTCCTTTCCGGAGCAGCAGAGAGAAGTGCACCAACTCTGTCTGTTGAGACGTCCTCAGCACCCAAGCCTTGCAAATGCCTCACTGCCCACATGTCCCACAAGTCATTTGGTCAAGAGAAGCAGATGCACTGGATTTGAACATAGAGAACAATAGATTGTATTTGGGTTGTGATGGACTCGGAAGCCTCTATATGCCTTCTACATTCCTTCTAAAGAGACCTGAATTCAAATTTCCATTCTTCCATATAATAGCACTTTGTTTCCAACAAATGGCTGTCATGTACCAAGACAAATACTACCTTCTAGGGACACAGCATTGAACAAATCAGCCATGAGTCCTTTTTACTAGGAGTGTTTTCTCCCAAAGAAAAATAATTACAGATGTCATCTAGTTGTAATTATGAAGTGTTGGGATGGGCAAACAAAGGGTGCAGAAGGAAGGCAAAGTGTCCTGCTTCACAATTCTGCTCCCTTCCTTTATACTCATTTTGCCACAGCAACATCTCCCACTGTGTCACCTGTACTCCAAAGGCATCAATTTCATTCCATCCCATCCTGGGACAGTATTTAACAAGTACATCAGAAGGTAGATTGCAAAGAGGATGGAAAATCTAGAACTCAGACATCTGACCACCAGTTGAAAATGCTGGTGTTGTTCTATCAAAGACTCCAGGGAAGGAAGCACATGACGGCTTTCTTCAAACACTGAAAGGTATTCTCTGGAATCCCTGGAAGGAAAACTGTAGTTAAGTAGAGAGAGATCCCAGTGTTGCACACTCACAAGAACAGGACTAGGAAACAGGTATGTACCCTCCTGCTGTGGAAGGGCTGCCTCAAAGAGTACAGAGACTCTAATTAGGATCGTCTTAGTATTGGCCCAGCTGGTCACATAAAAGGGACCTGAAGACAGGGCTGGAGAAGAAGCCAGAAGGAATGGAGATCAGAAGTTTGTTAGGGCCGGGCATGGTGGCACATGCCTGTAATCCCAGCACTTTGGGAGGCTGAGATAGATCAATCATGAGTTCAAAGCCAGCCTCAGCAACGGCGAGGCGCTAAGCAACTCAGTGAGACCCTGTCTCTACATAAGACACAAAATAGGGCTGGGGATGTGGCTTAGTGGTCGAGTACCCCTGAGTTCAATCCCCAGTACCAAAAAAAAAAAAAAAAAAAGAAGAAGTCCATCTATGACAGGTGAGAGTATTGGGTAGAGTAGAAAAGGGTATGAAAAGTTTGGTAGGATTTGTCAGTTGCATCTCCTTCAAGCAGAAGTGAGGAAGGAAGGGAATCGTTTTCAATTTCACATTGCCAGATGACCCCTAAGTTTCCTAAAATATAGCCATGTTTTTTCTTTAAAAAATATGAATATATATTTATGTACTTATATGTTGTATTTATTATTTGTATATATAATATCTATGTATTTTTTGTTTTCTCTGATCTACCTGTAAAACTAAAAATAGAATCTGGAAGGAACCACTCTCTACCTTCCTTACCACCTCTGCAAACCTCCACTCCTGGAACATATGCTTTTGTTATGAATATATATATTCAGCTAAGCTTTTCTTTAATTGACTTGTATGGTCCACTTATAGAGCTATGCCCATTCCCCAGCAGGTGCTCAATAAATATTTAACGATTGAATTAAAACAAGTTCCAATCCTTAATAGTTGTCAGCAATAACTCTGAGCAGGGAATTGTAACATAGAAAACACTGTTACCACAAGGAATAGAGCTGTGTTTTTTGATTGCTGCTGTTGTTTGTTTTTGTTTGGGTTGGGGGGGATTGTTTTTCTTCAATGTGACTATTATTTAGTAGGCTAAATTATGTCCTGAAGTTTGTACATAAAGTGTGGGAATTACCTGATGAGTTTTCACTGATGTACTTAAAATAACTTTAAACCTATTTTAGGCATCTACACATCTGCCCCAGTGATTTTCACTGTGTTATCCACAGCTTCATCTGTCATTGCATTGATCTGTTCCTATTGCCTTTGTATGGTGTCCACAAGCATTATGGGTTCCTTATCCTTTGCTGCCCTCTACCAGGATTGGAGCCACATTACAAGTAATCTTTTATTAAGTATACATGATATGCATACTTTTTCATATGTTAGTATTAGCTTAATTAAAAGTTATGTCATTTCTTTTTATACAATCTTTTCTTTCATTGTGTCTTCAAGTTCATGACAGAACTTAGAAGTTTAAAGATATCCTTGATGCTTTAATGATAAAATTTATGGAAAACTCAGTTTTTTTTGTTTTCCATAATTTGGCAAAAAACCAATTCAGACAGAAGTTGGGATTCATCTCCTCTTGGATATTTATCTTGTCTTGCAAATTAAGTAAAAAAATCTTTTATCATCAGTTTTCTCCTTTTTCAATTAAGTGTAAATAATTGAAAGTGTTTTTAATGTTAACACATTGACAAACTAGTATAGGAGTAATTAAAGTATGAATTATCTGGGCCAAGCCCCTGGGGTTCTGATTCAGTGACTTTGAGACTCACTGGATATCCTGTTTCTGTTGATTCTAGTTTTAGCATTCAGAAGTCTGGCTGTCAAGAAATGTGCAAAGGTGCCACCTAGTGTCCCTGAACAGTTTGTACAGCCTCTCACTTATCAGTTTGGATACAGCAGCAGGCTGCACATTTAACACTTTATGTTGCTACATCAGATATGGACCCAGTGAAGTTTTTGCTTGACAGTGTTTCCTCTTATCAATGCAATAGAGTTCACATTTTGGTTAGTGAAGCCAGTGCTGTTTTGAGATAGACATTATCCCGACTCAAAGTAATTGGTTTGATCTTCCTTCTGATTTATGACTTGACCTTTTCTGGGCTCAGTTATGACACTCAGCCATCTTGTGTCTGAATCACACACACTTGCAATAGTCCAGTTCTCTACAGTTATCAACATTTACATACGAACCCAGGAAGACCAAAGTGAAAGAATATGTGAGAAGACTTTCCCAGAAGAAAATGGCAATTTTGGATTCCTTCCCATTCCTACTGGGTGATGTGACAGACTGCCAAGGAATTCAACAACATTCCACCACCACCCACCCCTAGACTTCTCTCCTGCAGTTACCAATGCACACAGAATTACTAAGGTTATCATGCCCCTAAGGAGGGTGGCATGCTTTTCTTGGGTCACGGGGCCTTGTCTGGGCCCTGCACCCCAGTGTATGACCCTGTGGTGCCCTATAGCCTCACTTGCCATATTTTAATCCACAGACCAGCAGCTGCCAAAATCATCCGGGAGCTTGTTTGATGCAGAGTCTAGGCCAATTCAGACCTGCTGAATCAGAAACGACATCTTAACAAGAGGCCCAGGTGATATATGTACATATTGAAATTTAAGAAGAACCACTATTGAGAACACAGTATTTTAGCTAAAGAGAATTCTGTTCTCCTTCCTAAAGTGCTGCTGCTCTCTGCTGTGGTCCCTACAACCCAGAGTCATCTGGAAGGATAAACATGGAGTGGGTCTAGCTTTGGCATCAGAAATATGCCACTCATTACCCACATAATTTGGGCTGGTCACCTCTCTCCATCAGGAACAGGAGACCCATAATATTTAATTCAGGGAGATGTTGTGGGCTGACAAATGTGAAGCAATGGCATAAGTCCTGGCACATAATCCACCCTTGATAAATATTGGTTCCTTTTTTCTATCCACCCACTTCTGTCAGGTAAAAGTATAATTGAGTTTTTAAAACTGGCCCACAGTGAATTTGAAGTATTTCCTGCCAAAGATGGTATTTACCTTTCCTCCCCTTGTCATGGGATGGGCTTGTGATTCCCTCATAACCAGAAGAGTGAAGCAGCACTACTGAGCTCTTAGGGCTAGATGAAGAAAGGTCATGCCACTGCCACCTGGTTCTCTCAGGATGAGCATCCTGCAAGAAATTGCCACATTAGGGAGACCTTGCATGGCTGTTGGTAAACAGCACAGCCGATCCCAGCCAAGGGTTGCTCTCAACCACAGCCATGTGAGTGAGCATCTTGGACATCGGTTCTCTCATGTCCTTGGGTGACTACAGCCCCAGCCAACATTCAACTGCAGTGACACACAATTGCCCAGCAGATGCCCTTCCCAAACTCCTGACCCACAGAATTATGAGCAAAATAAGACAATTGATTTGTGGTGATGTACTAGACAACAACAGTAACTGGAAGACTTGGGTGTTCCTTCCCTTCAACAAAGGATGTATTCTAGATCAGGTTTGCAACAAACCATGGCTCACTCGCCAAACCTAGACTGCCAAGTTTTGTGTGTGTGTACGTGTGTGTGTACGTGTGTGTGTGTGTGTTAGGGTGCGAGGGGGGGTCTTTACAGACTTTTATTATTTTTAGAGCAGTTTTATATTCATAGAGAAATTAAGTAGAAGGTATAAAGATTTCTCATGTACCTCCTGCTTCCACATACAGCCTCCTCCACTATCAACATCCCTCCCCAGAGTGGTACATGTGTGACAGTGGATGAAACTCTGTGGACAGCATTATCAGCCATAGATTGTAGTTTACATCAAGGTTCACTCTTGGTGTACATTGTATGGTTTTAGACATATATATGTGATGGCTTGTATCCACCATCATAATATCATATAGGCTAGCTCTACTGCTCTAAAATCCCTGGGCTCTGCCTATTCTTCCCTTCCTCCCCACAAATCACTGGTGATCACAGATCTTTTCACTGTCGTCAGTGTTACTTTTCCCAGGATGTCATATAATTGGACTCATATGGTATATAAACTTTTCAGATTGGCTGCTTTCATTAAATTATGTACATAGTTTCTTGAATTTTCATTGGAATTGGATTATATCTACGATCAAATTGGAAAACTTGATACATTGACAATATGGAGTCTTTCCATTTACATGGAATATCTCTCTAGTTCTGTGAGATTCTCCAAAGTTTTTTTTTTTTCTCCGTAGATCTTGTACATCCTTTGTTAGATTTACATCTAAGTGTTTCATTGGGGAGGTGCTAATGTCAATAGTATTGCATTTTTTAATCTCCAAGTCCACTTATTCATGGCTGATATATAGAAAATCAATTGATTTTTGTAAACTAACTATATATCTTTCCATCTTGCTATAATTGCTAATTATAATTAATTAATTATAATTCCAGGAGGTTTTTTTTTTTGGTCTTTTGAATTTTGAACATAGACAATTATATCATCTGTGAACAAAGTAAATTTCATTTCTTACTTCTCAACATATATGCCTTTATTTTTTCTTGTTTTATCATATTATCTGGAACTTATAATACAATGTTGAAAAAAATGGTAGGAGAGGGCATTGTTGCCTTGTTCTTGATCTTAGCAGTAAAGTTTCTACTACCACTGAGTATGATGTTAGCTATAGGTTTCTTGTAAATATTTTTAGTCAAATTCCAGAAGTTCCCTCCCTTCCTAGTTTACTATTGATATGATCATGTGATTTTCTTCTGTACCCTGTTGATGTGATGGGTAGATTAACCAATTTTATGTTCAATCAGCATTACATATCTAAGATAAAGCACACCTGGTCATGGTGCAAAATGATTTTTATACATGATTGTATTCTATTTGAAATATTCTGGTGAAGATTTTTGCATCTATGTTTGTGAGAGAGACTGACCTGTAATTTTTCCTGCTTGCAATGTATTTGTCTAATGTTATTAGACTAATACTGGTCTCAAAGAAGTAAATATAAAGTATCTCCTCTGTTTATATCTTCTGGAAGAGATTGTAGATAATTGATATTATTTCATTCTTAAACTTTGGCAGAATTCACCAGTGATCTTATCTGAGTCTGGTAGTTTCTCTTTTAGAAGGTTGTTCGTTATTTAATTTCATTAATAGATATGGACCTATACTGATTTTCTATTTCCTCTTGTGTGAGTTTTAGCAGATCATGCTTTCAAAGACTTTGTCCATTGTATCTACATTGTCAAATTTGCAAAGGTTGAGTTACTTATAGTATTTCTTTATTATCCTTTTAATGTCCATGAGATCTGTAGTAATGTCCATGAGATTTGTAGTGATTTCCCCTCTTCCATTACTGATGTTGGTAATTTGAGTTCACTTTTTTTCCTTAGTTATTCTTGTTAAAAGATTATCATTTTCATTGATATTTTCAA
>CM053401.1:147840537-147881214 GCA_028644305.1 Xerus rutilus
TATCTTAGTCCATTCCTGCTAATATAACAGAACACCTGACACTGGGTAATTTATAAACAATAGAAATTTATTTCACACAGTTCTGGAGGCTAGGAAGTCCAAGATCAAAGTGCTGGCAGGTTCAGTGTTTGGGGAGAGTTCAATCTCTGCTTCCAAGATGGTGCCTTGAATACTGGTACTGACTTGGAGGAAGAGATAGAAGAGGTAAAGGCCTATTAGTTCTCTCCAGCCCTTTTATTAAGATCACTTTTTATGGTCACTTCCTGAAGACCCCACCTCTTGATATTATCATATTGGGGTTTAAATTCCAACATATGAATTTCGAAGGGTTGCATACATTCAAATTATAGCTATGTTATAGGTATGCCTTGTTAGAAATAAAACACACAGAATCCATGGGAAGGAGGGACATACCAAAAAAGTTAAAGAAATCCAAGTAAGTTCAAGCCGATAATCAGGAGGGGCTGCTACAAAGACCAAAAAGAAATGCCTTACAACTTTGTAAATATGTTTGCATCTAATATTTGCCTATTTCTAAGTCAAATAATAGGCACACTTCCTGTGTGCTATGCAGTTAAGCATTTTAAATCTCTGATTTTAAGTAAGAAGGCTGCAAACATACTGTTCCATGCAAGGTCACTCTACAGTCAGGGAAGGGAGCCACAGCTACACCTCATGCCCAATATTTCCTGAAGAATTCCAGAGAAATACAGCAGAAATAACTAGTGGTTCAGGACCATTGTGTGAAGTCACATTCAAACTCTATCCTATGTCAGCATAAAACAGAGGTGTGTGTGTGTTTGTTTATATTGGAGATTGAACCCAGGGACACTCAACCACTGAGCCACATCCCCAGCCCTTTTTGATATTTTGTTTAGAGACAGGGTCTCTGGATGTTGCTTAGGGCTTTGCTAAATGATTGAGGCCAACTTTGAAATCAATCCTCCTGCTTCTGCCTCTAGAGCCACTGGGATCACAGGCATGCACCACCATGCCTAGCTAAAAGGAGGAATTTAATAGTAGTCTGATTACCCAGAAAATGCAGGCTAATTCTTTATTTGATGTCCTCCATAACTACTGGTCCAACTCTGAATACACTCTGAATATTAACCCACTATCTACGTGAGATTTTGTGTATAGCAGTTTTCATTTCAGCGTTATCTAAGCACTTGTAGTTGCTTTTATCTATCTTCACACCAGGGGGCAAACGTGAGTCTTTGAAATCTGCCGTCTAATTCTTATGAAACAATAGCTGTGCCTAATTAAAAAAAAAAAAAAAAGGAAAGACCCTACCACACATGGTTACCTCAGGAGAAAGTGAGCATTTGGCTTTTACCTCCTTCACTGTCATTTTCTGATTACAAACCTTCTGCTGAATGGATTTCAAAGCGTTAGCTATTCATCTGTCCTGTCAGTTTCTTTCTACTCCATTTGTGACAATTTTCAAGGATCCATTTTTAAATTTTAAATAGGAAGATATACTATCGGTGTTAAAAATCCACCAAACTAATATGGTTTTCAAACTCCTAGAAAGGAAAATTCACCAAAATTTTAATGTTTTGTTTTGCTTAGTGTAAAATCTTTCAGGAGAGTGTTCCCAGTGATCAGATGCAAAAGGATCCCTGCCACCCCTGCCTTTGATGGCTTTGACCCCCCTGGTGGCTAAGGTTGTCATCAGAGCTCCAGGACTGTCCTTCTCATGGGTTCATTTGCCCTGCCTGTATGACCCTCACCACACTCCAGCCTTGAAGAAGGAAAGGGATGGTGTGCGTCTGTGTCTCCTTTGCCCTCAGCTTGCGTATGTGGGCATTTGTGCAGGGTAAAATGCCAGTGTCCTTGATTCTCAGCAATCTGGACAGCAGTGGCACTAGCTCAGTTGCTCCTGGCAGCACAAGTGGAATTTTGACTGCAGGTGACTTCATCTGACTCATTCACGTGGCTCAGATTGGACATGAAGGCTAATGAGTGAGTTTGCAAATTAGAGCCATTGACCCATGAGTGCAAAGCAAAGGCAAGCCCCTCTTCATTACCAGAGAGTTTATCTAAAGCATAAACCTCCTCCACCCCAATGTGTGGTTGCCAGTACCCTGTTACACAAAGCTCCAGTGTCTGACGCCAAGGCAATTCCTCCCTCCTCCTGGGCCCTTCACCTGGGGTGGAGGGCATGACAGTAGATATGATTTGGTGAGGAAGCATCATAAACTTACCAAGTCTGCAAGTGCTTTGCTTTACTCTTCGTCACACCGACTACCCTTCGTGACTAGAGTTCCTTTCTCTTTTATCCTTGTTTCCATTACCAATAGCATCAGATAAAGGAGCTGCAGCTGGACAGTTTAATTTATTAGGGTTGTCAGGGCCAATCTAACACTGATAATAGGACACAGTGGAAGTGACCTGTTCAGCAAAGCAAATTTAATCTAAATGATTCAAATAGTGTTTCAGTAGCTTCCTATATATTAATTCATTTTAGAAACCCTCTATTAATCTTGCTTCCAATTTGAGAATGTGTGCACATTGTAAACACATTTCTCTTTTTAAAATACCTGTCAGGTTGTGCAAAGTGTTTGATATTTAAAATATTTATCCTCTGATTTTGAAAATGAGATTGAAAGCCAAATTAAAAGACATTACTTAGGATCAGGAATGTCTGAAAAACTCATCCCACATGGAGACAATTGAGGATCATTGGTCAGTTTAAATTTGCTGCAGAAATGAGCATTTCTGCCTTGTATTCTTGGATTAATTGGCTGTCCTTTGAGATCTAGAATTCTTTTGGCTAAAGAATTCATGGACACTTGCTTATTTTTCATTTTTATTTCAAATGATCTCAAAGAATGTTGTAAGCACCATATAAAGAACCACTTGTCCCGAATCTGTTGAGATTAGGTTGCCAGCTGAATGATTCATCAGCACCAAAAACCATAGTGTAGGTTTCCTGTCTCTTGTAGACTAAAGTTTCTGTCTCCTCCAACTACTAATGTTGAAATCCTAACCCCTAATGTATTGATTAGTCATTAGGGCTCTGCCATTATAGAAGAGGCCCCAGAGAGTTCCTTCATGCTTCTCTCCATGAGAGGTAATAATGAATCTATAAACCAGACACCAAATCCACAGGCACTGTGATTTTGGACTTTCTGACCACCACGACTGTGACGAAAAAAAATCTATTGTTTTTTAATCTGCCCACTCTATGGTGTTCTGATAAAGCAACCCAAATGGACTAAGACACTACCAATCCAGGAATGAGATCTACTTGGCCATATGACACCATCAACATTAGGACATTAACACTGAGATCTGAGACTTTATTGTCACTTACTTCTCAGGCCCTAATAATGGTCTTCAGTCATCCCAGTGATGAAGATCTAACTGAAAATCACCTGTTGAATTTAGTTATCATGTCTTTTTATACTTGGTGATTCTGGAACAGTCCCTCTATCCTCTTTCAGGTCTGTACTGATGGTGGCACTTCTGAAAGATACAGGCTAATTGTTTTGTAGAATAACTCTCCTCTGGCTTTGATGTTTCATCATAATTGGGTTCACGTGATGCACCTTTAGAAAGACTTTGAGAAAAATGATGCTGGGTCTTTCCATTACGCCTGGCCAGGTGACACTCAGATTCCATGTGTCCCATGGCCTATGGCACTCACTTTGATCAGTGAAGGTGGTATCAGCCAGGCTTCTCCACTGTAAGGTTTCTTTTTGTAAATATGGGAGGGAGAAGTAGTTTGAGAATTTGAAAAATAGGTCTTCATTTTTAAAACATCAATCAGCAAAAGATTTTTTAACTAAATTTTGTTAATTTTCTAAGATGGCATTTTAATGTCTTTTTTACTTCAAGATGCACAAAGAGGGAAATTAATTATTGATGTCTATATTTCTCATGGGGGTACAGGCCTTAGAAATGCTTTTAAAACAACACCCATGTTCCCTTACCTCCACTTTTTAAAATAGTTTTAATCAACATTTAGCATACATACAGAAAAGTGTACAAGTTGTAAATGTGCAGCCCGGCACATTTTTACGAAGGAATGCTATAAAAGAATCACAATATTATAACCTCCCTCTCTTCCCATCCATTTCCCATCTCATGCCCCTTGCTTTATCACTCACTCCCAAAAGTAACCACTATCCACCATAGATTTTGATAAATTCAATGGAATTATAGAGTATCCGCTTTTCTGTGCCTGACTTCTTCCACTCAACATTATGAGATTCATCCTAATTCATGACACTATCTACTATGGTAGTTATCATCCCTCCCAGGCCACCTTCCAGATTTTGAAACTTTTATTCCTCCATTCATTCAACAAATACTTACTAAGCATCCAGAATATATAGCAAGGAACCTGGCATTGGTAGGTTCATGTTTGACTATACAATCTAGCCAAATTCTCTTCACTTTTAACCCAGTGGGGAAGCAATAATAATTTCCTACTGTGTACCTAGCACTACCCCGGGTATTAGCACATACCCTGTCACATTTGATTCTCCTTTCAATCAACCTAGTAATATATCATCATCTGTATTTTGCTTATAAAGAATATGATATAGAGAGGCTTCTGCAATCTGCATAAGGCCTTATAATTAACAGGTGGTACAACAGATATTTACATCTACCTCCCAAGTGTAAAGTCCACTGTAGAGTCACGTAGATGCCCTCTTTCACATATCCTGGCCCACCTGAGTTCAGCTGTAGCTTCGGTGGACTGATCCCATGCACACTGAGAAAGTCCCATCTGCTCTGTGTCTAAGGCCCTTCTTTGCCATTACAGGCCTACCCAGAAATGCCAGGAATTCAATGCCCCTGCAATCCCCACCAGGTAATCTTTAACCATTGCAGGAAGGATAAATGATGTTGTTGGATAAATACCTCCATTTCCCCATCTCTTATTGGGACAAATGTGACATACAATCTAAATGTCTCCTCAGAGGTTCTGTAGCAGAACAGAGGTCCCCCTTTCCCACAGAGGTAACCTGCTCATCAATGTATACATGATGGAATTGTCTCATTTACATTGTACTTTCGTATGGCTTCCTGGAGTCTCAGAGCTGCACTAAATGGCATCCTTAGAGTTTGCTTTCAGAAAAGCTCAAATTAAGACAGCTGTTCTCGCTCTACCTCCTTCTATAGGGATACATAGTGCTTGAGAATAGAGTTCCAGATAATTGTTCAATAAGTAGCTGCACAAACCCTAGGTCTATTCTCCCCTTCCACAGGGAGGAAATGCCTGGCCTTAGCATTACATAGCTCTTCTGAAGAAGACAAAAACATATCACAACAGCAGGCATCCTTTTCTTATCTCTTTGAGTGTTCATGGGGGGAGGATAAAGGTGATGTTTGGTGTGTGGCTGACAAGGGACAAAATACATCAGATAGGAGAGACTCACAAAGAAGGTAGATCCATTAGATGTCACAAATGTGGATTCAGTGATTTTGAATGGGAATTTATGACTACTTAAGAGCAAAAGTTTTGAATCTAGAGATATCTGGCTTCAAAACCCTGGTTACTTCATTTAAGCTAACTTTGTGACCTTGACATAGCGGCTTAACCCTCTCCGTACCTCAGTTTCCTTATGTTATATTAATATAGTAATTCATCTAATCTTACAGGGCTGTTGAGTAGATTAAATCTGAAAATACATGTGAAGCTCTTAACACAACTCTCAGGTGGTAAGAAATTTTTTCCATGTTAGAAATTTGGAAATACTAGTTAAGACATTGATTCTATAGCCAGATGTCCTGGGTTCAGAAACACAGCTTTCCTTCTTACTGGCTCAGGCCTTAACTTACATATCAGTAACATAGGAATAATAATAATACAGACTTTCTAGGGTTGTTATGAAGATTACATACCAATGGTGTGCACATCACACAGTGTGTGGCACATTGTAAACACTGTGTTATACATGTTATACTTAAATCCAAAAGCTGTCTAGAGCCAAGTAGGCCCAGTCATGGAGTATGAATCTGCACAGTTTGGTATAATTAATAAGCACAAGGTGGTATTAGCTGGTCAAGAATAGGATTGGAAAGATGGTCCTGAATTTTCCTCTAGGGCAGAAATTGCGTATGAATTGGGAGCGGCCATGATGAGGCAGAAATCTTCAGATGTCAAGAGGTACTAACTGTCTGATTTAAGTAGGGCAGAACTTGAAGTCTGCAGGGAATGAGGTAGGATAAGTAGAAAGGAATCCCTGAAGTATGAGGAAGAAAACAGGAAGCATCGATAGAGATCAAGAAAATGGATGATTACCTCCTTCCAACCAGGTCAATCTTGCTGCTGCTAACACGTTTTCCTTTCTAAGGAAGTAGCATTTCCAAGGAAAGGAGAAAAGTGGTTCCATAGCTCCTTGAGAGCATCACCTACCCAGAAGAGCCAAGTGTGATTGATGGTAGCTTATAGGAGATTCAGCCACTTTCTTCTGGAGAAGCATCTGTGGTTTTTCCTCTGCAGACCATTCTACTTGCCAACTTGCTATGCAGTGCAATGCTTCTGTGTTGAAAGTGGTCCCTCCTGGCTTCCTGGGTTCAGTGCCAAGACAAAATGAGGAAAAACGAATCAACTTGAGTTTCACCAAAGCCACCTCTGTCTCAACCATCTGTGGCTTAGAGAAATAGGAAATAAAATGCATGAGTCAGAAAGACATGGTTTTTGTTTTGTTATGTTCTGGTTAAAGAACAGATTGAATAAATCAATTTCTATCTGCAAAAGCTCCATTTCACATACATTCAGGCTAGATGAGTTATTCCCTGGATTAAGTTCTTTGGGTTTTTTCCCCACATTTTTTATTGGTACATTATAATTGTACATTTTGATGGGATTTGTTGTTAACTATTCATGCATGCACACAATATAACAATACAATTTGACCACCATCACTGCCTAGCACTTCACCCTCACTGGCTGCCTCCTACCCCTTGGTCCCTTTCCTCTACTGATCTCCCTTGGATTTTTTAGGAGATCCTACCCCACCTTTCTTTTCCTGTTTCCTCTGTAGCTTCCATATATGAGAGAAAACATATAACCTTTGACCTTCTGACTTTGACTTATTTCACTTAACATGATGGTCTCTAGTTCTATCCATGTTATGGATAGAATTTATGCAAATGCTATAATTTCATTTTTTTATGGCTGAATAAAACTCCATTGTGTATATATACCATATTTTTCTTTATTCATTCATCCATTGATGGACACTGGTTTCATAGTTTGACTACTATAAATTATGCTGCTATAAACACGGATGTACATGTATCATTGTAGTATGATGGCTTTCATTCTTCAGGATAAATACCAAGAAGTGGTATAGCTGGGTCATAGGGTGGTTCCATGCCTGTTTTTGATGAACTTCCATACTGATTTCCTTAGTAATTGCACTAATTTACAGTCCCACCAACAATGTAAAAATTTTCTTTTTTCTCCACATCCTGTCCAGCATTTATTATTATTTGTATTCTTGATGACTGCCATTCTGACTGGTATGAGATAAAATCTCAATGTAGTTTTGATTTGCGTTTCCCTAATTGCTAATGATGCTGAACATTTTTTTTTCATGTAGTTGTTGGTCATTAAGATTAAGTTCTAATTATCGCCTATAAAGAAACCAAACTTGGGTTGATAAAGAGGGTCCTTTCTACATTTTTTCCCAGATACTATGGTCACATTTGACTGATTTGGGACAGTTTTGAATCTCAACTCTGTCAAATATTGCTAGTATACCACACTTTTTACTAGCTACCAATCCATCATGGGAAAATCCTGTAGTACAAAATAATAATAGAATGAATTGCAAAAAGAAAAGAAAGAAGAGAAAAAGAAAGAAATGAAACTTTAGATTCTCAGAAACTGATTGACAAATCAGCCTGAGGGTCTGTCCATAAAAATGACAAACACATGACAGGTGAGCATCTATAGGAGGCATATACAGACATGAGAGAGCTCTATTCCACCTGAATGCAATGGGGCTAGTCATAGGCAGTACTATTCCCTAAGCTGTGTGTTAGGGAAGTCAGGAGCAAGGGCACCACATCAGACATTCCTGGAATTTAATCATGACTCCATCACTGTACTCATCAACTGTGGTTGCAAAAAATTCATAGCAAACAAACCCCCAGATTTTAATAACTTATAGCATCAAATATTTTCTTCTTCTGCATATGGGTCTGCAGTTGATAGGGTTATTCTGCTTCAAGTTTTAGAACACCTGGATTTGGCTTCAGGTTTTATATTGAGTTCAGATCTGTTCAAGACACCTCTTGGCATTATTCATGGACCAGCAAATACCAGATCAGGTTCTTTTCAGAGAATATGGCAGGAATTCAAGGAGCCAAGCAGTGCATACCACAGCCTCTGCTTTTGTCAGTGGGCAAGCATTCCAAGGGTCAAAACAAGACTGTAGCCAACCTCACAGTCAATAGGTCCAAGTGCTCTACCGGGAGACACTGTACCATCAACTGCAAAGGGTAGGATGTACAATCATTACAGGGAGGGGATAACGAATTTATTGGATATTTCAGTCTTTGACCACTAAAGAGTTGTGGAATCTTGGGCAATCATTGTAACTTCTCTTTTATCATTAGTAAAATGAGGCATATCAATAATATATATTTCCTAGAATTGTTGGATAGATCAAAAGCAAGAGAGTAAATGTTAGCACATAGTGATAAATAACGAGTAATTTTATTGTTAAAGATCCTACCCTTTTTGTTTTGGACCTTTTTTTTTTTTTGTCTTCGAACTTCTTCTCTCCACCATCCCACCAGTATCATTTCCCTCCCCCAATTTATGGAATTCCTGCTTGGTTTCCTCTCACTTCCAGGACTAACTTAAATTATTACACTTACACATGGATTTAAGGCAATGTGGATATCTTTGAAGACTCTCCCTTGGAATTAGACTGTAAGAGAGAGAGAGATGAAGATCCAAGTATCCATTTTATTGTTGTGATGCCCTATTTACTAATGAGTCCTCATGCAATACACCTTTATCTCACTCTGCTGCTTAAACATGAGAGTTGTGCAAAGTTATTATTGACCCAGCAACACTCATCATCTGCACGTGTTGGATCAGAGTGGAACTCTTGGCTTCTGAAAGAAACATTTTCAGTCCTTTCCACATTGAAGTAGGATACACAGGCTCTATAGACAGGGAAGCTCTCCAGAAAGAAAAATCAAGAGGAGGTTCCTCAAACTATGCATGTCCCTTGATCCTTCTTCTTACTCCCTCATCAAATAAGTCATGCTCCTTGTCACATGTACACAAGTGAGAAATGGAGACAAGAGAGAACAAGAGTGTTATTCCAGTGGATGACCTCACAGAGAATCAGGAGGACAGAGGACAAGCAGTTTCCTTGAAAACTTGTTTTGCAAATGAAAATGGTTAATACTTTCCTGGGAAAAGGTTAATACTTTTCCCAGGGGAGAAATCAGGTTTAGAGTCAGTAGCCTGGACTAATATCAATGACGGATCAGTCATCTATTATCGTAAATAATTCTGCATACCAAAATGCTCTGAAACTAAAGAGCCTAGAATAGACTCAAAACTACAACCCTGCTGAAAAAAAACTGAATAAGGTATGAATAAATGGAAGGACATCCTATTGTTATATAGTGAAATACTTAATATTATAAAGATGAGAGTACTACCAAAATTGACCTACAGATCCAATCCAGTTCCTATCAAAATATTAAGAGCGTTCTCGCAGAAAGAGAAAAATAATCCTGACTGAGCGTACAGCTCAGTGGTAGAGTGCTTGCTTAGCATGTACAAGGTCTGGGTTTAATCCCAAGCACCACAAAAAGACCTTTAATCCTAAATGTCACATGGAATCTTAAGGGACCCCAAAGAGCCACAACACTCCCAGAAGAAAAGAAGAACAAAGTTGGAGGACTCAATCTGAAAACTACAATAAAAGCCAAAATAGTATGGTAATGGCATAAAGACAGACATCAAGACCAATAGAATAGAATACTTCCCAAAATAAGCCCACAAGGGTACCAAGGCTATTTGTTGGGGAAAAAGTCTTTTAACCAAAATAGTGCTGGGCAAATCAGATATTCACATGTAGAGGAATGAAGTTGGATGCTTATTTTATATAGATAAATGTAACTCAAAGTAGATTAAAAACCTAAACTTCTAGAGGGAAAGCAGGAGATACTTTATGATATTTGATTTGGCAATGATTTCTTGGATATGGAAATAAAAGCATAGGCACCAGAAGAAAAATATTGATAAGTTGAACTTTAAGAACACTATCAAGAAAGTAAAACATAAGCCTGTATATGGGAGAAAATATTTGCAAATCATATATAAAGGGAAAAATATCTAGAATGCAAAAGAACTCCAATAACTCAGCAGTAACAAAAACAAACAACCCAATTCAAATATGGGCAAAGAACTTGGACAGGCATTTCTCCAAAGAAGATATGGGGAGGGCCAACAAGAACAAGAAAAGGTGCTGAACATAACTAGTCACCAAGGAAATTCAAATCAAAGCACAATGTCACTTTACACTCATTAGGATGTTTATTATAATGTTTAACAATTAATATAAAATAGCAAGGATGTGAAGAAATTATAATCCACAAAGATTGCTGGTGGGAATGTCAAATGCATCATCTGCTATGGAAAGAATTTAGAGGTTCCTGAAAAGTTGAATCATAGATTTACTATATGACCCAGGAAGTGAAGGGAGAGTTATTATTTGGGGGGTATAGTTTTTAAATTGAGAAATTTCATGTTATGTATATTTTCCCACAATAAAAAAGCTTAAAGCAAGAAGCATTTATTGTTCCTCAAAATTCTGCAAGTTGGCAATTTGGCAAGTCTTCTAGACCCATCTGGACTCACTCATCTGTCAGCTGCTGAGTCTGCTTTACAAGGGTGGCTGGTCAAGGATGGCCTCAGCTGCGAGAACTTGTCTATTTTCCACATGCCTCTCATTTATCACTAGTTAGTCCAGGTTTGTTCACATGGCAACCAGGCAGGGTTCAAAGCTGCACAGCTTCTAGAAGCTTAGCCTTGATTGGGCAGGAAGTCACTTCTGCTTTGCTCTATTGGCCAGAAAAAGTCATGTGACTAAACCTAGTATCAAGAAGAAGAGAAACAGACTCCATCTTCTGATGGGAAGAGTCACCAAGTCACACTGAAAATGACATGTGTTATAGTTTGGATGTGAGGTGTAAGACAATTCAGGAATGTTCAGAGGTGAAATAATCAAATTATGAGAGCTATATTCAGTGAATGAATCTATTTGATTGGTTAATGATTAATAGGTGGTAATTGTAGGCAAGTAAGGCATGACTAGAGGATGAAGGTCACTGAGGATATGCCCTTTTGGAGTACATATTATCCCTGACTCTTTTCACTCAACTCTCTGATTCTTGGCTTTCATGAACTGAGCAGTTCTATGCCACACCCTTCCATCATGATGTTCTGCCTAATCTAAAGCCCAGAACAAAAGAGCCAACTGTGGACTGAATCTCTAAAACTTCGAGCTAAAATAAATTTTTCTTCCTCTAAGTTGTTCTTGTCAGATCTTTTGGTCACAGCAACGAAAAGCTGACTAATACAACATGTGAACAGGAAAGGAAAATTGGGACCATTTTTGCATTAACCCACCACACTTTGACTTTGTTGAAAAAGTATCAGGATACCAAATGGTTTGTGGCAGGATGGGCTCATATTAGCTAACATAGAAGTTGTTTACATAAAGGGCCAGTGTTTGTTCTAGAATTTGAAAGTGCAAAAGAGTATACACAGACTCTAGTCAGTGCACATAATTTTCTCTCCCAGTAATTAAGCACCTGTCAGACTGTTTTTCAATCAAGCCAACTACTTTGCAGACTTAGCACTCTATAGGAGCCATAATTACATGGAATAGCTAAAACATGGAGATAACCTTCAAAGCAACAAAATGTATAAGCTGGAAGGAAGCCAGGCAAACTTGGTTTGGATATGAAGTATCCTCCAAAGCTCATGTGTTGAAGGCTTGGTCTCCAAATCAGTAATGTTAAGAGGTGGCTTATGAGTAGTGACTGGATCCTAAGGGTCTGACTTCATTAGTGGAATAATGTATTAATATCTGATAGCATTAATGGGAATGAGAGAAACTGTAGGAGGTGGAACCTGGTTGGAAAAAGTAGATTATTGAGGGCAGGCCCTGGAAGAAGCTTGTCCCCATCCTCCTCTCACCTCACTCTTTCTCTCTTCTTTCCAATAATTATCAGGTGAGCAGCTCTGTTCCACTATGCCATCTCTACCATGTTGCTGTGCCTCACCACAGAACATAGCAATGGAGCCAGCTTACTATGGACTGAAACCTCTGAAATCATGAGCCAAAATAAATCTTTTCTCCTCTAAGATGATTTTTTTGGGTATTTTGTCACGGGAATGAAAAGCTGACTAACACATAAATCCTTTCAATACAGCTAAGGAGCATCAACCTAGCAATGTAAAGTGACTTGACACAGTCTACATAATTGCTGGTGACAGAACTTGGACTAGAATCCAGATTGCCAAATTCGCAATCCAGTGCTCTCACTACAACATAATAGCAACTCAGCTATCAAGCAAACTTGATCTTATTCTTTTAGACCCTGCAATTGTAAATGTGCTCTGCAGATTATGAGCACTTGCCTAAGAGCTTATAAGAAGTTCAGAATCTCATGCCCCACACCAGATCTGCTCATTTGGAGTCTGTGTGTAAGAAGATACCCAGGGAATTTATAGACATAATTGAGTTTAACATGCATTATATTAGATTCTTGTTTTCTACCTTGACTGCTCATTGGAATCACCTTGGAGAGATTTGAAACTACCAGTGCTTAGGCTATGCCACAGAGATCCTTATTAATTTTCCCTTGGGTACAGTCTGGGCATAAGTACATTTGGAAGTTCCAAAGACATCATATCTCTATAGTCCGTTTCTAAGGTACTAAAGATACTGGCAGCTTCTTATTAGGTTTTCCCTTCATGCAATGGGCTGGTATTTCCTTAATAAGTAAATGCAACTAAATGACTAACACACACACAGAGAAGAAAACCTCTTTGTAAAGAAAAGAAACATTCACCTAGCAAGCTAGAGTGACCTGACAGGCTGCACAGTTGCTGGTAACAGAACCCAGACTAGAGTCCAGATTGTCACATTCACAATCTAGTGCTCTCACTACGTGATAGTGACTCAGCAGTCAAATTAGATCCTGAACTTCTTATAAGCTCTTAGGACACTGCAGCTTCAAGTGTTGAAGACCCTTGTTGGTAAACTTCCTCCAGCATCCTGGGTGAAAAGTAGGATGAAGGGATTTTTAAAGCTGGGAATTATTTAAGTGGAGTATTTAAGCGATGGAAATTAAACACTGAAATTGGTAATTGAGAGGATACTTTGTTCCCCAAAAGGATTGACATTCATGTCTGATGAAATCCCAGGGAATAAAGTTGTGAAAAATTATCAATACAATTAAAGAGTGAGGACCAAGAATGATGTAATCATGAACAAGAGACTTGACAAGGAAAAGGAATATAAATATGCAGGCAGGCCTCACTCATGACCATGACAGTTAAGCTATACATTTGAAATTTTTCAAGCCTCTCAGGAGTCCAGTTGAATGGTCACAGTATTTTTATCAATAGGAAAGTGTTTCCTTCAGGAAAACAATGCATTCTAACCCTCATCTGTAAATATGTTTCATGAGGTTGATGGATGAGATCCCTGAATAGCCCAATGAACTCTGTCTTCAGGAATATTCCTAAGACAAAAGCAGCACTAGATTTGGTATGTTTCTCATAGTGTCTTTTTGTTAAGTCTGCAGTCATTATATAAAAACCTCAATACAACACATTTCTGGGAAAAGGAAGTATAATATTGTTCCAGTCTCTTCTGGCATATTTTGGTTGCCTAGGTCCCAGCTAGCTAAGATATCGCTTCAGGAAAGGGACTTGTAAACTCGCCTTCTCTTTCAACTTGGCAAGGGAACTTAGAAAGAGAGAAGTAGATTCTCTCTCCATGTTGGTACAAGGGTTCTTGAGGTTCTGTTAATATCCTGGAGAGAAAGAACAGGATCATCCAGTAAACATTTTGCAGAATCACACATTCTTGACTTAAGCTTGCCTTCTGGGATGCTTGCACACAATCATAACAGGATAAATAGGTTATATCATTAAGTCACAGAACATGTGCTAGGGGCACAATACTCTAGAGGTGCCTTTGGGTTGTAAATTAATCCTTTCTCCATGTTGTATTACTATTTCTTTTACTATAAAACACAGTAATTACCCTACTAATCCAAATTGAAGGGGTAGGAAAAATATTTCCTTTGGTAACATATCTGTCTATATACATATGTATATGTATATATTCATATATATACATATAAATATTTGTGTGTGTTTGAATGTGATATATTGATCAACTCTCTCAGTGTATATGTGAAATCAGATGTGTGTGCTTGTGTATGTGTGTGCATGTGCATATGTGTACCAGAGTGGAATTGACCAATTTTCAAAATCTCTGCTGAATTGAAATAGTTTGAGTTGTGAAAAAGGAAACACAGGAATAAATCAAAGGCAAAGGACCTACAGTGCTTCTCAGACTGCAATGTACAAATGAGTTACCTGGAGATTGGGTGGAAATGCAGATTGATTCGGTAGATCTGAATGGGACTGCATTTCCATCAAGCTCCCAAGTGATGCTGATGCTGCTGGTCTGGAAGCCTCACTTTGAGCAGCAGAGGGAGACATTTTAGCAATATGATTCCAAACTTGGTTGCACATTGGAATCGCCCAGGGAGATTTAGAAACTACTGATTCCTGGAACCACCACGAGTGATGTAATTGGTCTGAGGAGAGGCCTTGGTTCCAGGAATGCATGTAAGTTCCCCAGGTAATGCCCCTGTGCACCTATGACTGAGAGCTGCTGCCACTGAAGCTGCTGGATAAAACAGAATCTTTGCTTCAGCATTTCCTAAGGGCTATTATAAAACCTCAAAGTGTATTCTTAAAATTTATTTGGCTTTCAAACAGACATGATCTTTGAATGTGAACACACCTATATCTCAGATAAATATATCTCTTTGGAATAAATGAGTCTCATTTTGCAAAAAAAAAAAGGAAAAAGAACCACATTTTTATTCTGTATGTACTTATATAAATCAAAGAAATGTAGAGTTAGCACTTCTCCTATATATAAGGAAATCCCCATAGATTTGCAGGTTTCTCTGGGTGAGCCAAGTTTGCAGATAGAGAATCATCAGGCTCTACACGTGTATGTGGTAGAGACTGAGGGTGAAAGAAGCCTCAGAAACTCTTAATAGCATCAATCACATCACTTCATTGGCATTTGTTAAGAGTCGCATTTTCAAGATGCATTTCCATATCTTTGGTTGTGTTTTAGCAGACAGGATTTTTGTCCTCTTAGATTCAGCCACCTTCCTACCCCACCATTCCTGTTCTCTCTCTCTCTCTTTGATCTTTAGCATTTGACCAAGCTCCATTATCCTAACCCATCAGCCCCCTCATTTAATAATTCCCTTCCAACTTAAAATACATGGTTCATCCTCATGCTAGTGTTCATTGCTACCTAACTGCTATCATCCGTCCGTGCCAATGCCTGGAAAACACCTATTCTGGGATGGATACATTGTCCCATATTTTAGGAGCTGCTCTCAGAGTTCTGCATATTTGCTGGAAACATCAAGCGACTGTAGACTCGATGCCAGTCCAGTGTATTTCAGTAAAGAGATGCCAGTCCAGTGTATTTCAGTAAAAGAAACACAGCTTACTGAATTTTTTACATAGGTATGCATTCATGTGACCACAACCCAGATCAAGATAGAGAACATTGCCAAGATGACAATGTTCTTGAGAGCTTGAGAAAGCTCCCTTTGGGCTCCTTTCCTTAGAGGAATCTATTATTCTGACTTTGATCACTAAATAGAAATAGATGACTAACAGCTAGGAATGTTTGGTAAAGTTGACCTTAGAATTTAATAGGCTTAAAAGTTTCACATTTCTGAAATGTTTAGAATATTTGGAACCCAGCTTTTCTCCTTTCTTTTTTCCATGGGGCATACCTTTTTCTTGACATCTAAGACAAATCAATTTCCAAAATAGGAAGTACATAACAGTACTTTAAAATGTTATCAAACTACTTAGCAGTTTTATTTCCAGATTAAAAAGTTTCTGCACATTTATTATGCCTTCAAGAGATAATTTTCACTTTTGTAAAGGTGGCTTGAAATGTCAGGTTGGAAGTAAAAAACAACAGACATTTAAATTTGGTACACTCAACTGGAAAATTTTGTTGGCTATATTAAACGAAATATGCCTTATGCTTCTTTATATAGTCTATAAAAGAAAGTAAATAATTTTAATATTTAGCATTATATATTTGCAATAATCCAAGCATCATTTAATTGGTTGATTTGGGAATTTTTTTGGGGGGTTGTCAATTGATGTGTAGATCACCCATTTTGTTATTGAAGTTTTGAGTTCCAAAATCTTAAGCAAATGCTAACAAAATTTCTCTTTTGTTACACACAAAATTTTAAAGTTTCTATAAATGCTAATAATTTCAAAGAGAGCCAACTTGTGTTTCCCCAATTCCCAGAAATTTCTGAGTTTTAAACAGCATTAAAAGTGTACGCACAACTCAGAATTTCAAAATTCTTTAAAATGTTTTGCTTCTAGAAACATTTGCTACTCCCTTTCCATGGCATACGCTTACATTTCTTTCACTGAATCACAGAAGAGGTGGAGCTTGTCCTTGCCAGGTTTCACTGATCTGTCTACTCACTATGGGGGCTCATAGGGTATGCTGTATTGTATATTATATTGTATATTATATTGTAATAGGTTAGAGTGGACCTTACATTTGAATTCTCCACCTGCCAGCTGAGTGACATTAAGCAATAACTTGGCCTCTTTGAGCCTCATTATCATCCTTTGTACAAAGTAGCAATAATGCTGTATACCTCAGAGTCCTATTGTGAAGATTAAATACAGAAAAACATTTTTCATTATCCTAGCCCATAGTAAGTGTCTAATTCCTGTGTCTGGAAGCTCTTTGAAACCAATTCAAGGATTGGTGGCATATTATTCATATCAGCTCAGAAGAATAAATTTTTCAAACCTCAAATCCTACATGAGGACAGAAAGGCTGCTAAATTCTTGTGTATGTCCATCACATCTGTGGCCTAATGTCCAGCTAACCTAAACCCAGCAAGAATGAAACAAACTTGCTTCTTGACTTCTGTTGCTTGAAAATGCTTTGGGAGCAGAGTTGGGGTTCCCATCCTTATCAATTGACTTGGCCCCAAAACTGAATTGCTTCAGGAGAGGGAGACCTGTGCTTCATGCCCTCCTTTGCTGCAGAACCACAGAGTATAAATGAACCAAATGGTCCTTTGGTGCCATGTGTCCTCATCACACTGAGAAAGCACATCCAGCTTATGTGAATTTCTAGGGGCAGCCCATGAATCACTTACTACGGGAGTTTAAAGAAAAAAAAAAACTGTATAGCCTTTGATACTCTGGATTAGAGTTTAGCAAATTTTGATTAAAAGGCCCAACAGGAAATAGTTTATGCTTTGTGGACCATATGGTCTCTGTTGCAACTACTCAACTCTGCCACTGTGGTGCATTCGCAGATATTCACTGAAAACAAGTGGGCATGGCTGTGTTCCAATAAAACATTATTTACAAAAATAAGCACTACCATATTTGTTCCATGGACCATAGCTTGCCAATCTCTACTCTAAATCAATGTGGTCCAATAGAAGTAAAATGCAGACCACAAATGCAAATCACATATTTTACATTTTCTAGTAACCACATTTCAAAAGTTCTTGATGCATTAAGACTTCTCAATAGGAGAGAATAGGAAGAGACAGATTCTCAAAAAATTAAAAATAGAACTACCATATGACCCAGTAATTGACCCAAAGGCAATGAAATCAATGTGTCCAAGAGACATCTGTATTCCCATGCCCATCAGAGAAGAATTCACAATAGCCAAAATATAGTCAACCTCAGTGTCCATCAGCAGATGAGTGGATAAATAAAATGGTTCTCCTGAAGCAGTTACTTACAAAATGAAGTAACTCCTGTCATTCATGGCGATGTGGAATAATCTGTAAATATCATGTTAAGTGAAATAAGCCAGGCACATGATCTCACCTATATGTGAAACCTAAAAATGTTCGGCTCATAGAAGCAAAAAGTAAAATGGTGGTTACCAAGGACTGTGGATCGGTGAGGGTTTGAGGAGATGTTGATCAAAGCATAAAACATATGGTAGTTCTAAAATGAGATAGGAAGAATAAGTTTGAGAGTTCTATTGTACAACATGATGACTATGATTAACAGCAATATATTCTTGAAAACTGAAAAAAATACATTTAAGATTTTCAAAACAATAATTGAAAGAGAGGAGGAGGAGAAAGGGACAGATGACTTCCTTACGAGTAACCTAAATTTGATAAGGCAACCTGACACCTAATGGCTCAATTAATGATTTCTAACTTACTATAGGAAACTTTGCATCATTACCAAAATGTTTGTTTTTGACTGATTATGTATAGTCTATATAAACAGAACCAAAATAAGAACCATGAGTCTGTACAAATTTCGAAGAACTTGAGTCATAAAAAGAGAGAGAGGGGCAGAGAACAGCTCAAGAGAAGCTCTGGCCATGCCCCCATTTGACTGCTATGCTTACTCATCCTTCATGGATTAAAACAGACATAGAATAGCTTAAGTTCTCATGAGTTCTCACAAATCAAGAGACCCAACTTGGGCTGTGGTTGCTCAGTGGTAGAGCGCTTGCCTTGCATGCGTGAGGCACTGGGTTCGATTCTCAGCACCACATAAAAATAAATAAATAAAGATATTGTGTCCATCTACAACTAAAAAAAATTTATAAAAGAAAAGAGACCCAACTCTCGCCATGTTGAAAAGTACTTACCATTTCCACAGGTACATGAGACTTGCTCCTTCTGACAGTCTGGTTTATCTGCTGTAGTCTAAGTTGGACCAGACACCAGCTTTTATGCTTCCTTGCTTCTGCAGCTCCCTGTTCTGGTCAGCATGGAGGAACAGAGGACTTAAATGAATTGGGGCTGACTGACCTAGGATGGCCTCAGCATGGCTCATCTCGGACACGTCAGCTGGCTATCCCAAGCTTGTTCACCTGGGAGGAGAAAGGGAGAGAATTCTGCTGTTGCAAGGTTTTTTAAGACCTAGATTCTATCAGTGGAATGTTCTGGTACCTTTGTTTTCATAGCAAGCCACATGACCATCCAGATTCAAAGGTAGGGGACATACACTTCACTACTTCCTATTGCAAAGAACTATACAGTCACATTGCAAAAGGAAGGGAACACTTGTGTCCATTTTTTTTTTCCCAAGGGAACTATCACAGAGATTGATGTCAAACTGTAGGATCAGCCTCCAGGTGATACACTCTAATGAATCCCTCTTTACTAACGTGTGTATTTACATCTCTTCCTGAAACACTGAAAAATAAAATATTTTTCATACATGGTTATATTCACTGATACCTGAAAATCAAGCTGAGATAGCAGCTCTATTCACAGTTCTGTATTTGTCTCAGGTTTTCAGTGTTCAGTGCCATTTCTTCTATCAAAATATTATCAGTGAATGTCTGGATCATAACTCAAATTGTTCCTCTTGCCATCCCTGGAGCTGGTGTGGATATCCTAGCCATTGCCAGCTCTGGTGAATTAGCCTGGGCTCACTTGATAGGAATAAGATAACGTCCGTCTTTGCTTCCTGTTCACTTCTTATTCCAGGACTGCTTTTTTTTTCTGGAATCACTGTAGTGATTTTCATCATGACCTATTAGTTAAGATAATCCCAACTGCTATCACATATTGGGTTAGTTAGCTTTCAATCTCATGTATTTCAATACCTGAGAAAATCAACTTAAAAGGAGGAAAGGCTTATTGTGGCTCATAATTTCAGAGGTTTCAGCCCATGGTTGCTTGGGTCCTTTGTTTTTTGAGGGCTTCTGATGAAGCAGAACACCATGGTAGGGAGCATGTAGTAAAGCAAAGCTGTTTACCACATAGCAGCTAAGAAACAAAAAGAGGAAGGGGATGGGATTCCAAAATCCTATTTAAGACCAAACTTCCAATGACCTAATTTCTTCCCACCTGGCCTCTCACTTCCTAAAGTTTCCACCATCTCTCAACAGTCCCATTAACTGGAGACGATACATGCAACACACAAGCTTTTGAGGGACATTTAAGATCCAGACAGTAACACTAACCCTTAAGCTGTACCAAATACAGATTGAACATTGCTAATTTAAAAATTGAAAATGATCTGGAATCCTAAACTTTTCGAACCCTGATATTCAGACAGTTTCAGATTTCAGAGCGTTTGGATTTCAGATTTTCGGATTAAAGCTGTTCAACCAGCATCCTAGGCAAATATTCCAAAATCTGAGAAATTCTGAAATCTGAAACACTTCTCATCCTGACCATTTTGTAAAGAGGGATACTCAACCTGTAAGAGTTAATATCTCATTCCATATCAAATGTAGTTTTCCTGACTAGAGAGGGGCTTTCCACACGGCCCATCCACGCTCTGTCCTGGCCTAGCCATAAGACCATGGAATGCAAAGGCTATTTCATGGCTCTTTCATCCCTTAGCAACTAAAAGTATCCTGCTAGATTTTCTCCATCCAGTTGGCAGACAGAAAGAAAAGAAAGGGAGTTTGTTTGTTTTTGTAACTTTTACCTGGAAAGAAAACCTGCCACATCCTGCTCCTATTCTATAAGTGAGAACTGGTCCTATGGCCCTATCTGGATGTACAGAGTGCTGGGACACGTGGTCCCTGGATGGGAAGAGCTTCGCAACAATAACTTGATATAATGGAAGAGGAGCACACGTTTGGTGGTCACCTAACACGTTCACCACAATGACAGAGAATGTCAATGCCTATGACCATTGGTTGGTAAGAAGAGACCTTGTCTTAATTCATTTTTAAAACTGTTTCTTGTGACATATATATCTCACAAAGGTATACTGCATCCCACATCATGTATTTTAGGCTGGTGTTTTTTACTTTAGCCATTGCTGAGGCAGTCTACTGCTATTGATCTCAATTGTACCACTTACCCTGCTTTCTGATATGCTAGCTCCTTTGTTGTCACCTGTGGGAGGTCTGCAGTAGCCCGCTCAACAAGAGATGGGAGAAGGTAGATGCACATTTCCATGTTCATTCCCTGGGGTGGCCAGTTTGAGACAGTCTTCACAGCTCTCCAGAACTGAGCCCCCATTAACCACAAATAACCAGCTCAGAAATGCACCCTTGAACTGGACTTCCCTTCTCTGCTGTTAACACTCTCCTCACTGTTCTTGGCCTCATTTCCCAAAAGAAACTACTCTGCTTTGGGGAAGCCCTGGCTAAGATGTTAATATAGCACATGTAATATATAAAGAATAATATTAAATTCTGTCTACTACCCAATTTAAGAAAGCAATCATTGAATCTTATCTCATTTATCTCAGATTACTCCCTACCCCAGAAACATTTATTTTTACAAAATGAATAAATGGAGATACTTTTCTGTCTGAACCATAAATCAACAAATAGCAGTTAAATTCCCAACAATAGTACTCATAGCCTCAAACCAAGTTAAAACACTTCTATTAATTCTATTAATTGGTTAGACTAGTTGACCTCAACCCAACTGCCTTATGTTCCAAGCAGTGAGAAGCCTGTCTACAAACTGTCTACATTGGCTTTGCCAAGTTAACAATTAATAGAAAGTCACCTTCAGAGATCATGTGTTTACAGAATCCTCACTATGTTGGTATCGCTGTGCCTGAGAAGGTAGAGAAAATGACAAATAATCATTTTCCAGTCAGTAAGCAAAATTTTATTACTACAAAATTCACCAAACCATCCTATTTGGGCAAAACATAACAGTATTTTTAGTTAGTGAAAAAACTGGCTTACTTAAATTCCATGTGATTGAGAGGAGGATTACATTATTCACTAAAAGACTCTTTATGGTTAGAAACTTTTGCCAGTACCCGCAGTCTGAAATATCTTGCCCAAATTGTCTTATTCTTCAGGGATATGTGATACTGCACTATTCACCCAATTTTCCCTACCCCTAATGTTTAGCAAAAAATCATATAACCATATATTTATGTACATATATATTTTATATGGTTAGCAAATATATATATGTGTATATATATATGAAAAAATAGACATGAGGTATTATAATACTATAAAACTCAAATAAGATTCAGCATTTTTCCCATAAGGATCCAAGTATCTCAGATCTACCTGTTTTTCTTGTGATGATATACCCAGCTGTTTCCAGCCACATGCTTTAATAAGAACAAAGGAACTGGTTCTCTACAGTGTAAGGACTTAGGTAGACAGTTTCAAAGTAAATACTTACCAGGAGAGTGTTGGTTTATTCTTGAGTCATAGGAATATTTGGCTTATTGGCCTCCTGAGAAGTATTTACCCAGAAAGACAAAATGAAACACATTCTTCAGGTACAGAGAAGATATTGTTTTTGAAAAGAAATGTGAGGTCTTATTAGGGCAAAGCTGTTAATTACACACTTCATTATAGTCAAGGTCAATACAGCCTATGAGAGGAGAGGCACTTTTTCATCTCTTCGCCAGGAACAGGAGGAGACAGCTGTTCTCTCGGACAGATCCATTATAGCTTATCACCAGCGGCCAGCCTGTGGAAGGAGCACTATGAAATATGGCCGCTGTCACCAGGAGCCAGAAGAGATGCAGAGCTGGTCCAGAGTACAATGGAAAAACAATGAGAACCACAACTTCAAGTAGATTAGGTTGCATTGATTTTTAATGCCTGGAGTTTCCGCAGCATAAAATTCACGGATATTCTTGCAGTTACTGTATTATTGATTTCCCTAAAACTGTACAATCTTGCTTTCATAAACAGCACATGCTGACAATATTAAGTAGCAGTTCTCCCATTCCGAACCCTAGTTAAACAGTGTTGGAAACTTGTTCGTGTTTGTATTTCCTCATTATTGCTTTACCAGTTATGATTCCATAAGTGAAACAAGAGTCAGCAAAACAAATATTGCTTCAGTTCTGGCTTAACTGGCCTTCCTGATCAAATAGGGTCAGGATTTTTTTTTTTTTTACTTTTGTTTTTAGGCTGTTCAGCAACTTATTTTACTAAACTTTTAGATTTTGTAAGTCCCTGCTTATTAGGAATGAGTTAATGGTTTTCACTGAAACAGGGAAAAGCATGTGATTCCTTAAAAAGTGATACATTTACTCAATCCACTAACATTTTCACATGCTAAAAATGAGATCCAAGAAATGGAGTGGCTTGATTACAGTATCTTTTACTTTTCTTGGGTTTTGTTTTCTTCATTTTGTTTTTCTTATAGATATATTCAGATTTCTTCTTCTAATGTCTACAACCAACTTTCACTTTTGTAGTACGCCAATTTTATTCATCAAGTAAATCTAAGCATTATAATTTCAAAGTAAGCAAATGATGCTAAAGAAACAAGGGTGCCTAAGTGGTGAAATCTATTAAGATCATCATTTTGGATAAGCATAAAAGTATTTTACCTCCATAGGAAATAGGAAAATGTTGAACAGTGTAGCTCCCAACACTGACTTTAGCATCAAGTAATTTTACCACAATATATATATGTATACTAAACATGTGTATATATAGAACACAGTATCCATAACACATTTACTACTATATTGTATATATTATTAAATATGTATTTAATTCTGTGTGTGTGTGTATGTGTGTGTGTGTGTGTGTGTGTGTGTGTGTGTGTACTGCTGGTTCCTATTATACTGAAAGGCATATTTCCATAATATTTTTTATTGTAAAAGTAACCCTGATTGCAGAGAGTCTGGAAAAAATGTACTAATTTCATTATATCCATAGTCTGAACCCCAGACCAGATGGAGCAGCACCTGATAGCTTCTTAGCATGTCAGGCCCCTTCTCAGACCTCAGGAATCAGAATCTCCTTTTAACAGTATCCTTGGGTGATTTGTATGCACATTAAATTTAAAGAGCACTATTCTAAAATATGAATCACCCTTAATCTCCCCACCCAGAGGTGACCACTGTCAATATTTAGATGTACTTCCAATACTCTTTCTTATCCATGCCTATCTTTCAATTTAAATCTTGAAAGTCCAATTTTGTTAAATTTTTAATACATACATTATGTTTTTAATAAATACCAATAGAATTCTGATGATTCAAAAGTATTCAGGTTTTTTTTTAGCTTTAGTGAGGAGTATTTATTTTAATAGCAATTGTAATTAATTTGAAATACATCTTCTGTTTAATTCAAGAGAGTTGTGGTTTGTATCTAAAGTTACAAGTAGTCATTTTTAAAGTCTTCTACTTAAATCCTATTTCTTTTAGTTTATAAAGCTGAGATTTCTTTCTACTCTTTGTAGCTTCCTTTTCTCTAAAATTATCAACCTAATTTAAGCAACTATTACTGAAAAAAACTAGTTAAATAACTAACTACCATTTATTGGTACTTTCTAAATGCCAGGAATCATGTCAACTCTTTGACACATATTATCTTATTTGAGCACCACATTAACCCTATGAGATAAGGATTTGTTCTTGCTATTTTAAGGATTAAGAATTGCAGTTTGAGGGTTAGGAGTATAGCTCAGTGGTAGAGCAATTTCCCACTATTCTCAAGTCTCTGGGTTCAATCCCTGGCACCACATACACACACAAAATACCTGTGTTTTAAAAGGTTAGGTAAAAGTGTTCCTTTTTATCCATATCCCCTCCAGCATTTATTATTATTTGTATTCCTTTTCATTTTTTATTTTTTGTTTGTTTTTTGGGGGAAGGGGTATCAGAGATCAAACTCAAGTGCCCTCAGCCACTGAGTCACATCCCCAGCCCTATTTTATATTTTCAGAGACAGGGTCTCATTGAGTTTCTTAGTGCCTTGCTTTTGCCGAGGCTGGCTTTAAACTTGTGATCCTCCTGCCTCAGCCTCCCAAACCACTGGGATTACAGGTGTGCCCCATTGCACCCGGCTATTATTTATATTCTTGATGATTGCCATTCTGACTGTGAGATGTGTGAGATGAAATATCAGTGTAGTTTTGATTTTCATTTCCCTAATTGTTAATGATGTCAAACATTTTTTCATATATTGTTGGACATTTTTATTTTTTCTTTTGAGAAGTGTCTGTTTTTAGTTCATTTGCCCATTTATTAATTGGGTTATTTAATTTTTTGGTGTAAAGCTTTTTGAGCTCTTTATATATTCTATATATTATTCCTCTGTCAGAAAAGTAGCTACTAAAGATTTTCTCCCCTTCTGGGGGTTCTCTTTTCACATTCCTTATTGTTTCCTTTGCTGTACAGAAGCTTTCTAATTTGATGCTGTCCCATTTATTAACTCTTGATATTATTTCCTGAGCTTTAGGGGTTCTATTGAGAGAGTCATTGCCTGGACTAAAAGCTGGACCATTGACCCTACATTTTCTTCTAGAATTTCCATAGTTACTGATCTAATTCCAAGGTCTTTGATCCATTTTGAGTTTATTTGTGTGCAGGATGAGCAATAAAGGTCTAGTTTCACTCTTTTATGTATGGATAGCCAGTTTTCCCAACACCATTTGTTTAAAAGGCTGTCTTTTTTCCAATGTGTGTTTTTAGAATGTTTGTCAAGGATCAGATGACTCTATCTATATGGTTTGTCTATAGATCTTCTATTCTTTATCATTGGTCTATGTGTCTATTTTTTTGCCAGTACCATGCAGTTTTTGTTACTATAACTCTGTAGTATTATTTGAAGTCAGGTATTGTGACATCTCCAGCATTGACTTTTTGGCTTAAAATTGCCTTGGCTATTCTGGGTCTTTTATTTCTCCAAATGAATTTTAAGACTGTTTTTTCAAGTTCTGCGAAGAATGTCATTGGTATTTTGACCCTATCAAAATACCAATGCATTGACTCTGTATATTGCTTTGGGCAGTATGGTCATTTTAATAATGTTAATTCTTTAAATTAATACAACTACCATGAAAACAGTATGGAGGCTCCTTAAAAGGAGCCAGGCATGGAGCCACCATATGACCCAGCAATGCCACTTCCTCGTATTTATTCTGAAGAATGAGAGACATTTTACTATAGTGATACATTTATACCCATGTTTATAGCAGCATAATTGACAATAGTCAAACTATGAAACTAGCCTAGATGTTCATCAATGGATGAATGGATAAAAAAATATGGTATATATACGCAATGGTGTTTTATTCAGCCATAAAGAAAAATGAAATTATGGCATTTGCAGGAAAATGGATGGAGCTAGAGATCATCATGTTAAGTGAAATAGTCAAAATCAGAAGGTCAATAGTGGCAAATTTTTTCATATGTGGAAGCTAGAGAGGAAAAAGGAAAAGAAAATTGGGGGTGGATCTAAAAATCAAAGAGAGACCAGTACAGGAAAGGGACCAAAGGGTAGGAGATGGAGAGGGAGGGGAGAAATGCTGGGGAGTGTTATTAGCCAAATATATTGTTAGATTGTGTGCATATATGAATATGTAACAACAAATCCTACCAATATGTACAACTATAATGCTCCAATAAAAAATGTGGGGAAAAAAGAAAAAGTTTAGGTAACTTGCCTGATATCACATAGCTCATAATTCCTATACACCTAAGATTCAAAACAATGATAAAAATAATACATTTTTTTTAAAAAAAGAATTCTTATTCAACAGGCAGTCTTTATCTTTTAAACAGCATTTAGCTTATAGTAGCATTAATGTTTCTTCTACATTAACAAACATACAGAATTCCATTTATTGAGTTTACTACTATAAATTTGCTGATGAACTGAACACACTTCACTGGCTACATGTTGGCAAGTGAACAGAAACAATAGACTCCCAAGTTCTGAGGCCACAGATTAATTTTTACACAGAAACAGTGACCACTCTAATATCCCACAGAAATCTGAATAAACCCACTATTACACTGAAGAATGTATAGAAGACATATTAACCTAAGCAATCTTGGAAAACTGCTTGGAATGGAAATTATAAGGTTGAAGTAAAGATGATCTCAACATAAACACTGAACTCTAGTTAGCAAAGGTGTTTCCCTTGGTAGAGTGGCTTAATAATGCTAAAACTCCTGAACAATTACCCTGGGATTAAGTAAATGAATGGCAGATGGTAGGTTACAAATAAGGGGGAAAGATAAAATAAAAACTAGTGGTGCTGGATTAGATTCAGAGATATCAAGATGAATTTATATTTGGCTTAATATAGATATATATGGCTAGATAGAATTCTAAATGTATACATATATATTGGTTAGTATATAAACACATATTCTCTAGCTCTCTTCACTGGGAGGGGCTAGAATCAGTGACACCCAGCTACTGAAAGGTACACCCAGAATCCCAATCTTCATTTCTAAAATCATTTTCCAAGAAAGGAACCAGAGCTCCTTGAAGAAATGACTGATTTAGTGGCAGAGGCAGGAAAAATATAAGATGACCTAGAGCATCTTGTAGTGATGGAAAGTAAGGAAGTGAAGTGCTCAGAACATAAAAGGAAAAGGAGTTTACATAGGGACAGACACAGCAGCCAACCTGAAAGAACTCCCAATGACAGAGGCTGGAAACTTTTGAGCAACAAAGCAAATAACATGGAATTGGTAACCCAAAGTATTTAATAAATATCCATGACTCCATCTATACTGATGCAAATAAATTATCATCGAACAAATAAATAGAGCATGATAAGTAAGTCTCCTATACAGAAGGATACCAAATACCCTATTTAGATATCCACTCCCCCAAGGAGGTCCTAGAGCTTAATAACCTACCCCTTGAGTATGGCCTGCACCTGTGTTTTGCTTCCAGTGGGGAAGGGTGGGGTGTAACTTACAGTGCAGAAACTTGGCAAACACTACTTCACTCAAGTGACCAAGGTTAGCACCATCAGTAGTAAATCATGTTGATGGTTTTCACACTGTATATGATGTGCTGAAAATACAATTCTGCTGCCTCCTTCCCCAAAACCCGTAACCCCAGTTTAACCATGAAAAAAACATCAGACAAATCCAACTGAGGGACATTCTGCAAAATACCGGTACTCAATTAGTATTCCTCAGAACTGCCAAGGAAAGCTTTAGAAATTGTCACACACAAGAGGAGACTCAGAAGACATGACAGATAAATGACATCCAGAATTATCCTGAAAGGGAGCCTGGAGGCACAGGAGAAAACTAATGAAATCCTGATAAAGGTGGAGTTTCATTAAGAATAAGGCAACAACAGGAAATACTGGATGAGGGATCCATGAGAACTTTCTGCTTTTCCTTTGTGACTTCCCTATAACCTAAAAATATTCTAAAATAGAAAGTTTATTGAAAAGAAAAAGGAATAGACAAAATTGTTAGTTCAGGACTATGTGGAAGAAAAAAGACAAAATCTTGTCTTTCACTATGAATAGCTTGATAAACTCTGATCTGTAAAACATAAACTCCAGAGCAACTTAGTCTTTTTTCTCCAGTTTGAAGTTTCCTATTGTACTAACTGAGATGATTTTGAACTCTTTGCTACACTCAAAAGTATTTTTCTCTTGAAATCCTGGAAGTCACAACACCCTGTTCTTTGTTCTTTTATCCACCCCCATCATATTTTGCTGCAAACTTTGTCATTGTCAAGGCACAGTTGACTGGCTCTGTAAGTGATTTTCTGTTTCTGTCTGTTCCTCGTAATCTGGTGTTATTTAGGTTCATTAAAGGGAACAATTTGTCACTAAGATCCAGGTACAACTGCATCATTACCAAGCCATCCAAAATTCAGTGATGATGATACATAGAAGCGTAGGCAGGACAGGCATCACAGTTACATATTTAATAAGTATGTAACATTTGGCTACAAATTAAACTACACAATAACCTCCATGCTGTTCCCTAGTCACAGTTTCAGAAAGTGGCTTTCTGTTCAATAAAGTCTCATAGCATCAGTTATGACTTAGATGAATATGCAAAAAAGAGCACCCATTTCTAGTTAATACTCAAGCTTAATAGTATTGCAAATCATCTGAATAATCAAGATAAAACAATGACAAATATGCTTTTTTATAACCAATTATTATGAACCTAAAGTTTAATATCATGATTGTTAGATGGCTAGGTTTGTTATTTAGATACAAAAACAGAGGCAAGGGTAAAACTGGTAAATAAGACAATGATAGCCTAGTCTTCTAAGTAGATTTTTGTAGATTTTTGATGTTTAATATTTCTGCTTAGATAAGTGAGGGTAAATTTGCAAGCTGCAATTGTTGTTTGTTTGTTTGTTTTGCCACTGAAATCAAACTACTGTTTTTTTGCTTTACCATCTTTGCTTTACCATCTTCCTTCTTTCCTTCTTCCCTTCCTTTCTTTTTTTCTTTTTCTTTCATTTAATAAAATTTTTTTTATTTAATAAAATGTTCCCAGCATCTGCTTTCTTCTTCTTTACTATTTTTCTTTTTCCTTCTTCTTCTTCTCCTTCTTCCCCCTCCCCCACCTCCTTCTTTTGAAATAAAATGTTCCTGGTTTCGGCTTTCTTCTGTGGTTTAAATTGAATAGAGTGAGGGTAGAATTCTTCCAGCAATATTATAAGCATGAAATGTTTTCTTTAAACAGTATTCCCTTTATTATTCCCAGACAATCGTTAGAGGAAACAAACCCTGCAAGGAAACCTCTATCAATGGCCTGCTGGAGGATTTCGACCACATCTCAGTGACTCGCTCCAACTCCCTAAGGAAAGAAAGCCCACCCACCCCGGATCAAGGAGCCACCAGCCATGGTCAAGGCCACTCGGAAGAAAATGGCTTCATCACCTTCTCACAATATTCTAGCGAATCAGACACCACTGCAGACTATGCGACTGAAAAGTACAGGGAAAAGAGTCTCTATGGAGACGACATGGATCCATACTATAAAGGCAGCCAAGCAGTCAAGCAAAATGGGCACGTAATGAAGATGAAATATGGGGAGGCCTACTATTCTGAGATGAAGCCTTTGAAAACTGATATTGCCAGATTTCCCGTTGATTATCACGCACACTTGGACTCACTGAGTAAACCAAGTGATTACAGTGACTTCAAGTGGGACTATCAGCGGGCCTCCAGTAGCTCCCCGCTGGATTACCCCTTCCAATTCACGCCTTCTAGAACTGCAGGGACCAGCGGGTGCTCCAAGGAGAGTCTGGTGTACAGCGAAAGTGACTGGGGACCCAGCCTAGATGACTATGAGAGGAGGCCAAAGTCCTCGTACCTGAATCAGAGGAGCCCTCAGCCGGCCATGCGGCAGAGGTCCAGGTCAGGCTCAGGGCTGCAGGAACCCATGATGCCATTCGGAGCAAGTGCATTTAAAACCCATGCCCAGGGACACTCATACAGCTCCTACACCTACCCTCGCTTGTCGGAGCCCACAATGTGCATTCCAAAGGTAACGTGTGCTGCCTCTTTTCTCTCAGCATCCAAAAAGAAGGTACTAAAGCTGGCTTCCTATGTAGTCAGATTTGAGTTTGCTTGTCTTCTCAGTGAGAATCTGTATCCAAATACAACCTTATTTCCACCCAAGTGCAGAGGCTTTTAAAACAGGGTACTTATTTCATTAAATTCAAAATCTGTCATTCAGGATCTCCTATGAGGTTTCTGATTAAAAGGCAAAGAAAATTTTATCTAGTTGAAAGATTTTCTGATATCCTGATGTTAAATTCTTTGTGATCATGTTTTATTAAGTTATCCATTAAGGAGTAAATGATTGTAGGCCTCAGGAGGGAGTAATATAGTGGTTACCACATTCTTCCAAAGTCTACATGGTCCTGTCCAATCGGAAACAAAAATCAGAAAAATGTAGTGAGTTTTTATAAAGCAATTTTATCCCACTCAGGGTACAGCCCTACATTTTAAGAGTATGTCTTTACTACAATCTTAGTGTTGAATTAACACTTTTTCTATGAAATTTAGTGGGTAATAGTAGCTAGTTGTTGGCCTATTTTGGTGTGTGTGTGTGTGTGTGTGTGTGTGTATTAATTTTGTTATAATTCTTACTTTGTTTTGTTTTGTTAAAAAAGTTTTAAATGTTTACCAGTGGAAATTTGCTTTGAAATTAGACTGGTCCATGATTGACCAAAGTTGGAGAAACACTGTTGGAGAAGTTACTGAATCTTTATTCACAGCACAGACTGCTACAAAGAGCTACTAAGCCTTTTGGAAATGCCTTAGAGAGTTTGCAAGGAGCTGATTTTTCCATGGTAACTCAGAAATATTTTTGTGCCTCACTTATACAACAAAAATTAAAATGCAGCCTTTGGTGGTAGATTGTGAATTACACAAAGATTTCTAGCCAGTTGAGATGGACATGACTTCTAAGAGGGACATTATCTACATCTGTACCAAAGATGTTCTACTCAACAGTTTGATGAGCAGCACAACAAACTCTGGAAGGGAAGGGAGTTGGTTAGATTTTCATCTCTGTGACAAAAACACCTGACAAGAATAACTTAAAGGGGGAAAAGTTTATTTGAGCTCACAGTTTCCAAGATCATAGTTCGTGGTTGTCAAACCCCATTGTTCAGAGCCTTTGATGAGACAGAGCATCATGGCAGAAGGGCATGACAGAGGAAACCTGCTTACGTATGGTAGCCAGGAAGCAGAGTGAGGAGGAGCCAGAGGAATAAGACATAATCCCCAAGGCTATGTCCCCAGTGACTCAACTCCTCCATCCAGTCCCTACCTGCCTACAGTTACCACCCAATATATTAGTCCCTTCAAATTATTAATTGATCAAGTGCACTAACTCTCTGGTTAGGTTTAGGTTCTAGTAATATAACCATTTCACCTCCTGCATTAACACAGAAGCGTTGGGAGGACACTTCATATCCAAACCACAAGAGCAAGCTTGCCTGCATGTGTCTGTTTTGTTGACTGCAGATAGCCAATATTTTTCCTTTGCTTATTATTTCTCATAAACCTTATCCAAGATGTTGAAGAGAAGCCATTTAGGGACATCCTGAAAGTCACTTTTGTTTGTTTTAGAAAACAAACAAACAAAACCAAACAAAAAACCAAAACAAAACAAAAGAGCTGCTAATTTAGTTCCTGAGATATAAAATAAAAATAAGCTCTGAGAAATGAAGAACTGAAATATACACCTCCAGCTACAATGCAAATAACCACAGTGTTTTTCTTTTCACCATGTTGATGAATTTGAATGCCCACAGTCAAGGTATCCTAAATGCCTTCACTTCCCATCAATCTTGGGAAGAAGATCACTGGAAAAAGGTCTAATTAAACAACTGTCATGTGGAATCCTATGCATGTATCATGATACATGAGGTAGTTCGTTCTGTTTTCCTATTTATATCACTCTGTTGAGTCCCATCTCATAGGAAACCCCTTCAATGTTCTAGAATACATTAAGCAAATTAAACATGTTCTATAGCTGACTTGAGTTACATCTGAGGCATTGAATATTGGTGGTTATTTTAATCTAGGAGTAAAGAATGGAATTTTGCGTGTATGTAGTATGGTTGAACACAAGTTAGGGAGCTCTTTTTGGTCATAATCATAGAAAAAATGTTGCTCAGAGTTGGCAGCTTTTCAATTCTGGAGCCATATTTAGTCCAGTGACATGTTTGGCTCACCAAATATTCATTTCCTACATGAAAATTATAAATTCAAGATATTTTACTTAGAAGTCTCAATTTTTGAAGCTTCAGGCTTCTTCTGAAAAAAAAAAAATAGTGGGTGGGGCATGGTCTAGCATCCTTATACCCACATTTTCACATAGCATTAGAGTAGAATCAGCTGAGCATAAAGTTTACCCCATTAGAGAGAACATGGGTCCCCAATTTAGAAAATGCTCTGCCTAGCCCATTTTATTCATTTTTCCTCTTACTCTAATCCCTAGAGCTTTTTAGAATTTAACTCAACACCAGCAATCCCTGCCCACTTGTTTGCCAGAAGAGGAAACTGAGGTCCAGAGAGTCACATGACATGCTTAATTTTATAGTTATCTGTCTGCAAAACAAGAGCAAGAATCCAAGTCTGGTGTTTCTTCTAATCTAGCACCTACTCATTATATAGGCATATGTTATATTGGGGATTTGACTGAATTTGCCAGTAAAACCCATGTAAGTCCAAAGTAGTCTTCCTCTTGGGCTAAGAAGAAGAAGAGGAAGGAAGAAGGGAGAGAAGGAGTAATCTTCATCATTCCATGCAAACTCTCTCTTCCTGCAGACTTCCAAATATAAGTCAAAGCAGATCTGCCCTGAAATCTGGCCTACCAATCCCAGAAATAATGCAGAAACTATTGTGGTTCAGGAAAATTATATCAGCATATTCATCCATGGGAACATCAACTAAGGGCTTCTCAGCCCTTGTAATCAAGGCTTCTAATGAACAGTCCTCATCACTGTATTTCTATAGAAAACTTGTGAGTAATTCATGAGCAGGTTTTATGGGAGGGTGAGGGTGGAAAGCATGTCAATAATTAAAACATTTGCTTGATTAAAAATATGAGATCTCTCTAAAAAGACAAGTTCCTGTGTCTCTAGAACTATACTCTTAGAAATCTAACAATGGCATTTGGATTTCCAGCTGAGGGAAGAAATAGCAATCACGACTTATATCATTTGGCTTTGCCTCATGGCACTTTCTAGAAGAGGAGGGCGAATAATGTTTACAGCTCCAATAGTAAGAGAAAACATTAAACTCATGTAGGTTTCCAGATGGAGCAAAAATGAGGAGGGTGTGTGTGTTTGACACCAGTTTTGTATTTTTGCCTAAAGAAAATTTTTTAAAAAATAGTAATGTTAACTCATGTAAAAAGCTCCACCAATGTTATCTCCTACCTAATTTTCCTGTTAGCATGACAGGAATCAAGAGTATCATGAGATCTAATGATCTGAACATCTACTCTCCACTTTTATATGTTTTTCACTGCAGCTGGGCAGACACAACCCCAAGGTGGGGAGAAGCCAAACTAAAACCCATTCATATACAGAGCTGTAAAAACTGCCAGATATGGAGAGAGCATGCTTTCCACACTCCAGTGCAGATCCGACTGCCTTACAGAGAGGGGAGCTGGCCCGACATATTGCCACTCTGTATTTGATGTAGTCATCCAATGTTCTCCAGGGACCAGGCAGCTGCTGGCTTGTGTGTTGGTGCTGACCTAGCACATCCATTTCTTGCTCTGACTGCAACCACCGAAAAGACCCAGCATATTAACAGTTCTACCAGTCCATTAGGCATTTGCTGTATGCCAGTCACGCACATTATCTTGTTGCGCCTCGCAGCCCCATCAGGCAAGAACTCCTGCCTCTATTGTACAAATGAGGAAAAGGTTTTGAGAGGTTCAGTAGCCACCTGATCAGTCTACTCACAGCAGAGCTGGGATCCAACTCTTTGGATTTAACCCGACATAGGATCCATCCTCCATGGCACAGGGGAAGCTTCTGGGGGTGCCAGGCTTTTAACCTGTGTTCTTACAACTCTTTTTAATACCTGAAATACTGAAGTTGCATTAGCAATTAAATTAGCTATTAATACAGCAATACAGTTGCACCATCTTGTTCCACTGGATAGTAGGGTTTCTAACCTTGACCGTGGTGTTGACGTTCCGGACCTACTGATTCTTTGTTATGAGGGGATGTCCTATTTATTCAAAATAGGGTGTTCGACAGCATCCCTGACCTCTACCTGCCAGATGCCAAAAGCACCCCGCTTCCCTCTCTTGTAACAACCAAAATATTTCCACTATTGCCAATGCCTCATGGGTAGAGAAGTACAAAATCAACTTTGGTTGGGAACGACCATTCTATAGTTACCATTGCTCAAGTGTTTAGGAGAAGTTAAGGGTATGGGTTCTGTAGATAAACTGCCAAGTTTGAGTCCTTGGAATACTTACCACCTGTGTGGTCTTGTCTGTGCCTCAGTTTCTTCCTCTGTAGAATTTTTCAAATCTTTGAACTTGTGGTGAGGATTTGAAAAGATTAATAAAAATAGACAAGATAGCATATGGCAGGCACTCAGTGTTAACCTTATTCCCAGGAATAGTTCTGACTATTGGAAAACATGTCACCATACACACTAATGCCAGCCATAGGAATTTTCTCTCTGTGTAATCTTGTACATATTTTCAAAATATGAGAACAAATTCTGTCTGGCCACCTGCATGGCCTGCCTGCATAACCTATAATTATGACTGTCCTCATTTTAGACATGTGGGTCACAGAAGTCCAGAGTAGCTGAGTGACTTCCTCAAGGACATGCAAAACCTTGGCAACGGAGCTGGCTTGGGGACCCCAGTGCCACCAATGTTTGTGTCATTTTCTAGAACGAAAGTGAAATTCTCAGACCTTTCATGGGAGCCAGAGGCTAAGTGAAAACTCTCTAATTATATATCTCCAAAAAAACCCTCTATTTTCACCCTATCACCTCCTCTGCATAGGACAGCAAGGGTGACCAGTGCTGTATTCCAGGGTGTCACAAACAGATGGCACATTAAGGGGTCCAAGGATTTAAGAATGATGGATGCGAAGAAAAGCCTGGCAGGATTCCCTAGACCTTTCTTCTGGGGTCACCTATGCAATGGTTTTCCACTGAATAGTGATCACTTGGCTTCCTCTGGGAGGAAAAAGCACTAGACCCAGTTCGCTGAGTCTTCCTGCATCAGTAGCTTAATGATTCACTCTTCTTTGTGGCATGCATCATGCCCAGGAACAAAACCTCAGCTCCTTTTCTACTAAGGAACCCAATAACACCTTTCAGAGACCCATTAGGGACCTAATACCTAACAAAATTACTTTGCTTATGAGTCCACCAGCCTGCACCAAAAAGTCTGAGAGAGAAAGGAAGAGAAAAAGAAGAACTAAATCATTTAATGTAACAAAAGGTATTATTGCCTTTAGGTTTGTTTTCTGTACATTTATCCTCCTAAAGGATGTTCATTAAGGTTCATAAAGCATCAAAAGAGGTGATTCAGTGTGACATCTCTAACATCTGTCCTTGCTGATAGAGCCTTTAGCATATGAATGAACACATTTTCCTGTGAATGCTCATGGGGTTCCAAGTTAATTGTATTTTGGTCATTATGTGTGGGTTTTCCCGTTACCAAATTAAAAACAAAATGATTCTAAGCTGGTATTGTCCATCCCAGTTCTCTAGAAGGCTCTGACATATTTGAACAATATTCTGAGGCAAGGAGCCAATCCCCACAGGCATAGCGTCCCTCAGCATTGCTGCAGGCTGTGACGGATCCCAGGTCAGAGCAATCTGCTCTCTTACTACTCTTGAACAGAGGATGCATTCTTGGAGTTTGGAGCAGCAACTGTGGGGGATTAATTGGATATGCCAATTCAGAAGTAGAAGAAGGGCCTGAAATGCCTGTGTTATTGAGCCTGCTGACTATGGATTTAGTCTTTATTTCTAGATGGTGGCTTTGCCTATTTGCAGAGGTCATGAGACACTTGTCTGAACTTTTCAGCGTGCATTCGCCATGTATTGTGTAAGGCAAAGAAGTACATGGCTCTTCAGACTTCATGTCAGAACATATATGCTTCTACATGCCTAAATGGAAATCTGACAAAATGGTTGTGAGAGATTCCTCGCAAAACTACCAACATGGCAAATAGTTTTATCCTACCTACAGTTTGGAAATCCTTCAAGTATCTAACCACCCAGAACTTAACCTATATTGCAAGCCCCCTGCATCAGCACCTTAAGAAGACATTTTGATTTTACAGGTGCCACCGGGGCCTGCTCATGACTATTATTCATTGGCAGTGGTCATGTGCGCTTGCTTCTTTTCTCGAAATTCAACATCAGCTGAAACTGTTCTGTGCCCCTTTGTCATCTGCCAGGGTGAATGTGAAATATTCACTATGGAATAGGGCTGCTCCATTTTGAAAATGAAAATAAGTTGGAGGAGATCAACCACGGCTGGGTAACAGTTGAAGTTTTGCCTCAAGCAGGAGCAGCAGCAACTGTTTTGTTAGGATGCAAATGGAGATAAAATAGTTACTTAACACTCTGCTATTGGACAGACGGGAGCTGGCAGGTCCAACCACCTAGATCAGAGCAGTAGAGGCTCAATCCAAGGGTAGAGAGAGAAGAACGCATCAGCCACAGGCCCGCTGGTCTACCCCACCAGCTGCAAGTGGGGAGTAGCTCCCTGTCAGTGGTGTTTCCCGCCCAGTGTGGGGAAAATTGGAATTGTAGAGCACAACCAGACTTCATGAATCCCTTTGCCCTAATTACCAGTCTCTGAAATGTTCACACAGAGAAAGCGAGTTAATGATTCTCCCCAGAATTCTTACAAGCCATCATTTTCCCTTCCCCGAAGCCAAAGCTAGTACTAGTAACATTTTTTTCTTTGAGTCAAGTCAGGACAATTCAAGATGTCCTTACCATGGTCAGATAATCGAGTACTATGATCCACTTCGATTGTGAATTTGATTTATGTCGAGCAAGCAAGCAGCACTTGAACTGTTGTCGTTTTTTCCCCGCAAAGGGATGAGCAGCCTCTCTGTTTCCTTGTGCTCCCAAAAGGTGTACTGGAGCATCACACTTAAGCACTGAAAGCATCTGCCTCTTATTCCCTGTAACTCTCCATCCTTTACAGAGCACTTCATAGTCCCCATTCACACCCACGCCCCGGTCCAGCACGATCCAGCCATGTCCTCCCTGTCCTCAATGCCGAAGGTTGCTGTGACAAATAGATGCTGCAGCAGAATTGTTTTTCTTTTCTTTCTTCCACCTTCCCTCACGAAGCCTTTTTTTTTTTTTTTTTTTTGACCCCAGTCTTGGCACAAAATGGTCAAATGATGTTCTACTGCAGAATTCAATTTCACAGTTCAGTTAGGTCCTTGATTACACTGCCAAATTCAGATTAATGTGCATTTAACTAACATGGATCAGGGGAATTCTGGCTGACAGCCAGCTGTAATCGGAGCCATTGATAGCTGTATGGAGTTTTATGCCCTGTCCACCCCAGCGTACTGCTGCTGAAATTGATTGATTAAATGAATTCATTGCTATAATTATTTATAATTTTGATAAATCACAAGCCTGGGTCTGACCCTATCTTTGGGATGTTGCCCTGTGTGTGAAAGGGTAGTTAAGCTGAATTGTTAACTGGATATTATTTATTCCTATATAATACAGCCTCTCTCCCCACCTCTTGGCCTTTTTAGATTTTGAATAGAGACACAAAAAAGCACATTTCTATAAGAATTAATTTATATGATCTGCTACAAAGGATATCAGGAAATTTAAAACCAAGTATATGTTCTTAACCACTTCAAAAAGGAAGGAAATCACAAATATTTAATCATTCTGTCAGTATTTTTAAAGATTCCTATAGAGAGAATTCCTTCTCAAAACATGTCAAATTTTCAGTGACTATTAGTAGTTTCATACGCAGCTCAGGAGTTTGGCAGCCTGGGTGATAATTTGCAAAACAATTCATCTAGTCTTCTCTGATTTCTCCAGGCCATATGGAAATACCCCCTTAAAGTATGCAAACCATGGCCTCATTCCTAAGGAGTTTTTTGTTCCAAAAATCCAGGACTGTTTTCTCTAATACAATGGAAAGAAAGTCCTTGTGGTATCTCAAATGTTTTCTCTCCTACATAGCCGCTTTTCTCTCCTGTTCAGCAGCCCCCAGCCTGTGCAATAAGGTCTTCCAGGGTAAATGACATACATAAATCTTTTGGAAATGACTTGGAGCATTGGATTCACTAACCCCAGGTCCAATTGTATTGCACTGCAATTTTAGTAAATGATTGGATCCTACATTCCTTTCATGATACAATAGATAGACCTGCTCATATGAACTACGTGCCTGCTCCTTTTTCTTCCAGAATACATTTATAAATAAGATTGTAGAAAAGATCATGCAGTTCAAGGTTCACTGCTTTGAATACTTTGCTTAACATGCATGAGCATACGTGTACAAAACCATATGTATAGACAAGTTCATCATTTATGTTTTACCCACTGTCAAATACAAGCTGTCATGAGTAAAAACAATTTAGAGTAGGAAAATAAAATAATTCTAAGTCTTCAAAGTGAGAACTTATCATAGGAAAAAGCTTCAGCTTTCTTAAAAGAACATACAGAAGAGAAGCTTGAGCACCGATGTAACCAAACACTAAGCTCTGCTTTGACCAAAACAAAACTCAAAATGACCAATTATGCATATAGGTGATCTTATTTTGCTGTGATGGCGTGTGTGTGTGTGTGTGTGTGTGTGTGTTTGTGTGTGTGTGTGTATTTTGAGCTGATTTCTCTCAAGATTTAAAAATTTTTTTTTTCTTCCATTTGCCTCCCCTAGGCATTATCATTCATCATTTTCTGGTCCAATTCTTACATTTTCCTTCAGGCCTCTCAGACATCTGGATACCCAGTGAAACACCCTGACCAGGCTTTTTGCAGTCTGTCCACCTCTGTCTTGACTGTGGCCCCCACCCCCCTTGTCATTGAAGCCTGTCTCTGGAAATTTGTGCAGAATTCAAGTGCTAAAATGATTCTGGACTGGAACCCTCATTCTAACTTCTTAGTAGTCTTGGGTCCTCTGCGTGACCTATTTTAACCTACTGTGCCTCAGTCCCATTATTGGTAAAATAGAATAATTATGGGGCTTATTGTCTAAATTGAGGTTTAAATGCAATAATAAACAGACTGCCTTGAATTGTTCCTGGCATTAATAACAAATATCATTATTAACATTAATATTTATTATTCCTGCTAGAATAAGCTTCTAATAAAGCAATTACTTAATGAAAGGAGCCCCACTTTGGCTCTGGTAAGTTGCCTGTGCATTTGGTGAGAAAAAAAGTGTTCTAGCCCTAATTATATAGATGAGGAGGGTGGCAACTAAAGGTAGAAAAGCCAAGGCAGACAAGAAAACAAGCAAGTGGTACCAGTGTTCTGACCAATGGGGATGTTAGAGGCCCTTTGGCAGCAAAGGACTGGACTAAGTAGAAGAATCTGGTTACATAATCCTATTGGGACCATGGGGCCATTTGCCCTGGATGGCATTGGGAAGAATTTCATCTCCCTGAGGCTCGGTTTCACCACCAACAAAATGTAATAAATTGCTCCTTAGTGGATTCATAGAGTGTAAAATAATGACACTGTTCACAAATGTGTGGGCCAGTAAAGTGCACCATCATGGAACCCACAGTTGGGTTCAGAATCAACTGAAGGCCACCAATCAGCAACATGGTGGAGCCAACTTCATGTACTTTTCCTTTAGCTTATTTTCCCTCTATTCTCTCCTTGAATAGATGGAAGCCTTGGGGAAAGATCACATGTTCCCTTGTCTGAAGCAAACAGTTCATTCTTCTTTGAGTACTTGAGTGTGGTTTTGAAAATTATCTCTTGTGGTAGGGGTCATCCTTTACCGCTTTTTTCAAAGTCTGCACTCTTACCAGCAGCCATAAAAGATAATTGCACCTTTTTGACTAAAAGAACTAATTTCAAAGATGTTTAGCTCCCAGAAAAGAACTCTGACTGCTACCTTCTGTCTGTAACTGGAAATTGTCACACAGGCAGGAGCCCTCTTCTTTGTGCCACAAGCCAAGTGTTTAGAGTAGACCC
>CM053401.1:147881714-147981266 GCA_028644305.1 Xerus rutilus
ACTTCACTTAGCATAATGCTTTCCAGTTCCATCCATTTGCCTGCAAATGCCATAATTTTATTCTCTCTTATTGCTGAATAATATTCCATTGTGTATATGTACCACAGTTTCTTTATCCATTCATCTATTGAAGGACATCTGGGTTGCTTCCACAGTTTTGCAATTGTGAATTGTGCTGCTATAAACATTGAAGTGGCTGTACAGCAGGAGAAATGACAGAACAAGAATTTTCTTGTGTAACACAAATACAGGGGCTTAGAAAAAATTGGCCTGTTTTCTAATATAATATTTTCATTGTAATATTTTTAAATGTATTTTAAAGTCAATATATTATTCAATATATTACAACTAAAGGTACCATATCTGATTGTTTTGAGAATTAATGTACAGAAATATATATGCCACTTTACATTATACATCTTTAATAAATGCTAACTAGTTTAATATCAATCACTTTTTATTTTATTGTACTGTTATATGGTTATGCTATGTACTTTGTATTACAATAACCCTGCCTAGAATGTATGAGCAGGCCACTGTTTGAAAACCATTGATGTGCATTCAATCCTTTGGAGTTCCAAGGAAGTGGGTATTATTATTATTCTGTTTTAAAGATTAGAGAACTGAGGCTTAGAGAGGCTAAGTGATTTAACTAAAGCCATCCAGTCAGGACTCATTCCTATGTGTATCTCTTCTACATCCAGGACAGGTCCCTGGCTTAATGGATGTCCTTGTATCTGGGATGCTCTGGTACCTGCTGGTGGGTTTTGAGGTTGCCTGAATGGGTGAATTAACTTAAGCAGAATGTAGTGATCTTAAATCCAGAAGGGCTGCATTGTAACATGTGTACCAGGGCAGCTCTGTCATCTAAAGCCAATAAAGAACGCAGAAGAACTAAGAATGGTAAAACCCAGTGTAGGCAGTTCTCATGCCCTAATTTGATGGAATAGCCCTTCTTTTCTGCAATTTGATAGAGTGGGATCTTGAGACATCTGCCTACTTCTACCGTTTTGCTGGCTCCACTGAGTAATGGACCTCATCCCACTTTACTTCTAAGAGGCATTTAATATGCTTCATTGCTCTTTTACCTCTTTAAATACCTCCCTGCTTGACCTCCAAAATACCCTACTGCCTTAGTTTTCTTCCTACATCATTGGCCACTCCTTCTCAGTTCTTTTTTGAAAGATGATTCTGCACTCTGTGGTCCTGAGATGGTGGAGTCCATTGACCTTCTCCTCATGCATCATGGCTTTAATATCAATCAAACTCTGATGATTCACAGATTCCTCAACTCTTCCCTGGTCTTAGGCATATCTAAGTCACCTGAATGACATCTCTACATGGATATCTAATAACTCTCTCAAACTTAACCCGGCCATAGCAGAACTCTTGATTTTCTCCTGTGTATTAGGTATCTGTTGTTGTATGACAAATTATTCCAAGATTTAATGGTCCAAAGCATCAATAAACACTTATCATCTCACACAATTTCTTCATCCAGGTCTCCCATTAAATTACTTATCAATTGCTCTATAATGAACAGCCTCCTGGGCAAAAGAAAAAAATGATGATCAACAAATTACTCCCCAAACTTAAAATAACAAACATTAGTCTCTGTTGCTTGGGAATTTTGGAGGGCTTAGCTGGTCAGTTCTGTCTTAGCATCTCTCATGAGGTTACAGTCATCTGAAGGATGGACTGCAACTAGAGGATCCATTTCTAAGATGGCTCACGTGGCTGTTGGCTTAAGAATTAAGTCTGTAGCTAGCTCTTAGCAGGAGGCCTCCTTTCCTCACCGCATGGACCTCTCCATAGTATTCTTGAGTGCCATAATGACATGGCAGTTGCTAAAAGCCAGAGCAAGGAATCTGAGTGACAAAGAAAAAATACCACAAGCCTGTTTTGACTTAGCCAAAAAGAAGAAGAAGAAGAAGAAGAAGAAGAAGAAGAAGAAGAAGAAGAAGAAGAAGAAGAAGAAGAAGAAGAAGAAGAGAAGAAGAAGAAGAAGAAGAAGAAGGTAGTTATTGTCACTTCTGCCATATTCTTTGATCACTCAGGTAAACCCTGATGCAATGTGGAAGAAGACCACACAGAGTGTAAATATTTGGAATCGAGAAACATTGGGAGTCATCTTGGAGGCTGATTGCAATACCCACAAGCCCATTTCTGCCCCTAGGTCCCTCATCTCAATAAATGGCCTGTTTTTCAAGCCAGAATGAGACTACTGGGAGTCATCTTGATTTTTATCTTGCAACTTCTCATCCAACCCATCATCAAATCCTGTCAGTTCTACTTTCAGGCCTTACCCTGGATCCCACCATATCTCACCCCATATACAATAACCATCCTAATTTCAGCCCTCATGGATTACAATAGCTAATTTGCATTCCTGTTTCTACTTTTGCCTCCAAAATATATTCTCTTCCAGTGGCCAAAGAGAGCCAGAAATGTCACTCCTCTCTGGTAACCTCCATTGGCTCCTAACTCATTGAGCCAAACCCAACATCCTTGCCAAGGCCTCCATAATCTTCCTTTTAGTTTCTATCTTTCTGATACTTCCTCCCTCCACACTAATGGAGACTTCTTGCTGTTCCTCAAATCTTCCAAGTCTGGATCTGCCTCAGAATCCCCTATGTGTTGTTCTTTCTCCTTGAGCCATCCCAATCCCAGACAACCATAGTGGTTGTTTCTTCACATCTTCCAAATTTCTGCTCAAAGACACCCACCCTTTCACAGAGGCCCTCCATGACCATCCCATCCAAGATGACCCCTAGTATTGTCAACACTCTTACTTTATTATAAATTTCTTCACATCACTTAGGACTAAACTACATACTATATATTTATTGATCTTGTTTTTTATTTGTCTCTTGCTCTAGAATATAAATTCCAGGATGTCAGAAAGATCATCTAGTTTGATTTTTGGTGAGCAATTCCCCAACACTTGAAAGGGTGCCTAGCACGTGGTAGTTGCTCAAATGTTAATATGTTGAATAAATGGATACATTCACTATGTGGGGACAATCACTTAACCTAGAATAGTGTTGTCCAGTAGTCATAATTTCAATGGAGCTCATGATCTATGGGAGTGCTGTGTGATGTGATGGCTATTTCATACTGAAAATGTAATTAATATGACTGAGAAACTTATTTTTTTATTTTATTCTTATTGACTTCAAATAGCTATATGTGATCATCATATAACTACCATCTTAGAGTAGAAATAGATCCTTACAATAGATGGCAGGGATACAGAGGCAAGTTAATTCCATTCCATGTATATCCCAATAGAGAAAAATTTCTTGGGGTGCTATGTAAAGAAGGAGCCTGAGGTCAAAAATCAGCTAATCATTTTTGAGTACCACCTATGTAGCTAGTACTGTATTGTCATAGGATCTTACAAAAAAGGATATGTTGATCCATTAGCATTTTCTGGCCTGGATAAGAAGATGAACCTGGTGTGAAGTGGTATGCATACAACCTTTGTTCTCCATCATTCCAGTGATGAACAGAGCTCATTCCTGATCCTTTCCAAGAAGTGATTGCTGGGACCTACACCTAGAATACTATAAGAATGATCCCCTTACTTGGGCTACCCTCCCCATTCTCACTAAATTCCCTCCATTCACTCTTCAAAGTCAGAGTGGAATGTTCTTTGCTGGGATGCCTTTGGGAGCTGGCCAAATATCCCAATTCCATGCATGCACCTGCAAATTTTGGTTGCTTTCAGTTATATTTGTAGTTACATGGCAATACTGTTACTTTCATTCTCTTTATGATCTACACTAAAGCAAAAGCTGCTTAGCGCTAGGAGTCATGTTGTCCCTTGTACAGATAGATGTACTACTATGTTATGTATGGATGGTACATACCATTTTTAAGTCTCTGAGTTCAGAAGCATGGGAAAAGTCTTCCTACTCCTGAAATTCTTCCCCAAAATACTGAACAAGAAAATAGTGTTAAACTATAAATACACGTTAGAAAAAAGACACCTGAATTAAAACTCCCCCTGTGGTGTACACTGATGGGAGAAGACTCTTTCCTAGTGTAACCAGTACTGTTGATGTCCCAGTCGTCACCTATTGTTGACCTTCATTCTACTAGCTGTACATTCAAGACTTGGATCCAGCATGTGAATCTTCTCTATCCATATCTGTCTTTCCAGGTGGATTATGATCGAGCACAGATGGTCCTCAGTCCTCCACTGTCAGGGTCTGACACTTACCCCAGGGGACCTGCCAAACTACCTCAAAGTCAAAGTAAAGCAGGCTGTTCCTCAAGCAGCCACCAGTACCCTTCTGGGTACCACAAAGCTACCCTATACCACCATCCTTCCCTGCAGACCAGTTCTCAGTACATCTCCACAGCTTCTTACCTGAGCTCTCTCAGCATTTCATCCAGCACCTATCCCCCACCCAGCTGGGGCTCCTCCTCAGACCAGCAGCCCTCCAGGGTGTCCCACGAACAGTTCCGGGCTGCTCTGCAGCTGGTAGTCAGCCCCGGAGACCCTAGAGAATACTTGGATAACTTCATCAAAATCGGAGAAGGGTCAACGGGCATCGTGTGCATCGCAAGTGAGAAACACACAGGGAAGCAAGTGGCGGTGAAAAAAATGGACCTTCGAAAGCAACAGAGGCGAGAACTGCTTTTTAATGAGGTAAATGGTGTGTTTAGATTATCCTTTCTCTCCAATGTAACATTTACATCCCATTTCAAAAACACCACATATACATTTTAAGACATTAGAAAGGCACTAAAAATATGAAGACAAAAATAGCAACCCATGTAATCTTTTCTTCTTGTCTTTTTCTATATGTGTTTGGCTGTTACTTTTATAAAGTACTTCATGTATGCCAGTCACTATGCTAAGCATTAATTTAGTTTGACCTCACAATCTTATGAGTCATAAAGGTATTCTCACTGTTTCAGCAACAAGGAAACTTGATCTCAGATTAAGTGAATCTCCCAAGGTTATACAGCAAGTTGATCACAAAGCTGCGATTTGCATCCCTTTCCATACTATCTGTCTACATCTGTATACAGGCCAACCTTCATATCTGTAGCGAATTGGTTCCAGGACTCCCTCAGATACAAACTCTGTGAATGCTCAAGTCCTTTACTTAAAACAATGTATTATTTACTTGTAATTTCTGCACATCCTTCTCTATACCGTCAATCATCTCTAACACCTAATGTAATGTAAATGCTGTGTAAGTACTTCTTATATTACATTTTTTAGTTAATAAAAATAAGGAGAAAATCTGCACATGTTCAGTGCTGATGCATTTTTAAAAAATCATTTTCTATCTGCTATTGATTGAATCCACAGATTAAAAACTCATGGAGGCAGGAGGGACAGCTGTATGTTGTTGTGATACTATTTATACATTTATAGCTAATTTTTGTAAGTCAGTAAACTGACATCAGTTTAGCCAATGGCCTGTCATTCTTTAGAACCTTTAAAATATTTTTTCTTAACTATGAAAAATAATGAATTCTTCCTGTAGAAGGTATGGAAGGCATAAGAAAACGTCCCACATAACTCCACAAGCAAGCAATGCCTACATTAAGATTTTAGTGTTTTCTTATTTTTTTTCTACTTATCTCTTATTTTATCTACATATGTCTTTTCTTTGGGATAATTCTATATATGTAGTTTGTAACTTTCTTTTTTTAATTTTTATTCTTTTTAGTTATAATTGATAGTAGAATCTATTTTGAAATGTTTATACAAGCATGGAATATCTAATTAAGACCCTAGTCTTGCACCACGTTGAGATTCACTGTGGTGTATTCATATATGTACATAGGAAAGTCATGTCAGATTTATTCCACTATCTGCTCTATTCCTGTCTACCCTCTCTTCCCTTCATTTCCCTTTGTCTAACCCACTGAACTTCTATTCTTTCCCTCTCTGCTTCTTCGTAGTTTGGTAACTTTCAAATTTCAATTACTATTGACATTAAGTTGTTATTAATAAAAATTAAAAGAAGAGATATTAACATGTTTTCTACATGTCAAAACATCATTTTCATGGCCAATGATTTTTAATCACATATATGTATCAAATTTATTTAACCAATCTCTGATTTTATTGGTTCAAATTTGTGATTTTTATAATTTTGTAGTGAATGTTGTTAACATGTCTTTGGCCTCATAACTGATAATTTCATTAGATTTATAGAAGTGGAATGAACAGATCCAGTGATGCATCATATTTTAGGGAGAGGATATGTAGTATTTATAGACAGTTTGTACCAATGTGGCCCCTCACCAATAGTCCTAGTTCACCTTCACTAACATTACTAGATACTATCACATTATTTCTGTTAATCTGATAGATATGAATAAATTATACTATTTTAATGAATACTTTTACTACCAGTGAAGCTGAATTTATTTTTATAAGTTTATAGGCCAAATCATATTACTTTGTTCACTTAGCACTTGGTATATTAAGGAAGCTTTTTATGTATATTTGTTGTACATATTCTTCCACTTTGTTCTCTACTTTTTCAGCTTATCACATGAAAGCTCTAAAATAGGCAGGAAAGCATGAGTAACTATTTTGGGAAACACAGCATTTTGTAGTAATAGCACTTTAATAATTCCCATAAGAGTCTTAAAGAGAAAGATGAAATTTTATAGATCAGAAATTAAAGTCCTAAAGATATCAAGTCAGAATATCACTGTTAGACAACATGTCAGCCTCCAGCAAAGGATGTTCAATCCACATTTCCTGACTTCCTTTATAGATAGACTACAGCTGCTTGACCCATTTGCCTTTCTAGTGTGAGCAATCTTATTATCTCAAAAGAGCACAGAAGTTGTTTGATCTATTGATACTGTGTGAATATGCCCACCTATAACTTTGAACCTCCTTCCTGGAGGCTCATCTGCAGCCCCCAGCTGCCTCTAACTACCACAGTTGTTCATTGTTATGCATGCTTCAGTCTCACAGAGGGCTCCAATTGAGTGAGCTTGAACATCTTCCCTGCCTATTCTTCCCAATTCCTGGAATTTATTTCCAAACCACAGTGCCAGAACAGTCAGGGCAATATGAAATAGATAAGTAACTCTATAACTTATTATTTAACGCAAACTCTAAAAAAGTAAATGAAGCTGCCCAAGACCAGTGAACTAAACAACTCTCTCTGTGAATTCAGACTTTGCTGTGGCTGTGTGTCTTCATCCCCGACCTTGTCGTTCCAACACCTGGTTGACCTGCCATTTTCTCACAGATGTACTAACTGGATTCCTTTTATTCCTACTAGCTACCCTTGATGCCTTTTTCCCATAGTAGATTCCTTCCCATAAGCAATATTCTCAATCAACTGTTCTTACCGTGTAGATGTGGCCACTAGAGAACAGCCAGTGCAATTTCACCAAAACATGTCAAAAAGTATCTTTCTCATTCTTCCAGGTTGTGATAATGCGGGATTACCATCATGAAAATGTGGTGGATATGTACAACAGCTACCTTGTAGGAGATGAGCTCTGGGTGGTCATGGAGTTTCTAGAAGGTGGTGCCTTGACAGACATCGTTACTCATACCAGGTATGTTTCTTTATTATCCAGGCAGATAATTCAAGGTGCTTAATATTCTCCTCCAAGGTAAGGTCTCAATGACTATCTTCTCAACTCTTCATAAATTGTAAACTCTTTGGAATCAAGGAACACAACTTCCTTTTCTCCTATATTTCCCAGATTTCTCACTGTAATATCTTGCATTTGTAGTCCATTCATTCAACTAACATTCAAACCACTCTCAGAAGGTTATTAATACCCAATTATATGATTTTAATGATTTTTTTTTTGCTTTTCTGGTATGCTAGGGATTGAACCTTGCATGTGCAAAGAATGTACTTTACCACAGAGCTACACCCATAACCTTGCCGTTGTTTTAAAATCAGCAAACTTCAAAGAAAGAAGTTTCAGTGACAAATAAGTGCCCATTACCAGCCTAGAGTTCTAATACTGAGTTGTCATGCCATAATACCACCTCATGAAACTAAGGAAGGAAGCAACAGGTAGGGAATCAAAGATTTATGTTAGAATAGCAAACCTCCTAGGAGAAAGAAATTCTTCAATTCTGGTTTAAACCCATCTTGCAGTTTTATTAATGCCTAAGGAATTCTCTGTAAGAATCTATGGAAGTGAATTTATATTAATGACCCCAGAGCTGAAAACTGAGGTCTCATTCTTTGGACTTATGCTGTACCTCTTTCATTTTTGATAGGTTGAGACCCATGTTCTGGCAATCAAGCCAGAACCTTCCTTTCCTTTGTCTGCAGATTTTCCAGATATGGGCTGGAGAACATGGAATAGTTCTCCAGAACCCAATAAAGTGACCTCTCCTGAGAACTTGAAAGATGTTCTTATACCTCTCTTGTTCTTGAACTGTTGTTTCCTTTCTAGAATGAATGAAGAACAGATAGCTACGGTCTGTCTGTCAGTGCTGAGAGCTCTCTCCTACCTGCACAACCAAGGAGTGATTCACCGGGACATAAAGAGCGACTCGATCCTCCTGACAAGTGATGGCCGGGTAAGATTTTCATGTTGGGTTCCTCCACAGCTTTCTTCAACCCTTCATCTGTCATGTACATTATTCTCTTAAGAGCACTTTCTCATAATTCTAATTTTTCTTAGTCACCAGTCACCCACCACACTTGCCAGAAGACTAACAAAAAGGAAATTACCTTCCCATCCCCTGTGTCAACCTGTTTGTCAGAATTACCTGTGACCTGAATTTGATGGGTAATTTGCCTCCTTTACAATGAGTATAGGAACTAATGGAAGCTTTTAAAATTTCTTTTTCTGTCACATTCCTGTTTTTGTTGGAGGAGAGGAGCTGACTTTTCTAGGGCTGTGTTTATCCCCTTCCTGCAAATACACATGTCCATAGGGTCTCTCAGAAGCCCTGCAAAAAACAGACAAGCTCTAGATGAGTAATTTGCAGAGAGGTTATTTAAAAATCATTTATAAAATCTTAAGGAATAGGGCACAAACGTGAGTGTAGTGCCCTAGAGTAGACTACCATTCTATCCCATGCCTGAAAAGCTGAGGCAGGAAACTGATTGCAAGAATCTGGAAATAGGTTATCATATTCAGGTCTGTCTGGCAGGAACTCTGGGCTTTAGTGAAATCCAGTCCATGGTGAATCTGCCCTTTGCTTCTGTCATCTACCAATGCTCCCCACAGGCTCAACCCAGCCAGGAGCCATCACTACAGTCAGTGCAGTGACTGACCAGCATATTTCCATGCCCAGACTTCTGCATTTCTCATCACTGCAGCCTTCACAGAGGATTCTGTTTAAACTCAGCAGCTAAACTATGGTACAGAGCATACAACAGTCAAGTGAATAATGAACTACTCCTCCAAGGAAGGGTTAGTTAGATAGGATAGTTCTGAAGCATAGACTTTCACCATGTAGGACGTTTAAACTCCCTGAAACTCCCACTAGAGTTAATAGCTCTAGGACAAATACAGCCAGTCATCCTTTTCAAGTACCTATCTTTTATAATCCAGCAATCTTGGCCATAAGGAGAATGTTTATGTCACATCAGAATTGCTCAGAGATGATCAGAGAGCTACAGGAGGAAATTTCCCAAATATTCTGGCTTATTTTATTTTTAAAAAATCATGAATTTTTAAATTTAGAAAATTTAGTAAGTTCAGAATAGATGACAAAACAAAAATCACTAAATCTTACTAAATATTTTTCCGTATTTCCATGTACTACATGTATGCACAATTTGCAAACTTGGGATTATGATTAATGGGCAGTTTTAGGTCCTGCTTTTTACATTAGTCAGGCTGAAATTTTTAAAGGCAATGGTACAGGAGCATTTGTCAGGTTTCACTATGTAACAAACAAGAACCATTTATTTACTCACAAATCTATGGGTTATCATCCTGGGCTGCCATCAGCTGGGACAAGTCATCTCTGCCCCATGTGGCATGAGCTAATGAACTTGAGACCAGACTGCTGTTGATGGTCTCACTCGCTGGCCTGGCAGTTGGCTGGCCTTCAGCAGATGCAGAAAGTATTATTCGTCTGGGCCAAGTATTGTTCATCTCCCAATAGAGTATCCCTGTAATTCACATGGTGCTGGTGGAAAGGTTCCCAAGTACAGCAAGACAGGTAAGCCCTGATGCCAATGCTCTTGCAAACTCTGTGCTTATATAACGTATGCTAAAGTAAGTCACATCACATAGCCAAGCCCAGGTTCCACATGTGGGGAAATAGGTTCCGTGTCTTGATAAGACAAAATACAAAGTCACATTGCAAAGGGATATAGATACTGGGAAGGGAAGAATCAGTGTCCATTTTTGCACAATCTTCTGTAAAACAGAAGTATAGGAAAAGGGCAAGAATTCTTCCCTGGCCTGACTCAGAAAGCACCTAAGCCCCACGATCTCAAATCATAGTTTGCAAAACACTGAACTGGTCCATGAATTAGTACAACTGGCCCACTTGTGCTCCCAGAAAGGAAATTTTAAAAAGCATGGCAGTTTCAAGACAACGTTTCTTTGCCTGGAGATTGATGTTGCAGGCTTCCTTGCCAGAAGTACCTATCTGATATCAAAATCAGATGCCAAACTAAGATAATAAGTCTTTGTTTAATTAGCTTGCTTAAATATCTTCCCTCCTTTCAATGTGCGAGATTATTAAATCTTTCAGTTGTTATTCTCAAGGGAAGAACCATTGTCTCAAAATCTCCTGTACTGCTGTGCACCCAGCAAAGAACTCACAGGGCCAGGCACATTGTAAGTGCTTTAGTCTTAGTGGTTTATGCATTTCATTTCATAAATTTTTGCTGAATGTCTATTGTGTGCTATGGATGGTTATCACTCCTAAAAATGAACAAAGCAAAATCACTTCTTTCATTAAACTTATTTAGGAGATGGGAATGTGATAATAAACAAATATTTAAAAAAAAAATCACCATCAAACATGTAGTGCAAAGTGCTAAGCTTTCTACAATTGATTTAAGCAGAATAAGGAGTATGGAGCATAAGGAGCCTAGAGCTCTATTATAAAAGCCAGACAGAGAAGGTCCTTCTGATGCAATGACATCACAGAAGAGGCTTAGGAGGAATTGGACCTTTTAGCTGTCAGTGATAGGAGTGTCCCAAGCAGAGGGAACAAATAGCATATTTAGTGGATCTGTGCCTCTTGGCTGTGTAGCCCAGAGTTTTCTCATTCACATTTCAGAACATTATACCATATCAATTCTAATGGGCTTCTTCAGTTTTCTATAAGAAAAGGAAACTATTTTTTTTACATAAAGACAGCTGAGATGAAGTGTGAATACTCTCCAACAAAGGCTGAGAGCACATTTTTATACTGATTTATTACAGCACATTGAGAAGACTTTTTCAGTTACCTTATTGCTGTTACAACAAAGCACCTCAAGGTCTTAGGATCTTTCAAGCCTTGTCTCAATGGCTGTGAGGGTTGGCTAGGCTCAGCAAGGCAGTGCTACTCTGACCTGTGATTAGATGATGCCTGAACTGGTGTCTTCTAGAAGTATTCCTCACTTACATGTCAGATAGGTAATGATAGCTGGTGACTGCAAGGTCAGCTGGAACTGTGAGAACACCAACAAGGTGGCCTCTCCATGACACTTTGTCTTCCTCATGGCATGGTAGTTAGGTTCCAAGTACATGACATTTTTATAACATAGTTACAGTATCAAATACTGTCACTTTCACCATAGTCACAAGCCCTTCCAGATTCAGTGAGGACGGAAGGAAGGAATCCTCTTCAGTGGGAAGAGAATTAAGTCACAGTGTAAGTAAAGCTCATGGAATGGGTGATACTGTTGTTTGCACTTTTAAAAAATATTGTTTGCCACACAAGAAGTATTGGATCCTCTTCCTGTTCAAACTGAACATCATTAATATTAGAGAAATATAAACTAAAACTACAATGAGATATCAGTACACAACTATAAAAATGGCTAAAATGAAAAATAGTGATAACACTGCTCATTCATGCATTGCTGGTGGGAATATAAAATGGTACAACCACTCTGAAAAACAGTTTGGCAACTCCTTTCAAAACTGGGTATTATAATGGAGTAATTTATATTCCATGCACGTATGAATATGCCAAAATGAGCCCCAGTATTATGTATAGCTATAAGGCACTAGTAAAATGTTTAAGAAAACTAAAAATTACTTACCCTTTGATCATCAATTACACCCTTGTGCATTTATCCCAGAGAAATTGAAACTCATTTGCACACAGAAACTTGTGTACAAATGTTCATAGAAGTTGTATTCATAACAACTTCAAACTGGAAACTACCCAAATGTCTTTCAGGGGTGAATGGTTAAACGAAGTATGATGTGGTCATACCATGGAGTACTACTCAACAATAAAAAAGAGCAAACAATTAACACATACAGAAAGTAAATGAGTTTCAAAGAAATTATGTTGAGTAAAAAAACAGCCACTCTCAAGAGGATACATGTTGCATGGTTCTGAATATATAATATATGTGAAATAATTACAGAGATCCTTAGCAAATAAATGGTTGCCTGGGGCTAGGAACTGGTGGTGTGCAGTTATAATGAGATATCCTCAGGAGTCTCATGGTGATGGTCTGATTGGATATCTTATTTGTGGTGGTGGCTCTGTGAGGCAACATATGTTAAAATGTCATAGTATACAAAAACATGCACACATATACACTCTACACACACAGATGGATTCATGTAGAACTTATGAAATCTGAATAAGCTCTGAAGGTTGTCTCTACATCAGTTACTGGTGTTGATATTATACTGTAGCTTTATAAGAGGCTGGTAGTAGGAAGTTCTAGATGCACTTTTTTTTTTGCAACTTCTGTGAAGTCATGATTGCAAAACCAATAGAAAATGACAGGAACTTGTTCAGGCTGAAAATAACAAATTATTTCTGGCTTCTTAAAAGACTGGAAGAGAACTTACTTTCTATCAATTAAAAGAAAACCTAATTACCTATGACATACATAATATCTGATTAGTGTTTGATTTGTGGTAAGCAGAGCAGTCCCAGAACACGTGCTGGGGGTTGGTATGTAAATACCCCAGCTCTCTCACTCAGTGGAGTAACTGAGGGTCACTTGTTCTACACAGTCCAACAGACTTCCTCAGCAAGACTGAGCTCTCATTTCCCATAATGGTAACTTGCCTGGTAAATAATCCCTAATTAATTTCCTTCCTTGTCATACTTAGCCATTTCACTGCTAGTGTTTCTTGCATCTTCCAAATAAATGACTTGCACTGAATCCTTGCCTTGGGATGTGCTTCTGGGAGATCATAAACATGGTGCTTAGAAACAGAGGGGTGTGTTTGTGCCCTGCCTCCCATAGAATTTGAAGCAGGGATAAAGGATTAGGTAATGGCCACAGACCAACAACCTGGCTCTTATGATTGTTCTGCCTCTTTACTATGTGCCTGACAATCAGCTGGCACTGATATCCCCAGAGGTATGGGCCCAATAGTATTCTATTGTCTCCATCTGGCCCATTTAATTGATTTGACATTATTAGCTTTTTCTTGTTCAGTATTTTAGTTTGATTGTCTCTCAAATAACCAGAATTTTACAATAGAAGATGACCTGGGGATTATTTTCCCCAGGGCTCTTCTTAAACAGAGACTCAGGCTTATGAAATAATTTGCTAAAATATATTCTACTCCAACAGTCTTGGTCATCCAAGAGGTAACATCCTGGTCTGCATCCATCCTCCCTTCCTGCTACTTGACAAGGGAACTTTTCCTAATGTGGGTGGCACAATATGAAGTTAAGAGAACTAAGTTTTGCTTCCCTTTTATCACTTTTGTCAATCCTCAGGTGAGCTTCTACTACTCTCTGTGCTCTGCCAGATGGCAGAGGGCACACTAAGGTCTCTATGCCATTCTAGGTTAGAGTCTCTGACATTCTCCCTCCCCTCTTGGAGCTGGCAGCTGATGAAGCGGACGTTAAGCAGAGTTAGAGGCACCATTAGCACAATGGCACCTTTAATTTCCACTCTGTTTCTTTGTCGCTGGTTCATTGCTCTCCTTAAAGCAGGAATTCTCAAACATTAGTGGCATCAGAACCCAATGGAAAGCTTGGCAAGTAACTGGTTCCTGGGATGGGGATATAGCTCACTTGGTAGAGTGCTTGCCTCACACGCATAAGTCCCTGGGTTCAATCCCCAGCACCACAAAAGAAAAAAAAAAGGAAGAAGATACTGATTTCTGGGCCCCAACCCCAGGGATGCTGAATCAGTCAGGCTGCGTGGTCCCATTAAATTTTCATCTCCAAGTTCTCACATTATGCTGAGACTTTAACATGAGTTAAATGCCTTATTGAAAGCACCCAAGAATTAGACAAAAGCAACCATCTCTGGCCTTAGCCCAGTACCTGGAGCAAATAAGAATTCGTTAGTATGTGTGCAATTAATAGAGCAAGGGTTTTTACTTTCAAGTTTTAAGCCTGAGGGTTTCCTGTGGATAGACTTCATTTTGTCAATGGCCCTCATTATCCATCCTTTCATGGGGGTCTGAGATTCCTAGCTAGGACACATTAGACATGGATAGGATCTCAGGTTTAAATAGCAGCTTTGTCTAAATTCTAAATTCCATTTCCTTGTCTGATTCTTGTGTAACCAGCTACATCCTCTCCTTTAAGATGGAGTTGGGGGTGGTGTACTAGCTGCAGTTTCCTTATCCTGACTGCATTAGTTAGACAAGGGTAGTTTCCTAAGCAGCCGAGTTATACAATTCCATCTAAAATAAGGCTTAGCTTAGAATCTGTGTGATTCGCTTTTAAGATCTGCCTCCAGTGCTTTATTATACTCATTACTTGAGATCTCATTATCTACTTGCATATTTATTTGGACAAATGTTGTGTGCAATTATGCTCTTTTAGAAAATTGTCTCTTTTATGTACTTGGATGAGTAAAAACTCATACAAAAGTGCTTATACTCCTACAACAGAAGAACAGGCCTAAGTCCCAAGTGTCTAGTTTCAATTACTTATCTTATACTTTGTCAGTAAGATAATTATTAGTATGCCATATTTTGAGGGGATTGAGTTTTTTCATGTCAGCAAGGAGAAACCCATACCAGGGATACTGAAATTAAACACTATCAATTCCAAAATGCTGATACATTCACCTCCTTAGTCATTCAGGTTTCTTAAATTTATAGGAAAATGAATTTATCAGCATGGCTGTTCCTGCCCTTCTGTCTGTGTAGCAGGGCTGCATGCCCACAATGTAGCTTTAGAAATAACCAGCCCTGACCCACACACAAATAGAGACATGAGAGTTTTCTAAAACTGACCCCAACTTCTTCACAGATCTCTACTGGCTGGATTCTATTTAAAATTCTCTATTTTAAATCAGATTTCTGGAAAAAATTCAAGTATTATCTGTCAAAGTTCAAATGCATTCCTTTAAGTTTCAGCTGATACTTTTTAAAACTCAGTCTTTCGGATTTAGATACCTCCAACTCCCTCTTCTCACCTCCCACACTCATTCATTCCCACTGTGGCTTCTTGGAGGAAGAGAGAAAAGTATGGTATGTGGAACCTCAGGATGAAGGCGATAAGACTCATCTTCCAGTTCCTCTCTGGTCTTTGCATTGGTGTGCCTAGACTCCCATTCTACCTGGGATAAAGATCAGCTTATCCATCCATGGCTGGGCTATTCAGGAGGTGCCCAAGTTGGGCCAACCAAGTGTGAAGCTCAGTTGGTTTTCACCAGTATGTTTATACCTCATTATTGAAATATCACAGTATTTCCATTCTGGTTAGTTACAAGCCACTTTTTCAAGTTCTTAGAGCATCTCATATCACTGCAACTATTTTCTGAGATACGCTCTTCCTTCATTAAAAATGATAGTCCTGTCTAGGGTCACTCTAGGACACTGCTTGACTTTGTCTAGTTTCTGAATGGTCTAGATTAATTATTAAATATTTTGAATACTACCTCTGAACATAGACATATATTGGCATTGTCCTCTCCCCTGTTTGTGTAGGTACATATGCTATAAGTATTTCTAAAGCTCACTGCCATCCACTTGGGTGTACTGGGAATTGATGTACAGTAAGGAGTATGGGACCTGATATAATGAACATTAGATTTCTTTTTCTCCTTCTGCAAGTAATCCTGGGCTAAAAGGGATGGACTACAGGATTTTTGACTTCTTTTATAATAGGGCAGCAAGGATTATGGACTAACTGACCTTGCCATGGGGTTTTCTTCTTAGCCCAACATGGGAGAATCCATGATCTAAGTCCTCTGGAGTTGATATATTTTTTTGGTACCAGGGATTGAACTCAGGGGCACTTTAACCACTGAGCTACATCCCCAGCCCTTTTTTGTATTTTATTTAGAGACAGGTTCCCACTGAGTTGCTTAGGGCCTCACTAAGTTGCTGAGACTGGCTTTGAACTCACGATCCTTGTGCCCCAGTCTTCCAAACCACTGGGATTACAGGCAGGTGCCACTGTTCCTTGCTGGAGTTAATTCTTGACTTGCCAAAACAATTGAGAAAATCACCTCTCCCCTAAAGCATCTTTTTACAGAATTCCATGAGGAAAAATCCAGTCATCCCCTACTCCAAACCACTAACCTTGGATTGATTAGTGAGAAGATCAGGAACAGCAGATAAAAAGGAAAAAATAATAATTCCCAAACATTTATATCCATTTCATCTGTGTTCTAACTTTGATCCTAGGAACAGATATCTTCAATATGTCAATAGTGGTTTCAGAAAGCCTCAATGTGTCTTCTATCATGTGATCTACTATCATGTATGCATATCTCAATATAAAATCAATCTACAGGCATGTGCTTTTTGAGTATCTCTCTATTGTTTGCCCAGCTCTTAAGGAACACAGTGAAGCTATATAATCAGAAAGCTGAGTTATTGCCCTGAGGAATGCCATTACTAGCTGGAGTGACATACCAGCAGCAGAAAACAGTTCAAGATTGAGTGTGTGCAGAATTCTTTTGAATGTGGAGAAGGGACTGATCAATATGGATTTCTGAGAGAAATCACAGAAGAAGTGAGATGTGCTTAACCCCTTGGGGTATACTTGAGAATTGAATATGTAGGAAGAAATATCAACAAAAATTCATATTTGGAAACAAACTCTTTCTGATTTGCGGGGAACTTTCCAGGTTTTAGCATTGGAAATTCCACATTCCAGGAACCCCCTTGGTGCTTAGGACTGGTATCAGTATATGCAGAAAGCAATGAGGAATAAGGTTGACTACATAAAATACAACAACTTAAGGAGTATCTTGAAAAGCAGTCTTGTGGATTTTCAGTATACTCAGGAAGGCTTTTGTTATGATGCTGAAATGAAAACATGAGACCTTGTGAAAATAAGTGCCCCTTACTCCTCACCTGATCAGGAGATGCTCCTTGCTCTTCTTTTTCCTAGATGAACTGTAGTCTCTCTGTTTTAAATTATAATGTAAGAACCAATAGCTTGAGGATCTTCTTAAAATGGAGACACTGACTTGAGTAGGTCTGGAGTGGGACTTGAGATTCTGCAAGTCTAATAAGTTCCCAGGTCATGTCGTTGCTGCTACTGCTGCTGTTGCTGATTCAAGGAGAAAGACTCTGGATCCCATCCCTCTCATCCCTTCAAGAATCCTATCAGCAATCCATCATCAACATCTACCAAGCTACTAACTCCCTTCTTTTGACCGACAATCTTGCTCTGCAGCCTAGGGTAGTGATTGAACATCTGAATCCTAGCTCTCCCATTATTTGCCTTGAATCCTGGGCAAGTGACCTAAATCCTTTATAACCTGGCTTACTTATCTATAAAATGGGGATAATATTATTTCCCAGTTCATTAGTTTCTTGTGAGCCATTAAATGAGATATACATGTAAAATGTTTACAGTGGTACTTGACATGTATTAAGAGCCCAGTGAGGTTTATCTAGAGTGTATTAGGTGTACACTCAAAGAATGTGCTGGGACTACAGTAACAAAGCACCCCAAACCGAGTGTATTTTTATTCTCTTTGAATTTAATTTATTCTCACATAGTTTAGGAGAACAGAAGTCCAAAAATCAAGGTGTTGACAGGATTTGTTCCTTCTGAGAACTTTGAGAGACAATCTATTATATTCTGCTCTCCTAGTTTCTGGATGTTTTTGGTAATCCTTGGTGTTCCCTTGCTTGGAGGCTTATCACTCTTGTCCTGGCCTCCATCTTTCCATGGTCTTCCCTATGTGTCTATGAGTCCTGTCTTTTTCTTATAAGTACACCAGTCATTGGATTTGGTACCTACGCTAATCCACTATGACCTCACCTTAACTAACTATAGTTGCATCTCATATAATAACAAAGGTACATTCTGAGACATGTGTTCATAGCTGATTTGCTCATTGTGAAAACATTGTAGAGTATGCTTGTACAAAACTAGGATGGTTGTAGCATCACTAGGCAAAGAGATAGCAAGTTCGATTAAGGTCATCCACATGGAGACATATACTGGTTGGTAATATAGTTTGGTGGGGGTTTTTGGGATTTTTTATTTTTGGTGATGCTAGGGATCAAATACAGGGTCCCATGAATGCTAACTAAGCACTCTACGACTGAGCTATACTCCAACCCAAAATACAGATTTTAAGTGGAAAGGAATTAAGCATAGGAGGAAAGAGAATATACAGCAAGAATACGTAAAAAGAAAAAAAGTGAGTGTTGGAAGCAGAACCCAAGGGAACCTCAAAATGTAAGGTTTGAGGGCTGGGGTTGTGGTTCAGTGGTAGAGCGCTTGCCTGGCACATGTGAGGCACTGGGTTCGATCCTCAGCACCACATAAAAAATAAAGAAAAATAAAACAAAGTTATTGTGCATATCTACAACAAAATTTTTTTTTAAAACATATAAGGTTTAAGTGGAAGAGGCAGAGACAGAAAGAGGAAAATAAAATTTAAAGATGAAGATTGAGAAAGGAAGTTCAAAAAGCCATAGAGTATCAAGAGAAAATTCATACCTTGGAGACTATACCTTAGATCTATAGAAAACTTTAACTTCAAATGGTCATTCTGTACCAGTGCTAAACAATGCCCAGTACACTATTTCCTTTTGGATTCTATCATCACTAACAACTAAGTGGCCCACTGATGTTCTCTTCAGTAAGGCCACCTGAAGTTCAGAGCAGGTCATCCTGACCAGGAAGTGTACCTCCCAGAAATAAATCAAATCCTGATCATGTAGAATACACAAGCCAACTGGTGCCTAACAGTGCATTATGTTCTTCAGAGTATAGGAGCTCTGTGCAAAATTTTTCAAAGTTTATTTTCTTTTTAACAATATCTAAGCTAACACTGAGTCCTCAGAATGACCACATTAAGCTTCTGACAACCGTGTGGTGGCATCCAGTTTCTACACCTGCATTTCCACTTACAGAGAAGTTCACAATGGCAACTTCAATTGTCCTGGGAAAAGGGGCAAAACAAAAAGGAAAGGGGAGACAACACTTCAAGTGCCATCTCAGCATTCTAGATAAATGAATGTCTTCCACTATTTCAGACACAAAGGAAGAGGATAGCTGTTTAAATCATCACATGGCCCATAGAATTCTAAATGTGCTCAACTCAAAAGAGCCTGTGCTGCAGCAGTGTGTACAAAATTCCCTTGTAAATAGCAATTTACTTAAACTAAACCGTCATCTGTTATATTCAAGTTGTGGTTTTGAGTTACAATGAACAGATTACACATCTAATTTGTGAGAGTTTTTTGTTGTTTTGTAATTTTATAAAAAGATAAAAGCAGCAAGAATTCAAGCCTTTGAAAGTCAACTCTGGTAGACCTGTGAAAAGTTTTCCCATTAAAATGGATTTGTGCCTTTCCAGTAAAATGGTCTTGTGACCCCTTCTCTGATATTTCTGAGGCTGGTTATTGAATTGGAATTTGATGTGTTTTATGTCTGTATTCCTAGGTAAATATATTTATTTTTTCTATGCCTAGCAGACAGTATTTTCAAAATGTTCATGTGTTGTTTTCCTTTCCTTTTCAGATAAAGTTATCTGACTTTGGTTTCTGTGCTCAAGTTTCCAAAGAGGTGCCAAAGAGGAAATCCCTGGTGGGCACTCCTTACTGGATGGCACCTGAAGTTATTTCTAGGCTACCCTATGGGACAGAGGTAAGGGGATAACGGGCGTTTTTCGAGAGTGGCAGTGATGCTGTGCTCTGTGACAGTTGGTGACCACAGACAATTGGGGCAAGGACTTTTGACTGAACAGTTGATTCCCACTCACTGACTTAGGACAGAGTAGGCAGTGGCAGAAGGGACATTGGCCACCACTCAGGATATTAACATAATATTTATCCAGGGGCTTTTATTGCAGTCCTACAATGTATATAGGATTTGGGATGGGAGTCCCACTCTTAAATAGGTGCCTAGAGATGCGAAAATTAGCAGGCATGTTTCAGAGAAAGGCAAGAAGATCAGAGAAAATGCCACAAGTAGAGGTAATATTTGAAAGATCCATAATGGCTTCTGATAGAAAAAAAATCATGTGACTATTATAACATATTCAAAAATACATTCCAATTTCTATTTCCTCTGGAAAGGAAACAATAATCTATCAAGGGATAGAGCTTGGATAGGTGAAAGTGAGGTGCCACAGTGGGTCAAAGAAAGGCCTTCTAGGGAGGAAATTACATGGGTAGGAGCTCTGCAGCACACAAGGCTACATTCACATGGAGCCCAAGCAGCTGGTTCCAGCTGAACATAGAGTTTCCCTTTATTATGGTACAGCTGGTGATTCTTAGAGAGGAGAAGCCTGGGTAAAAGTAGCATGGACCAGTGCATGAAGAATGTAGGCATAAGTTAAGGCAGAATCTGCTCTTTCCCTTCTTTGCTTGACCTTAGAGGAGCATTCAACTTGTTTGTCTAACTGTGGTTCCAAGAGATAAATTCTCAGTGAAGGTCACCACCAAGAGGTATAATAGTAATGCCACACACAGATAAGCAGAGTAATGAACCTGTAACAGGGAAGTACCTGGATCTGGGAATTCATAGCACCCCTATGGCTTCTCATTGTCCTCCCTTCCCATTCTTCACTCAGAAAGAATTTCTTAGCGTCTCTTTTCTCTCTCTCTCTCTCTCTCCTCCCCTTCCCTAGAGATGGCTTTATAAAGTAGGGTTTTGTGCATGCTGCTTGTTTAAAACAATAAAACATAAGGGGGGAACTCCAAAGTAGGTGGGGAAACAACTATTTTTAAAACTAAAATTACTTTTAAGAAATTGGTGTATGTTTTACATAGTATGCAGTAACTCTTTGTGGTTTGTTGTGAATATGTCAAAAACTTTTCTTATTTACGATTTTAAATGCAACTTCTCCATTTTCTTTTTTTTTTTTTAAATATTTATTTTTTAGTTGTAGACAAACAGAATAGCTTTATTTTATTTTTATGTGGTGCTGAGGATCGAACCCAGTGCCTCCCGCGTGCTAGGCGAGCACGCTACCACTGCGCCATAACCCCAGCCCCACTTCTCCATTTTCATAGCATAAAGATTTGGATTTTTTGAATCTCTTCTGAAAGGTGGTTAATACAGAATTTAACAGAGTAGAAATTAAAGTTCTATTTAATTTAAAGTTCTATTCTAAGTTTATTCATTCATTCCTTATTGGTGGAAACTTCATTGACATTTTTAAAAAGCAAAAAGAAGACCATGAACAAAACCTCAGTAATCTAACAAAGTCAGCTGATAAATTCTGTTGAAAATTTTAAGAAGTTACAAATACCATATTAATTTATGAATAAGTAAAGATCTATTGGGTTCCATGGACACATTCAGCATTTCAGAGTGTTCCCCCTTACCTGTTATAACCAAAGGGTTGTGCCCAACAGGTGGACATCTGGTCTCTTGGGATCATGGTGATAGAGATGATTGATGGTGAGCCCCCCTACTTCAATGAGCCTCCTCTCCAGGCAATGCGGAGGATCCGGGACAGTTTACCTCCAAGAGTGAAGGACCAACACAAGGTGAGCAGTGTGCATTGCTAAGTCCAAAGGAGTTACTGGATCTTTCAGCCTCTCTGTGGCTTTACAAACTGGCATGCCACACTCAGTGGATAAATAGATCCTGGTGTAAGGGCATACAGCTTTTGAAATTAGTCACTTAGTTTCAAATCTCTGCTGGTCTGTCCATTCACTGGGCAAGTGATTCAGCCTCTCTGACTCCAGAGATCATCTGTGAAAGATTGTGGGATCAGTTCATGTCTCAAGGGGCTGGTGAGAAGAGTGAATCAAGTGTTCCATTCAGTACTCACACCCTGAGCACCTGTTACCTGGGAGGACTTATATATAACTACTGGGAATGTTGGAGTGGGAGACCCCAGATTTCCTCTCTCTTACATAACTTGCATTCTAGTTGGAAGAGGACATAATAAATTATGAGCAAACAGATGAACAAAATAATTTCAGAAATTGGTACCTGCTATGAAGAAAACAAAGTATTGTGATATGATGGAGTGTGCAGGAGAGGGGATTGAAAGCTGGCTTAGTTTGAAGAGCGAGGGAAGCCCTGGCTTCCAACAAGAATCTGTAAAATAAGGATCATTTAAACTGGGACTCAAATGGAAATTAGGCAAACATCTTGCAAAGATATGGGAGAGCAATGTCCGAGGCAGAGGGACATCAAATACAAGGACCTAAGAAGCTAAGAAAGAAGGTTTATACGATTATGTCAAAGTAAGCCAGGAGACAAGGGTAGGATGTATTGGAGAGGTGTGCAGGGACTAGATCATGCAGAGTGATGAAGGGCATGTTAACATAATATACATAAGATACCCAGCAGGGCCTTTTCTATTTTCCCAAACTTGTGGATTAAGGCCAGCATCAGGAAAAATTATGAAAAGTCCAAGACCTACCACATGTCTGGGAGGTCATCTCCCTACAGGACCTGCTAAGATGGGATGTGTCCACAGGATTCTTCTACAAATGCTAATGCAGCCACACCTCTTGCTTTGTGATAAGAGAGAATGTGAGGCTGCCTTATAGGGGAGAATACTTTGGTTTTTTGTTCTTGTTGTTATTTTATTTTTTTGTTTTTTTGGGTTTGGGGCTGATTAGGGAAAGTGGGTGTTGTTTTTGTTTGTTTTTTGGTACCAGAGAGGGATTGAAACCAGGGTGCTTAACCACTAACCCACACCCCTCACTGTTTTTAGTTTTTATTTTGAGGCATGGTCTCACTAAGTTTCTTAGGGTATCACTAACTTGTTGAGGCTGCCTTTGAACTTGTAATCTTCCTGTCTCAGTCTCCCAAGCCACTGGGATTACAGGTATGCACTACCAGGTCAGGCTAGGGAGAATATTTATAATGGTAGAGTGTACTCTTTACTATCAACTGAACCTTAAGGAAGAGCATTAGTGGAATCATTCATATAGGTTGTGTGAACCTGCAAACAAAATAAAAATAAATAAAAATGGAACTACTTGAACTGAATAGGAAATTGAAATGTTTACTGGGTTGGACTAAATAATGAGAAGTAACAAAAGCTATATTTTAAGAAAATAGTCCTACACCCAATAGAAATGAGTGCCAGTGTTCTTCAAAGCCATCTATGAGGTGTCTTTAATACTAATGGTCAAAAGCTGGAAACTCCCAAGATTATTTCCCAAATGGATGAACATGATATAGTATAATTGGGCAATGAGTACCATGCAGCAATGAATAGGATGACATTTTGTTCACACACATCAGAAATGAATGTCACAGACACAATGTTAATGAATGAAGCCAGACAAAGAAGGGTTCACAGTACAAAATTCTAACTCTATTCTATTAGACAAAACTAATTCATGCTATTAGAAGTCAATAGAGTAGATGGATAGAAGTCAATAGAGTGGGTGGTGGCAGGAATGGTGCCCATGGTAGCCTTCTAGAAAGTTCTAGACCTTGATGAGAGTGGAGAATGAAGAGATGTAAAGATATATTAAAATCTATTGGACCATTCACTTAGCATGTATTCACTTGAATGTAGTTAAGAAACATATTGAAAAGTATATGGTAATCTAGACTTGTTTCCCTTCAAGAGAGGGGTGTCCACAGAATCCAGATGGTTGTAGTTGCTAGAAAAATAACACTAACCCCATGTTTATACTATACTTCATTGCCTCTGTGACCAGCAGTTGTAAACAGTAATCATATAATAATTGCTCTTGTCACTATTATTACCATTACTATTCTATTTAGTAAATGAGATTTTATTCTTAATCGTACCCTTACTATTTCAAACTTAAAGGAAAACATCATGTGTTAATAAAGACAGTGCCTTCTTTTGCTTTTATAACATCTTTCTTCCTAAGGCAACTAGTTTCTAGAATTTGAAGCTGTTAGTTGGACTGAGAAATTACTTGGGGGACTGGGATAAGTGTCTGTGTTAGTCCTCAGGATGCTATCTGTGTGTTTTCACAGGTCTCTTCCGTGCTCCGGGGATTCCTAGACCTCATGTTGGTGAGGGAGCCTGCTCTACGAGCCACGGCCCAGGAACTCCTTGGACATCCTTTCTTAAAATTGGCAGGTCCACCATCTTGCATCGTTCCCCTCATGAGACAATATAGGCATCACTGAGCAGAGGATTCATATAGGTGACAAAGCTAAGCAAGGATGTGAGAATAATTCAGGAGAACATAAGGAAAACCACAGAACATACAAAAGGCCTGCGCATTCTAGACCAGCTGACTGGTGGGACAGTGCGATGACCGGCAGGGTTCGACAGACCAGGGCATCTTCTTGTGTCTTAAATAGGCATCTCTCCACTGACAGCTGGTGTGGTCATTTGGAATATGGCTTTAATAAGTCATTATTATATTTTTCAGCCCTTCATCCAGCAAATCAGAAGGACTCCGTACAAACTCCGTTATGTTATATCCTAGCCACATGCAGGGTACCGCATAGGATTTTCTATATTGAATGAATACTTTTCTGGCAAAAAAACAATAAATTTAAAAAAAAAGAAAGAAAGGAAAACAAAAAGCACTTTTTTCTTAATGGTAGCAGTGTAATGTATTTTGCAATGAATTTGTAATTTTTCTGTACGATAGTTTTGATAATTTATAGTACTTTGATGTCACGTAGCCATTGTATCAGTTGAAGTAATACTTGTTTACTAGCAGGAGTTTGAACAAAGCCTTTCCTACTTTTTTATCCCTTTCAGAGAACCAACGATTCTTTAGGAACTTTGAATACTGAATGACTCTCAATCACCGTCAGCTTTAGTAGAATATCTTTCTTATCTTAACAAGTGTCTTATGTGATGGAAGAAGAGTTAAGAGTGATGGTGATGGTGTACACATTTCATCTACCCAACCAAAAATAATGAAATAAAATTTGAGCCACATTGAACCACCACACTATTCCTTGGGATAAAGTTAAATATTTTGAAAAATCACATTTTCCTTCAAGGCTTTTAGAAGCAAACCATTTCTTGCACATCAGGATGTTTCCCTTAATACACACCCTCAAATGGGTGTGACATCCCCTTGTGGCCAAATGTCCCTTCCAGGGAGCAATTTCAATGCTAGGATCATTGGATTCAGTTCCCCCCAAAATTGAATGTTTCAGTGAGAGCATGGGAATACCAGGCTCACAAAGGGAGACAAGAGTGAACAAGGCAAGATGTTTGGTTTCATTCATCACTGTTTTAAAACTCTGTATGCTAGCACACCAAACTCTTGTCTGTATTTACCTTTGTACCACAGTATTAATCGCTATTGTTCATGTATTGTGCTGGAAGTCTGAACTGATGCTAGAGGATGAATTAGCAAGGGGGTATTTTACCAGGTATGATCTGACTTCAGTTGTAACCATGTTATGAAGTGTTTCTGACATAGGAGAATTTGTGCTGCTGTCTAGGTCTTCTTGAATGTTGATAAAAAATGAATGACTACAATACATTTTGTGTTGCTTGTTGGATGAATTTGCATGTTAACTGTAGGCCAATATAGATTTGCCTTTAAAACTCTGGAAGAGCTACATAGTCATCATTAGTTTCTATTAATTATGCATCAGACAAAAGCCATTTGTTACCAAACTGGAAAACCAGAGGCTTTTCTTAATGACTTCATATACTGTAACAAATATAAATTTAAATTTGCAAAAATACTCTGGTTGCTCTAAGCATAATTAAGGATTTTTGTAATATTAGTAGTTTGTTAATTATTTATTATAGTTAAAAGGGAAGGGAGGCATAAAAATGACCTTCTATGGATTAGATTTTCAGTTTTCCCCCAAACTGAAAATGCCTCACCATGAATAGGATTTATAATTTTTTTTGTTTCATAAAATAGCAAATTGATGTTTTATGTAAAATATTAAAATATTAATATAAATATATAAGAATAAAAGCCTAAATACAGAAAATGGCAGTCCTAAAAGTTAATGAAATAGATTGTCTTAATTTAAGCAGGACTATGTAGAATAAGATAGAAAAGAAAAAGAAAATCCTTTTGTAACCAGAACAATACTTAAAAAATTGCAGAAAACAGTGGATTTTGGATTCAGACATTTTCGACAATGTAATGGAAATTTTTTCACGTAATTTTCTTATTATTGGCTATTTTTTAAAGTGTTCATTGAGTTTACCAAAAGTTACTGTAGCTTAAAAGGATCTGTGGCAGAAACTGCACTTGCAAATAAAATAAATGTTTGCCTTTTCCTCATTTGTGTTATTGGCCTTATTAAATAATTAAGAATGATTTATTTGTGATCTTGGGGAATATAAAGGAGTTGGTTTAAAGTTACATGTGACAGGAGCTAGGGTTGTGGCTCAGTGGTAGAGTGAGCATCTGACCTGTGTAAGGCATTGGGTTCATTTCTCAGCACCACATGTAAATAAATAATTAAATAAAAGAAAACTGTCAATTAGGCTTTAATAAGGCATTTAAAAAAGAAAAAAAGTTACATGTGACACCATGATTACAGGAACTGAAGACAAGCCTTCCCATCCACAGAGGTTACCAAGAGTGTCAGACTGTGATATAAATATCAACATTGTGAAGAAAAAGTATTCAATTCTGGAAAGCTGAGTTCAAGGAAAAGGAGATTCAGGGCTAAGAACTCCCACTCCATCTCCCAGTTCCAAAGACGCTAAACTAATCTCTGAGCTTTTATCGACAAAAGAGGCAGGAAAGACTTAGATTAGAAAAGGAGGTGAAAGCTCTCTTATTTAGCCTGAAAGAGAATAGTGGTCCCCTCCTCCTCTTTGAGTGAAAAAGGAGACATCAACCGATCCCAGGTATGCTTCTGTATAAGAAGCCCATCTCTCATCTGGAAATTCTGGAAGATGAAAACTCTCAGGAAGTGACTTGAGAGAGCAGATGGGAAAGGATGTAGTGCTATTTGGGCCAAGGAAGAGGAAGATGGAGGCCACTTCCCTGGACGAACTTTTCATCCTTTGCTCAGATGGAAAAAGACATCCAGTTCTCTAGGCTATGTTTGATGGAGCATGGAGAAGAAGCAGGGAACATGTCAAACCATTTAGTTATGTAACAAGAGGCCCAACCCACAGAGTGCATTGGGGGCATGTAGCATAGGAGAGCTGCTTTTGTGCAGAGAGAAGGGGTCAGAATGAGATGAAACTTATTATAAAAGCCACATAGATCATCTATACCAAGACCACTCTAAACAGCAAAATGAGAATCAGTCATCTCTATTTCCTTCAATAGCATCTCAAGGAAGCCAAGTACATCTATAAGAACCTCCCTTCCCTGCTGGTCCCCATAGTCTTGGGCATGTCTTAGTTTAAAAGACAGAAAGGGAGGCAAATAGAAAAAAAATTGTTACAATCATAGTTTTTCTAACTTTGCACAAAATTATAAGCAGATTACATTCAAATGTTTTCAGTGAATAGTGTGTACAGCTTCTGATAATTTGTTTTTTTTTCTGTTATGTTTGCCAACATGTATTAAAATGCAACTTATGGGAAAAAAAATAAAATAATTTAAAAATAAAAAAAAATAAATAAAGAAATAATAGTAAGTCAAAAAAAAAAAAAAAAAGACAGAAAGGGAATAGGAGAGCATACCACATATCATCCCATTGTCTCCCTGCTGCTACCTCTGTCTGGCACAGCTGCAGCCTAAGCAAAGAAGAGGTGTTATTTTTTAATTAGAATGAGATCAATTTTTAAAAAATTGGATGAGATACCTGGAATCAAACTGAGTTGTCGTATCTCTATTATCCACTGGCAAGAACACACTCAGTAGCAATTACTGAAAAAATGAAAATCATTCCATGAAGTTAGCCACTCAATGAATTCAGACTCCTTGGTCAAACTGATCAAAGAAACAGCACTGTGTCATCAAGGAAATGGTATTGAGATTCTGGGGAAAGAGAAGATGGATTTGATCTGCAGCAGACAAAATGTATAAGCAAGAGGAATTTTGTGAAAGTGATATAGTACAGTACAAATCCATGGGATGCAGGGAAGTCATTCAGTTTGAGTCTTCAGATGTGTGCATTTTAAGTTATATTTCCATTTTAAGTTCATCTTATATTAGTGTAGGATATGACAAAATAAGAGCCCAGAACAAATACTTAGATAACAAATTCTTTATTTGGGAGAAGATCCTGAGAATCTCCACATGGTAGAGTGTAGAAAGGAAACAAAGAAGAGCAAGTAAAAAGAAAAAGTGCATTTAGATGACTAGGTCCTCACGATGGGCACTGGGCTCAATGCCATTGCAAACCTTCTGGGAGACACTTCAGAACTGACCTTCTGCTAATGAGAATGCAAGGGCATTTGTCCACCATGTCCTATCCCTTATTGGCTGAGAATTGCTCCTGGAATATCAACTTCCAGAACTTTCATCTTGACCTGCACATGGGTATAGTTCCCTGCCCAAGAGACTTGGTGAAGTTATTGGAATGTCAGCTAATGACCTCTAAAAAGGGCAAGGGAACAGATATGGGAGTCTAACTGCATATCCTACATAAATAGATTTAATTGAGGACAAAAAAGAACTTGGGGAAAATCTATGGGTTGCTAATTTCTGGATCAGAGTATGCTATTTTAAATGCACTCTTTACCCTGAAAGTTTCGATCATGAGACAAATGCTTTAATAATTATGTCTACTGTTGTTAGCATTTTTGAAAACTTAAAACTAGAAAGGATATCTATCCTTTCTTAAGGACCTATCTTAAGCAAAATAATCAAAGCCCAAATAACTAGGAAAAGACCACACATTAACTGTAATACCTACATCACACACACACATTCAGTTCAACAAGGGCAGGGATTTTTACATATTTTGTTTCTTGATGTGTCCACAGTACCCACAACAGGGTCTAGAAAGTACATGATCAGTGATAATAAGTACTTATGATCTCATTTATCACATGGGCCTTTGTGAATCTTTCCCTGTCAGTCAATTCCACAGGTTCAATCACTTTAAATGGTATCTATAGTGGCCATTAATCCTGGGGCTCTTAGCAACTAGGCCCTTTTAGCTGTCTAAAACTTTAGGCACTTTCTCATACAGATATATTTAAATGCATAAATTAAAATGTAAGGGTTTACAAAGAAAACAAAGTGTGGCTATCAAAAAATTCAGCAATGAAGAGGATGTGAAAATAAAGGGACCCCTATACACTGTTGGTGGAATTGTAAATTAGTACAGCCACTAGGGAAAACAATACGGAGGTTCCTCCAAACACTAAAACTAGAGTTACTATATGATCCAACTACACTACTCCTGGGTATATATATAAAGGAAATGAAGTCCATCCACATACAAAGAAGATACCTTCACACCTATCTTTATTGCAGCATTATTCACAAGAGCCAAAATATGGAATCATTAGGTGCCTATCAACAGATGAATAGATAAAGAAAAGAAGGTAAATGTCCACTGTGGAGTGTTATTCAGGCATAAAGAATGAAATCCTGTCATTTGCAGAAAAATGGATGTAACTAGAGAACATCATGCTTAGCAAAATAAGCCCAACACAGAAAGACAAGTATCACATGTTTTCTTTCATATATGGAAACTAAACTTTTTTTTTACAAAGCATGAAGAGAGACTGTTAGGGTAGGGGAAGGGAACCAGAAGAAGTGAGGGAGTGGAGAGGGCAAGATAGCATAGTAAAGAGGGTGGATATAATCAAAGCATGATATATGCCTGTATGGAATGTCACAGTGAAATCCACTAATTTGTACAATCAATATGCATTAATAATTACAATAAAAACTTGTGGTTATAATGCATTAAATATCCTGATCTTATAATGGAACTATCATAATTTCAAAGCAGTGATTATAAATGATTTTTTGAGGTATTACCAAAAAGTATAATGTAATGATCTCTGTTGATGACAAATTCACAGGTCCTATAGTGGTTTAATACCTGTGTTCATGATTAAAAAAAATTATACCTTTTGTTTTAATTTAGTAAACACTAAAGAAATATTTTTTTTTCCTATCCCAATTCAAAGACTGATAGTTTTTTGTCAAGTTGCCAAATTGACAACTTCCTCAGTGGTTTACTGGACTGGTGGTGGGAGAAATCCTTGCATAGAAACATGACAAATTCAGTAAATGGATGCTGAGAACTGTACAGGCCAAATTAAAAACCCCTACAATAGTCCCTTTTGATCTTCCATGAACTCTTGTTTGGCAAATAAAATTGGAATAAACATATTAAGAATTGTGCTGGAAAAATGTCATTAATAAGATTTTTTGTGGAACATCTCCAGAGTGCCAGACATTATACTTTCATGAATCCTCAAATAACTTTACAAGTATGTGGGAGTGAATTCCATTTTCAAATGAAACAATGAACACAGAGATACAATAATTGAGATAATGTGCATGAATGCTGAAGTTTTTTAATCAGAAGTTTTCCTATTTTTACACTAAAATTAACTGAGTACATAGTAAAGCTGCACGTTTTAGGACCTCACCATACAGATCCTTAGTCTAAGGATAATGCCTTAGAAATGACATTTTCAGGGGTCAGATGACCCAAGAGAGTCAGCTTCAAACAACATGCTAAGACATTCTGATTTAAAATTGTTTGCCTGGATCACCAGGTGTTGGAAGTGAGGACGAAGTTGGCTTTTCAGCAGGAAAAATGGCTTTTCCAGGGAGGTTTCTGTGCCCAATGTCCATTTGGATTAACTCCCTGTAAAAACACCCTTATGCACAAAATATGCTGCTCCAACCAGAGATGACTAGCACAGTCATTCCTAACATCTTTCCTCCCACTTCCCCACTAATGTGTGTTTAGTGTCTTCCACGCCCATACAGCTTTGCCAAGTCTTCATTAATGAAAAGACTGGACAATTGGAAAAAAAAAGTTACAGTTTGGAGGGCTTTCTCAGGTTCCAGGAGAGAAGCAACTGTCCCTTGCCCTTCGAAGCAGTTTTCATGGGGGCTGTTTCCTGGGAATAGGGAGACTCTGAAAAAGAACCATACTTAGAATTTAAATCAAAGTTACTCTCCCACAAAAGAAATATGCCTATGGTTCATTTCCAGCCAGCCAGACCCAGCAACCAGACCCAGTATTCCTTATGTGCCCAGAGGCATTTGTGTTTGAAATCCTCGTAAAAAAGAAAGTGATAATTAAATAGGTAATTGAGCATCTGTGCCTTATCTGTTTGTTTTCTTTCCCATCTCTGAGCATGGGAAGCAACACAGATAGATGGATGAGCCACCATCTCTGCCTATTTTTCCTGCAGTAGTAGCCACAACATGTAAGAAAATGGTGATAAGGCACTACTTTTACTCTGTTTCCCAGGGCTCAACTTTATATCATTCCATTCATAATGAAGAGAAAGATAGAGCTCAGGGAAATAAGGTTAGGTTCAAAGAAGTTGGCTGAGTTGAAGATGTAATCTAAGAACAGCTAAATAAACAACATGGTAAATAATAATGATTAGAATTATAATAGTAGTAAATAGCAATAATGGCTTTTCATTCATACTTATTTTATAGGTAAAAAAAAAATCCCTCTAAGTTTTGAGAATTAAAAAACTTGGATTCCAAAAGTAAGCTTGGGCAAGGGATGTGGCTACATGTCACCATTTTGAAAAGACTCAAACTCTTATTTCTTAGAATTACACATTTATGTGTGTGTATTTTGTCAGTCCCCCCACCTAGGGACTCTAAGTTGCCACATTTACTAGTGTACAAATTTGGCACTGAATCTGCACTGAATGAGTACATGTTCAAAGTTGATAGTAAGTGTTCAAATTCAACATTTGTAGAGTAAGTGAATGAGTGACAATACCAAAACTAATAATTAGCATGTATTTTGTGAACACAGGTTGAAAAAAACACAAGGGAATTTTCAATAGTATGAGAAGGGAAAATTTTCTTTTACCACATGCACCTCAGACAGAGCATTAATCTCCAGGGTATATAAAGAACTCAATAAAATTAACACCAAAAAAACAAATAGCCCAATCAGTAAAGGTGCTAAGGAGCTTAACAGACACTTCACAGAAGAAATATAATCAATCAAAAAATATATGCAAAAATGTTCAACATCTCTAGCAATTAGAGAGAAGCAAATCAAAACTGCTAAGCTTGCATCTTATTTCAGTCACGATGGCAATTATCAAGAAAACAAGCAACAATAAATGTTGGAAAGAATACAGGGAAAAAGGTACACTCATACATTGCTGGTGGGACAGTAAATTGGTGCAACCATTATGGAAAGTTGTATGGATATTCCTCAGAAAACTTAGAATGGAACCACCATTTGACCCAGCTATGCCACTCCTCAGTTCATACCCAAAGGACTTAAAATCAGCATATTACAATGACACATCAATGTTTATAGCAGCTCAACTCACAATACCTAAACTATGGAACCAAACTAGGTGACCTTCAACACATGGATGGGTAAAGAAAATGTGGCATATATACATGATGTAATATTACTCAACCTTAAAAAGGAGTGAAATTGTGGCATTTGCTGGTAAATGGATGGAAGTGGAGAATATCTGGCTTAGTGAAATAAGCCAATCCCAAAAAACCAAAGGCTGAATGTTTTCTCTGATATGCATATGCTAACTCATAATAAGGGGAGGAAGCTAGGGAAGTATAGAGTTACTTTAGATTAGGTAGAGGGGAGTGAAGGTAGGGGAGGGGGTATGGTGGTAGTAAGGATAGTAGAATGAATCAAACATTATTATCCTATGTACATATATATGACTACATGACCGGTGGGATTCTGTATCATGTACAACTAGAAAAATGAGAAGTTATATTCCATTTATGAATGGAAGTATCATAGTGCTTTCTACTGTCATATATAACTAATTAAAACTAATTTAAAATGTAAAACTCAAAAAAAGAAGGACATTCTCAGATTCAGTTTAACTATTTTTCAGGAGTTACATAAAAGAATGATGACTTGTTGTAAAGTCTTATATCTAAGTGTCTGCTTCTCCTCAAATCTCAGATGGTTATAAATAAAGAATATAATTTTAAAAATCACATGTGATGCTGAAATGTAAATGCTTATGAAATATTGAATAAGGGGATGAGAAGGCCAAACATGAATGAAAGAATGGAGACAGACACCCCTTGAGGAGTTCCCTTGTGCAACTTTTATGAAAATTTGTAGATTTTCCTCTCACTGGTACCAGGCAGACACCAAAGAGAGATCAGGTAACAAAGATAAAGGTTGAAGGAGGAGCAAACAAATGAATAACAATGACAACTGGCTGATATTTAGCAAGATTTGTTGGAATAGTGAATAGTTTGTCCAGCTTTTAACAGCTAAAGACTCAAGGAAATAAATTCATAAGCTTCCTCTCACTGGTTGGATAATTTTTAGGGAGGAGGAGATTTCCACCCTAGAACCAGAGAAAAAGATTCCTCTGACATCACTTTGTTCCAAAAAAAATAAAGATTATTTAGAAAGTGAATACAATTTAAACTATGTGCATTTCTCTAAAGTGTGAGTAAATTACATTTTACTGCAAATAAAACTCAACTTAGGCTGACACATCCAATCCAGATTTTTAAGACAAACAGAAATGACAAATTTAAGACCAAGAAACATCAGAAGCAATACTATGCTCATCATTTAAGAGGCTCCATTATTAAAACCATGTATATTTGCTAAAATAAATCCATGTCCATTCACCTAGCAAAACTAATTTATTCCCTGTTGTTTGGGATCTTAAATATCCCCCAAAGTCATGGTCGCCAGCTCATGTCACTGTTGGAAAGTAATGGAACCTGTATAGGAGGTGGGGTCTAGAGAAAAGAAGTTAGGTCATTGGAATGTATCCTTAAAGGGGATATTGAACTTTGGTTTTTTCCTGTCTCCTTCTCTTTGCTTCCCAGCTGCCATGAGGTAAACAGACCTCCTCCACACTCACTCCCACCATGAGGTACTGTGCCACCATACACCCAAAACAATAGGGTGAGGCAACCACAGCCTGAAATCTCTGAAACCATGAGCCAAAATAAACCTTTCCTTCTTTTTTTTTTTAAATATTTATTTTTTAGTTGTAGGTGGACAGAATATCTTTATTTTATTTTTATGTGGTGCTGAGGATCGAACCCAGTGTCTCACGCGTGCTAGGCGAACACTGTGCCATAACCCCAGCCCCCCTTTCCTTCTTATAATGTTCTTACCTCAGATATTTATCACAGTAATGGAAAGCTAAGACACCCTTCTTTTCATTCCCACTCTTCTTTGCTTTTCCTCTTACAAAAAGGAAAAAATAAAAATGCATCTTCATCCTTTCCCCTTTCCCCTCTTGCTACCAAAGAAACCATTTTTGTTTTGTTTTCTTGTTTCAAGAAAGCAGCCAAAGGCCAGAGAGTAGTGAATTTTAATTCATTTTCAAAAACAAACTCAAATGGATTGATTCTTCAGGTCACCTTATTTGGACCTGACACATTATATATTCCAAATAACTGTGCATAGTTACATTGAACGGGTTCTTGTGCTGCAGAGTCACTGGGTGCAGGTAGCAGTGAAACATTCCCAAGACAATCACTAGACATGCAGAACGCCAGCCAAAAGCATGGATCACTTTCAGGGGTCTTGCTGTAGGGAGCATGAGGTTGTATTTTGTGTGCATTTAAACTGTGTAGTAAGCCAAGGGAGCAAAGCACCCCCTATTCCCTGAACCTAAGGAGGTTTCTTCCCAAAGGAAGCCTGTTTTTAACCCCTAAACTTCAAGGCCAGACACCTCTCAAGTGGTGTTATTTACTCCTTGGAGAGTCAAAGGCAAGCCATCATGTGCATGAATGCTGGCTGACCCCCTTCTTTTTTCTTCCCAGTATGGAGAGAACAATTGCAATTTAGCCCATGAATCCAAAGAAACCCCCACTCCTATCTCTGGATTCAAGTATGGACACAGGTTAAGCAAGCCTCAAATACCCAGGCCTGTTGGATTGTAGCTATGTTAGTGTATCCCATGAGCAAGGTGGAAAGTGCTTTTTTGTTCTACCTGATCCAGATGGGGGACAGGATTTGAGGGCTGCCTGCCTAATGTCCCCTAACCCATGTGCTTGTACTCAGATCGATCCCTGGGGATCTGCACCTGGTTGGCGGTCATTTTGTGGTGGACGTGGTAAATCACGAGCGTTACCACTATGACAAGGCCCAAGATGAGCCCCAAAATCAGGGGCAAGGTTTCCTCCAACTGCTCTCGTTCATCCACTGGACATTTATGCTCTGAAATGGGAAAGAAAAAAGGAGTGAGCTCTGGTCAATGTATTCTGATTAGAAGTTCTCATATTAAAACTAAGAAATAAAGATGAAAAAATCTTTTAAGCAATCATTGGGGAAATTCTTTTCTTTACAGATATAATACTTTCTCAGGGAATTACAAAGCTTAACCATTTAATATTTTTCCCCAATGTAAAAAAAAAAATACATCCATTAAATAGGGCAACATTCAGTTATCAGATTCTTGATATACACCAACAAAACATCCAGACAGTTCACTTAAATTTTTGATTTTTTTCAATTATATTCAATAGCTGTTATTTTTATTAATGGTTTTCAAACATTTTAATTGATACACATATAGCATAGAGAATTGCATACAAATATACAACTTAGAAAAATGTTAAAAAATACCAAGTGTTGAAAACAATATGGAACAAATGGAACTCAACACTCTTGGTAGAAAATGGTATAAATGCTCTGTAAAATGGTTCAAAAATCTCTAATAAGGACAAATAAATACCTACCTTATATCATAGCATTGTCTTACTAAGTATCTACCCAAGAAAAAATGAAAATATTTGGACACAAAAACACTTCAACATAAATGTTCATAGAAGTTTTATTAACAAGAGTCAAACACTGCAAACAACAAAAAAAATCCTTAAAAGTTGAACAAATTGCATTAGATGTATACAATGGGGTATTCATCAACAATAAAAAGGAGTGAGCCAGGTGCAGTGGCCCATATCTCTAATCTAAGCTACTCAAGCTGAGGCAGAAGAATCACAAGGTCAAGGCTAGCCTGGGTAACTTAGTGTGATTCTGTCTCAAAATAAAAAATAAAAAAAGACTGGGAATGTAGCTCAGTAGTGGATTGCTCCTGGGTTCAATCCTCAGTAATAAAAGAAAAAGAAAAAAAAAAGCAAACAGACTAAAAGAAATGTGGCTATATGTAATTACACAGATAAATCTCAGAAACATTATGTTGAGTAAAAATTTTCAGACACAATAAAGTCCATATTGTAAGATCCAATTCATATGAAGTTCAAGAACAGGTTAAAAAAAGTATATGGTCATACAAACCAGAAAGTTGTTCATGTTCAGGAAAAGGAACACAAGAGACCTTTCAACTGTAATGGAAATATTCTATATCTTGATTTAGGTGATGTTTACATGGTTGCAAGTACAGTAAAATGTATTGAGCTTTACACTTTATAAAAATTCAGATTTTAAGCATTATATTTATAAAAATGCATATGCACTTTAAAAATGTGTGCATTATAATATGTGAATTAGATTACAAACTTTTTAAAGTAATGTAGAATTTGATGAATACTTAACAAAAGAACACCCTTATACCTAGCATGTAGATCAAGAAAGAAAATATCATGGAGACTCCTTAGAAAACTTGGAATGGAATCACCATTTGACCCAGCTATCCTACTCCTCGATCTATACCCACAGGACTTAAAAACAGCATACTACAGTGACAAAGCCACTTCAATGTTTATAGCAGTTCAATTCACAATAGCTAAACTGTGGAACCAACCTAGATGCCCTCCAATAGATGAATGGATAAAGAAACTGTGGTATATATACACAATGGAATATTACTCAGCAATAAAAGAGAATAAAATTATGGCATTTTCAGGTTAATGGATGGAGGTGGAGAAGATCATGCTAAGTGACGTAAGCCAATCCCAAAAAAACAAAGGCCAAATGTTCTCTCTGATAAGTGGATGCTTATCAATAATGGAGGAGGAGTCATGAGAATAATGGAGAAACTTTGGTCAAAGGGGAGTGAAGGTAGGGGATGGGACACGGGGGCAGGAAAGATGGTGGAATGAGAAGAACAACAACGGTGTAACTATATTGTGCACAACCAAAAAAATGAAAAGTTGTGCTCCATTTGTGTAAAATGAATCAAAATGCATTCTGCTATCATGTATACCCAACTAGAATAAATAAATTTATTTTAAAAAAAAAGCAAGAAAGGAAATGTCAGCAGTACTCTGGGGTGGATTCATTTGCGTCCTCCTAAGCTTCGGGATAGAAGATGTAAGGGTAATCTTGCCGCAACATCTGTCACCCCACTGATTGCTAGGGTTGACCTGGATGGTTAGGCTGGTGTTCCCTTCCTCCCTCACTGTTGTACATCCCTCACGAAGCTGCACTGTCATTCAAAGAGGACAACCTTCCCGGACAGAGAAAGGCATAAGAGGAGCTAACATTCAGGATGGCTTAATAGCTCCCTGTTTCCCATTTTATTTATTTTATTGTATTTTACATATTATTTATCAATTTACTTGGTCCCGGGGATTGAACTTAGGAGCACTTAATCATTGATCAATATCCTCAGCCCTTTTTATATTTTATTTTGAGACAGGGTCATACTACATTGCTTACGGCCTCACTACATTGCTAAGGCTAGCTTTAAACTTGTGATCCTTCTGCCTTAGCCTTCCAAACCCCTCGGATTACAGGAATGTGCCACCACACCAAGCTTCCCATTTTGGAGAGAATTTTTATTTATTTATTTTTTTCCTTGGAATAATTTCTGATGGCCAAATAATTTGCAGGGCCTACCAGAACTGCATTCCCAGAAAACAGAACATTCTTCCTCTGGTTTATTTGCTCCTTGGAGGTAACAGGCAGACTTTCCCCAAATTTCTATGAGCCACAGCTATAGAAAACAAGCTTTAGATATTTTTTCAGAGAGACTGAGTTTTCAAGTCAAGATGATCCAGTAAACATCTATTGAGTGCCTACTGTGTGCCAGGATCCTCCTGTTTCTTGGGAACTCACTCCCTCATCTCTCATATATGAAATCAGCAGAGAAAAGGAAGATGAGATTTGAGCCCAAGGAATCTTCCCTCTCTCATAGGAATTCATGGAAAATTTCATACAAATATACAGCTTTTACAAAGCTGTATACTTAATATTCCTAATTCCTAAATTAACATTCAGTTGTAGAAACAAATGTTATCTCATATAATCCTCTTAACAATTCTATGAGGTGAATAAAGTTATTATACCCATTTTATACCTCAGTTACAAGGTAACTGAGGATGAATAATGTGCCCAGGGTTAAACAAAGCCTCATCTGAACTCAAATAGTTTAACACCATAATTAAAGAGTGCCTAGCAGACCTCAGCTACTGAAATTAAAAGACTGCTGAATTCCAAATCCCAAGGAGGAGCAGGAAGTAGCCTGATCTGTATGCTGATCACAGAGGTACATTCAGGTTCTGAAAATCCATTGAGCTGGATATTTATGGCAAAGGTGTGTGAGGAAACTTTCAGAATTACTGATAGATTGATTTCCTTGATTGTGGTAATAGTTTCATAGGTGTATTCACAAGTCAAATATTTATCAAACTATGCACTTACGTATGTCTAGTTTATAGTGTGTCAACTACACTGAAATAACATTTCTCAAAATAAGCATGTATCCCTACTGAAAAATATATAATTTTTTTTCTAAAAATAGTGTTAAAAGAAAAAATAGTTGGCAAATGTTAGAGAAGTGTTAAGAACCTATTAGCACTAATTGTATTCATTTTTATTAAAGCCAGAATGCTGAAAATAAATTTTAGAAGATTTTTTTTTTTTTACAACTTGATTCAACTCTAAAGAATTCCAGTCCTTTGAGGATCAGCTTGTATTTCAAAATACCAGTTCCCTCAGGGAAGAGACTTGTTGATAGTTCCCAGTGCACCAGGGGCAGTGGATGTGCAGGGTTTAAACTCACAGCAGAGATCTTTTCCCATGATACCACATTGCTTCTCATCTCTGTCTCACACCAGTCTGCTGCTCAAGGAGCTCCCAGGCATCTTGGCAACACTGGCTTTCTGGATCCATCCTCTGCCTCTTCCCTTCTGATTTTCCCTCCCACAGATCAGTTTCATGGTTAGACCAACCTGTTGGACCTTGATTTTAACTCATTTCTTTTTACTTGTTTGACAAAAACCCAACTAACCAGGGGTCTCAAATATAACATACACCCTTCCAGGAATGTGACTCAAGGAGATGAGAGTTAAATCAGGAAACAAGAGCATATGTAGCTAAACCTCTGGACATCAAGGCCATATGACATTCTTCAAGACAGTGTGACCACAACTCCAAGTACTCAGAACAGAGAGGTACACAGACAGTCCAGGAGAGCTTGGTAAAGAAAAGAAGTGTGAGTGAACTTGGGAAGAATCTGAGGATGGACCTTCAAGATCCATTGACCAATTTATAACGTCATATTTTCTCTCTTTTTATACCACATATCTACCAGTAAATAAACAAATAGGTAGATACATATAACTATAAGAATATAGATAGATATAGGAGCTATAGGTATGATTCAGTGGCAGAGTGAACGCTTAATATGCATAAGGCCCTGGGTTTAATACCCAATGAGAGAGAAGAGAAAGAGCTATAATATAGATATCAATGAACTTTTAGTGGTCCCCTGGGTCGGGAAAGTGAGCATAAATCTCAGATATTCCACTTACCTGTTAAATAAGATTGGGCACGTCACTTAACCTACCTAAACATTAGGTTCCTATAAAATAGGGATAAGATGTACTTTAGAAGGTTGAGCATCAAATGTAATAACACAGAAGGCCGGGTGGAGTAGACTTTCTATCATTGTTATCTACAAAGATAGAATTCTTTTACACATATAAGTCTTATATGTACTCCTTTTAAGTCTGAAAGTCTGGACATTTAGTACCAAAAGCAATATCCCTAAATGGATACTAACTTGAGTGAAAGAAATAATATCTCATATCCTATCCTTTAAGAAAGATGAAAGAGAAAAGATGATTTATTTTGGTGAGAGAGAGAGAGAGAGAGAGAGAGAGAGAGAGAGAGAGAGAGAGAAATATTATTGTGATTTATTTCTTTAAAAATAGAATTTTGTTACTTTAGAAAAAAATACCTGAACATACAACAGGAAAGAGGTACATGAGGGGATATTTAAACTATGGAGATGCTAAAAATAATCATCAGAAGATAAGAGAGTGTCAATAATTATCATGAAAAATACCAAATTCCTGTCTTTACCAACTCTCATCCATTAAGTGGTCAAATAAAAGGAAATTCCTAATCCACAATTATGTTCTACCATTCCAAAACCCATAAAGCTCTGGAAACCAAAAGTACTTTGTAACACTCATCTGGCAGCAAAATCTGACTTCAATTCATGTGAAGCTGCTTGTAAATTCTCATTTATCCTACTTAGCATGTTTTTCCCTGCAGGAAACAGATATATTAACATGTTTGCTTACAGGGGCTGCCCTGACTCTTTTTGGGGTCATATGCAACATGTGGACTGTACACTGTGTTGTCTTCCTAAAGTCTAAAATAGCCTCAATTCTGAAAGACTACTACCCACAAGAGTTTTGGACAAATTTAGTATTGTTTACCTACAAGAATAGGACAAGCATTTCTACAGGCTTAAGCTAGTGTTTTCAAACTCTGCTTATGACCCATAGGAAAAATAATATTTTCACTGCAACCAAGAACATATGTACACATACATAACTAGAATGAAAGTCTTATAAATAGTTATCCTTCCTTTGTACATTGGATGTGTTATGGGTTGGATCTTGAATGTCCCCAAAGGTCCATGTGTTGAAGTCATGGTTCCTAGCCCATAGCACTGTGGAAATGTGGTGGAAGCCTAGTGAAAGGAAGTTAGTTTATTAAGGTCCCTTCTTACCACTCTTTCCTTGTGCTGCAGTCATTAAGCCATGTGCTGTTATAGGTCCAAAGCAACATGTTCAAGCAGCCATGGACTGAAATCTCTGAAACTATAAGCCAAAATAAACCTTTCCTTTCTTAAAGTTCATTATCTCAGGGATTTTGCCACAGTAACATAAAACTGATAAACACAGAAAAATTTATACTGTATTCTAGAATGGAATATTACTCAGCATTAAAAGAGAATAAAATTATGGCATTTGCAGGTAAATGGATGGAGTTGGAGAACATCATGCTAAGTGAAATAAGCCAATTCCAAAAAAACTAAAGGCCAAATGTTCTCTCTGATAAGTAGATGCTGATCCATAATGGGGAAGCAGGTATGGGAAGAATGGAGGAACTTTGGTCAAGGGGGGGAAAGAAATGGGACATGGGGGCAGGAAAGATGGTGGAATGCAATAGACAACAATGCCCTAGGTTCATGTATGACTGCACATATGGTTTCACTCTATATTGTGTACAAGCAGAGAAGTGAAAAGTTGTGCTCCATTTGTATACAATGAATCAAAATGCATTCTGCTGTCATGTAAACCTAATTAGAATAAATAAATAAATAAATAAATAAAAAAGAAAAATATGTATACTGTATTCTGTTCCCTTTCACTTAAAGCAATGTTGCTTATGATCCACTAAAGCACAGGTATAAAGAAATTCTGGATGCCTACTCAGAATGTTTAAGAGTGAAGAAAAATAAAAATATATAAGTTTACAAAGAAACCTGAAATTCATCCATCAATTTTATAAATAATTTGACATGGAGCAATGTACATATTTATTGATACACATGTTTGCAAGGCAGTGAAAATAATAAATGTTACTTTGCAAGATCTATACAAACTAATATGAGTTAAAATAACTCAGATGGGAAAAATAATTATGATTTTTATTGGTGAGTAAATCATAGGTACTGTTAATAGTACTTTAATTTATTACCTTCATTTATAACCAAAGGAAATGCTAAATACTAATCAGAGCTTAGTGAAAATAAAGACTTAAATTTTTCCCACTGAAATTTATAGACTATCTGAATTCTACTCACAAACCCTATGGATTCCTGTGTTAGAATCCTGTGCTATAAACTGATTATGCCACCAATAGATTACCAAACAAGAAAGGATCTACATCTTTGCCAGGAAGAGCACCCCTTGGCTGAGCTCAGATCACAAAGCTTTGGATGCTTTGAGATCTCTGACTCCTTATCCACTCTATTAGACTTAGAGTCTATTATGCCTCATGCAGCTTTGGAGTACACAAAACAGGGGTCTGTGTAAATAAGTGGCCTATGACTGGGAAAGGTGACGGGCAGCCCTGTCATTGAGAGAACAGATGAAGACAGATCAGACAACAAAGGGCACATCTGTTGCCAGCTGCCAGTTGCCAACTGTGGTTCCCTCAACCATAAACCCAGTGCACCCACCAAAATTGCAATGTATCTTAGGCTCTGTTTGCTGGATGCTTTATTTTATTGTGTTTTGCTTAATAATCATAGTTTTTTAAAGTTGTAATGACTCCCTGAGACAAACTATAAGAGCTTTTCATTGTACCCCAAATGAATGCTGTTGGAATGAACAAAGGGCCAAGTTACCTGCTTGCCAGAGCTCTCCTAACACCCAGACTGCTCCTATGTGAACAGGAGGGAAGACTTATGCTCACTGTACAGCCCTCTGTTATTTGTCAGGACACCTAAGCAGGGGGTGGTGCTTGACCTTCTTTCCAATATTATTTCTGGGCTGGCTCTGCACTCTCAGGAAAAAAAAATATTTTTTTATGCCAAGAAGCTATTAAAATGAGTGACAAGTACTCTCATCATGATGTAAACATGGACATGGTAAAATAATAAAAACAATTATTGTTTGATGCCACATATGACAGGAATATGGCATATATTGTATACACCCTTTCTCACTAGACTGAGAACTCCACCATGGCTGGGAAAGTTCAGATATCCCTGTACTTGAGTGTAGCAGACAGTGTCCTTGGCATTCACCTATCCATACATTCTGCTGGGATTTAACTACAAGGCAGGTCAGAAGTACCAGAGAGTTAACATTCCCAAAGCAGTCTTCCCTGATGAATAGCAGTTGATGAGTAAATCCCACCCCCTTAGGGCAGCAATCCTGAGAAATGTCCTCTGAGGACATTTCTATTGTTACTGGAGAAATGTTGTGTCCAGAGGATAACATGGATTTCTATGACTGCCTAGCCACATGGCCCTATGCCGAGGGTCCATGTTGAATCCCTCCACACAGTTCTCAGCAGTGTTAATGACCAGATTGTCCCTCCTCGGCTGCTTACTCTGGAACCTTGAAGAGCAACTGTGCAGGATAGCACATTTCTTGGTTTGAAAGTGCCAGGTAAATCACAGGTTTACATAATGCTCTGGATAGTCAAACTTTCTATGTGTTTGTGATAGGCAAGGAAGCTTGCCACAGATTGTTCTCCTAGGGTCTGTGTGGGGGTATACATAAAGAAAAGTAAGGCATATTCCTTTTCACTAAAATGCAATCACCCACGGATGCCATCTCCCACTCATGCTGTTAAGAACAATAATAAAAAGCTCGTAAGGGCTGGACATGTAGCTTAGTAGTAGAGTGGTTGCCTAGCACGCACTAGATCTTGGGTTTGATCCCCAGTACTGCTATTAAAAAAATACCTCTTGAATTCAGGACCCCAACCAACTCGCTAAAGGTGTCTCTTGCATTGACGTGTTTATTATAGTTACTTAGCTGGAGCAGCTGAAGCCTTGAGAGGCTATAGGGTCCAGGAATGCAGTTTTTACCAAGCAACCAATTCTCTGGGCTTCCGTTGCTCCCTTGTAAATGGAGAACTCAGGATCTTTCTCCCAGATTTGTTTGTTTGTTTTTCCTCTGAGAATTAAAAAGGATCTAGCTTATTTGTGATATGCTTTCAATGCCTTTTAAACCTGAATCTTTAAGAACAGAGGCAGTCTTCATGTTCTGCTGTGTTTATTCTGACATTAAATATAAAAGTTTCCTTTAATTTAAGCCATTAAAATACCCAGGCCGGTTCTTTTCCTGCCAGGGAGGAATCCCCCATCCCATCCCAACCATAAATTTCCCTGGTCCCTCAAAGGGACACACAATAAATTAATTGCAGAGGGCAAGTTAATTAACCCCAACTGAGAAACAAGGAGCCTGGAACTGCCAACTGACAATTGCTCTACAAAGTGTGTCTGGTATACAAATGAGCCAAAGGTGGCTTCTGTGTATTGGTTGTTTATTTCTTCACTCAAGCTGAGACCCATCAGCTCAAAAGCCTGCTGGCGCCAAACTTAAAAATTTTCCTATGCAGTTATTTTTAAAACAGCTCAAACAAGCAAATGTTTAGCTATTTAGACCCTGCCTGCTTTGCATAACCCTTGAAATCTCATCCAGCAGCTGTTACCCATTCATAAAATAAGGCCTTGTAGTTATAAGACCCCAAGCTATTGCTGCCTCCCAGAAGCTCTCTGACCCAATCCCCACTCCTCCCACTGTTAAGCTGCTAAGATGTGCTGTTAAGCAACATCGCCTAGACACATAAACCCTCTCCCCTTGGGAGTTCACCTACCCTCCTCTCTTTCTGGATGGTGTCCCTTGTGCCATGAGACTCCCTCTGAACAGTCTCATACTATGCGGGTTTCCCGTCTCACAACTCTGTCCAATCCCCACCTAAGAGATTGTTGTTCATTTCCTTCTCTAGTCCTTCACTCTATTAACATTCTATGGACTAGGAGAATGACATGGAACTGGCTAGCAATGGAGCATGTTGACCTGCCCCAGATCTACTGAACCAGACTCTGCATCTTAACATTACTACAATTGTACAAACTGCAGTTCAATGTTGGTGTGCACATTGAAATTAGCTGTATGCCGGGCTAAAAGACTTTCATTTTGGGATTAATGCAGTAGCCAAGCACAATACACTAAAGGGACTAATGTGATAAAGACATCAACACACCTTTTTGGTTCCTTTCAGCCCCTGCTCGTCAATCAATTTCGCTGAGCCTTTTTTTGCTTTGTCTCTTAGAGTCTATTAAGTAATCAACTCTAAAGACTGCCAGGTATTACCTACTTAGGCAGGGAATAGGCTTTTCACAAGAAACTCTGATGCTGTGCTGGACCATAGCCACATCTAAACAAGCATGTACACACACACACACACACACACACACACACACACACAAATGTACTTACACACCGTATAGTGAATGTGCAGATATATGATCAGATACTGGCCCCTCAAGCAAGTAAGCTCCACTCACACCCACTCAGGTATCCACAACACACTAAAAACCCCCTGGACTTCTGCAACCTGAAAATGCACAACAAAAGCAATCATATCCATTCCCAATAACTGAAATATTATCATCTTTTACAAGAAACAGTGGGGGGCAGGTGTTAAGAGACACACACAAGAAGAGCCTGAACAAAAGAATCCCTTCTACACAAAGGCATATGATCCAGTGAGTGATTGTGAATGAGGTCCCCTCCTTCCAGGAATGTGGAGGCTAAGCCTCAGGGCACCACACAGGAGAGTGCATACCAATTATTAGCCAGAAAATCCTGAGTGAGACAAAGTGCATTTTGCTTATGCTTACTAGATCCACAGTTAGAAATTACACATGCTTACTAACTCTGTATGGTTTACTCAGCAGTCTTCCCAATGGAAGACCTTGAAATGGATTAAAAAAAAATTTTTTTTCACTCCATGCAATGGATTTTACTAATGTTTAGCAAAGTAGCTCTGGTCCTTATTCAGTACTTATTTATTCTTTCTTTGTACATAATTTTAAACATCCATAAGATTTGATTTTTCATTCCATAATAATGATAGGCAATCACTTAGAAAAAACTCAGAAAGGGTTAGGATGGGTTGCGGTAAGGAAATAGTACAAGTAGCACTCATAATACAAGTAGTGCCAAGAAATAACTATCTAAAACAGCTGGCCAGCAAAAAAAACAAAAAGTTACTAAAGACTATTAAAAGTACAATATAAATTCAAAGGCATTTTGAATGAGGACCCTGGGGACTGATACTACACAGCCCAGTATTTTCATAATTAATTCCTGCACCAAAAGTCAAATTACATTTAGTTACGTTTGGCATTTTCAGTTTAAGAAAGACCTGACTGTTACACTTTGTAAATACTTCCTTGGTAAAGCACACATTTTAAAACTCTTAAGGTCTTGCAGCTTTGTTTTATTTTTCTAGGAAATCCATTAAAATGGTACGCTATCCTTCCTTAAGAAGAGGTATGTATGGCTTTGCTTTACTAAATATATGACATTCTGCATACAGGCATTTGGAAGCCTCTATTAGTTGACCACAGCTTCAGAATATCAATTTAGAACCAGAGTTCACTGGACATCTGCAATGGGTCAAGAACTATGTTATGTGCCAATAATACAAAGATGAGTAAGAACCAGGCTTTTCTCTCAATGATCATTTACCTTGAGAATTCTCAGATGCCTTTTGAGTAATCACAAGATGATAGTATGTGCATTGTATTCAATATAGATTGAATAGACACTGTATTTTATGAAAGCTGGATTCCTTAGGAAATGGAAGTGGGTGACACAAGGAGGGTGGCAATTCCTAAATATCCTGAACATTTTAATGATTGTATTCTTGTGGAATCCCCAACCAAAGGAAGCCACACACACAGAGCAAACAGAAACTCTCCATGAGAAATGCACAGAACATCACATTGTCTTTAACAACTTCCTCCATACGAGGGTGAGAGGGAATGGGATAGAAGGGAGAAAAGGAGAGAGAGAAGAAAGAAATGAGGTAAAGAAGAAAGAGGGAGAGAAAGAAAGAGCCACTGAGGAAAATTGATATATTCATTTTACTGCCTTTTTAGATTTGAATTGTTATGGAGGGGAGCAGTATCACTTGAGCCTAGAGAAAAATCCAAATGGTAACATCCTGGGACCCTGGCAGCTCTCTCTCCCCATCCATCTTTGAAATCAGCCATTCCTTCCTCTTCCCATGCTTCCACTTCCCAAGTTACCTTCGCTGAAGACGAAATCTGAGATGATATCAAAGGGTTGGATATGGACAGCTGACAGGATCATAGTAACAGTTTTCTGTGGATCACTGGAGGCCAGAGAAATGGTCTGTTGAGCTTGACACTCGTAGGACTTTCCAGCTGGGGTGACCAAGGCAGAGAGGTGGTGCGAATTGGCTGTGTGCTTCCCAGCTGCAGCAAATGTCCAAAGCAATGGTTAGGGTCTTCTTGCTGGCAGTGCCTTCATTACTCCTAACTCAGTACACCTACCCCTATTGGCTCTTTCCTCTCAGCTCAGACCCATAGCATGTCTCTTCTATTCTCTGCTGGAGCTCCTCAAAGGCAGTAAGTTGTAATGGACAAAAAAACACCGATTTTCCTTAAGCTAGAGTTCCTTAAATATTGACTTGGAATTTCTTTTCAGAAAAGGAGAGTAACATCTAAACCATAACTCCTTTCACTACATAGAGCCAAACAATGGGGATCCCAAAGGCACAAAGAACAGTGACTTGGTTTTTCCCTTGGCTCAGCAAAGAAGAAAACATTTTGCTGAATAAAGTATTTTGGATTGCTGGTGCTCATGTGAATGTCCTCAGTTCAAACATATCCATACCTTATGGAAATCTGCCCCCCTTTTTCTCCTTTTCTGGCCTAAATTTGATGTCTTTTTTCTTTTTTTTTCTTTCAAGCATTGTGGGGAAGGCTTGAAGATGAATTTTGATGAAAAGGAAAAATATTCCTTTACCTACAGTTATTAAAAGAGGTAAAAAGGGACAGATGACACATGTACTCTTTTGATTTTAAAAAATTCTTTTGCAACTCAGGTGACTGGGTTATGGAAGGCCTCATTGTGAAGACAACAATTTTTAAAAATTTAAATATGCTCTTTGATAGTGATTGCAGATAGGTACACTGTTATTTAGGAAAGGAATGCTTCTTTTGCTGCAGTATTTTGGGACTAAGTGAATGTTGAAAGAATGGTCAGGGAAACACTTATAAATTAAGGCCTGAGGTATAGAATGGGCTCCAAGGTGGCTGCAGTTGATGATAGAAGACACAGTGTGAGCCCTGTTGCCATGCGCAGAATGATACTGAAAGCCATCCATCCTGACCAAAAAGGAAAGTCGCACCATCCTCTTGCATTTTTAGGGGGAAAAAAAATGGTGCAGAAGAAAATAAAAATGAAGCTTTGGAGTCCTTCTCCGTTCTGCTTCTAAGGCTAACAGATGAGGCGGGTATGAAGCAGTTAGAGGACAAAATCAGACCTGAGTGACAGAGGAATTCCTAGAGGACTCACAGGCCTTCAGGTCTCCTCCACCCTGGACAGCAAACAAGCCAAGGCTAGACTTGGCCTAGTAGTGCATAAGCCCAGATCAGTTTCCCAATACCCTGAGGAACTTGTCCTCAGTGACTGCGCAGGGAGCTCCCTTCGGTGTGTCCACACTTTCCCAGCCTTCCTCCCCAGTCCTGCTGGACTTCACTCACCGCTGACTGCGTCTTTAAAGTGGGTCTTCTCGGTGGAGTCGTAGACAAACTGCACTTTGCTCAGCCTCCACGTAGCCTCTGGTCCCTTGGACGTGTTGTGGCTTTCCTGCCAAAAGGGGGGAGGCACGTGTTAACCGCTCCAAAGGCTTCTGGGTCTGCTATAGCCCACACCCACAGCCCCTCTGCGCGCCCCATCTCGGAGTTACCTTTACAAACAGCATTTTGAGCGCATATGCACGGTCCACCCAGAACACCTGCAGCTCCGACTCACTGCTGCCACAGCGGCCCTTCACCTCAGCTCCCCGGGTCAATGCGATATCAGCCTGTTCTGTGATCAGCTAGGAACATAGACGCCCCGCGCCCCCTCAGTGTCGCAGGCCCCAGTGGGGGCTGTAAAGGGCGGCGCGTCCAAACTCTGGGTTGCACCTTTGGGCACTCCTTTGCGCGCGCTCCCAGGTCCAGGAACATGCGGTTAGATTCTCTACGTGCAGCCCCCGCCGGTGGGGAAGCAGAGAAAAGGGAATTTATTTTCAAAGCAGGCAGGGTGAGCAGAAGGCGTACAAGCTGGAACCCCCATGCAGCATTCTGGAGCAGCCTGCAGGGGCATGGGATTGGGGGAAAGGCGGACGACCCAGGTCTTCGCAGGGCCTTGAGGGAGGGTGCCCTTCGGCCCTGGAGCCCTAGGATCAAGCCAGGGGGGAAAGGGTTCCTTACATCGACATAATTGCTGGCCCACACATCATAAGGTACAATAAATTTGGCTGCAAATTCTGCCATGAGACACGTTGTCCCATTTTCCCGCACCACAAATATGTCTTTTTCAGGGTTAGTAGAAAGGCCTGAGAGATTTTCCACTTCTTGTTCTGCCATGATTTGAGCCATTGTATCTGCGGAACAAACAAAACAAATCTCATCAGGTTAGTACTCCTGAAGTCCATGCGTCTAGATCACTAGAGTGCAGAAACCAAGATCTGCCGGCTTTGGAGTGCCAAAGTTCCCTGCTAGCAGCTGTGTGCTCTTCAAGCCATTTCTCTAACCCAGCGCAAACAAACTCAATTCCCTTGCCTTTGATTTAAAATGAGAATGAAATTTAAACATTTTAAATATCCTTACCTACTTGCAATGAGACTGGCTTTTTTCTACATCCTGGGGGTTTGAAGCCAAATCTTTCTTGCCAATGCTATGACCCCACTAAGCCAGCCTGTCTAGCGCTCTGTCTGGCATATGCCACACAGGTGTGTGGTTCCCAAAGGAGCTCCTTGCCACCGGCGGGGAAATCCTTCCTTTCTCCCAAAAGAAAAAAACTCAAAACATAAGGACCATATTTTTAATCTTAAACTACTGGCTTTACTATGCCATTTCTAGTCTCTGCAAAGAGTGCATTCTACCCACCCAGTCGCCAAAACGGTACTCACGGAACAGCATCAGAAGAATTCGAAGTGTATGGACGCTGAGAAAGGCTCTTCCTCCGAGATCCATGTTTGCAGTTGCTGCGAAAGAGGCCAGATGTGCTGCTGCAGTGGGCGCCTGAGAGGGAATCCCTCAAAGTCGCCGCTGGAGTGGGCCGGAGTGAGTGAAGGGCGGGGGACTGAGAGGGAGGCGGGAGGGAGCGCGTGTTCCGTGCGCGCTGGCTAGGACCGGTGTAGGGTGCCGCACCGACCGCTGCTGGCTGAGCAAGTCAGATCACTGCAGAGGAAAGCACCGCGCGGCGAGGGAGCTGTCCATGGCTGCGAGTGCTGAAAGGAATCTGGTTGTGTTGCAGGGGTGGTTGTGACTTGGCTTGTGCAGAGGTCCAATGAGATTTAGGGGGGCTAAAATTCTCCTTGGGTTTGTTTTTTTATTCTGCAATTGTATCTGCAACGATGAGTTTCTCCTGGGAAACTTAATGGCACCTTTGGACTTACTAATCTCCCTATCAGGTACAATTATTATATAGTATAAATATCACATCTCTCGAGTCCTAAATTCTGAAAATGCTCCTGGCTTCTAAAAGAAAACGGTAGAACACAAATAGCGCCTGATTTGGAGGAGGAAGGGTAGAAAAGAATGAGAAGGAAAATGCTATGGCAACAGTTTCTTACATTTGGAGACATCTCCTTCTCTTCCCTGCTCTCAATGAGCTCATAGGTTTAAAGTTAAATTGATGCCTCCTTAAACGGGACCATCAGACAATGCAGCATCTCCTTTTGGACTTATTGTCCTCTTATACTTTCTGAGTGCATGTGGACTCTGAACTCTGGGGTTACATACCCTCACTGATTATATTGTGATTATTCTGCCAAGAGAGATATAAAGTTTATGAGGTTATCTAGGATCTTTTAGGACAGGAATTTTAGAATTATGCTCAAAGTAATGTCACATAGTTATGTAAGAAAAAATACACACTGATGTTATTCTAAAGCCTCTAGTGGAACAGAAAAACAAATATTACTGGGATAATTCCTATATTTACATTTTTGGTAGTTTGCTTTTTTTCCTGTTCTTGCTCTATAAACAAGAATACACCCTTTTTACGTGTCCTCATGTTGCCCTCATTAATTGTGGTGATGTCAAAATATGTCTTTTTTTAGAGAATATTTTAGTATGTGAATAAATTCTTGTTGGCTCAGTAATATGCTTTAAAATGAACAATGTCATGTTAAAGGGCAAAATGCAAAATATTTTACATGTATTATTTAATTTGATCTTTCCCACAACCTTAGAGTAGACAAAGGAAGATATAGATTATTGTTTTTATACCTACCCCTAAACTGAGGCTCAGAGAAATTAAATGACCTTCCAAACATCACGTGGTCAGTTAGAATTAAAATAGAAGAATCACATGTTGTAACTTTGTAAGGATCATCTTCCTTTCTCCTTATATAATACTTTGACTTTAAAATATACTAGATTTTGACTTCCATAAAAAAATCTTTATTTGATGACCAAATAACAAACGGGAACCTAAAATCTCTATCAATAATTTATATTCCTGAAATGTATAGAATTCTCATTTAAGTATAATCATATTCTGATGTGGAATTTACTTTGAAGCATCCATATATATTTTTTTACTTTCAAACATATTCGTGCATTAAAAATTAGATCACTAGTGATTCAACATATGACATATTATTTAAATCATTTAAATGTTTACATCTTTACTTACACTGTATTTTGTATTTCATCTACAGATTTCTCAAGAAATTTGCATAAATGTTATATATAAAAGAACTGAGGCAAAATTGTGATTGATATAAAGACAATTGTCAGTGGAAAGTTATAAAATATCTATGCCTTACATTTTGTCATATTAGCAATTATTATAAACCATTTACATAAAATTATAAAGCAATGACATGTAACAGTATTTTTTCTCATTTTCTCTCTCTCCCCCCCTTTTGTCCACCTCCCTCCTTCCCTCCCCATCTCTTTTTCTACAACTTTAATGAGAAAAAAACAGGTGGATTTCAGTTTAGGATTCACTATTTATTACTTTTATGACCATGTACATAGTTTAGTTTTTCTAGTCTAAAATATTGGGATGATATCTAAGGGATGGCTGATTAAGTAAAATGAACCAATGAATATAAAAGCATCAAAAACAAAATACAAGTTAATGTAATTCATGAGCATTAACTGAATATCTACTACTTGCATTATGTTTAGTGCTTTAGAAATCAAAAGATAAATACCATTGTACAATGAAGAGAGAGAGAAAGAGAGAGACTTGTAAAAATTTTTGATAATTTTTTTGTGATACATTGTTGCAGACATCTCACTTCATAACTTGTTAAAAGACCAACAGGATTAATTTATGACTCTCTGCTTTAATGATAAAAGATTAGACAGGAAGTACCATTGTTCATCAATCTTAACATATTGTAGCATATTGTAGTTAATTTATAAACTAGATGACATTTCCTTTTAAATGATTTTTCTATTTCTTTTCATACCTGATATAAATGGAATCCACAGAAGAATTTTTTTTAAATGAAAAAAATTAAATACAAAAAAATATTTTAACCTTTCCTTCTGGGGAAGATCATCTTCAAAACATAATTCAATACTATTTTTTGGTGTTCAATCTTAAACACTGCTTACACTTCCACATGCTCAATAACTTGCTCATTTTATCAGTAGTCATTCTTATTTGCAATAGGAACTAGATCATTAAACCTACAACCTTAACCTACATTAGGACCTTTTAATAATTCTGAAAAAAAGTAAATATTCACTTCCTTAAAATAACCAGAGGTGATGAAAAAGAAAACTTGACTGATAAACTATACTTTAAATATTAGCCAAGTTCCTCAGAATTTGATCCATTTCTCATTCCTCAACTATGAGAAGGTAGTAGAAATTGATATAAACATGTACACTTGCATGGATGGGGTTTGTCAATTTTCACTAGTGCTGTTGGTACTTAATACAAAACATCAGGGATAAGTGTGACCAGATCCAACACACTGGATTTAGGATCCTCTCTAGATCTTTTAAGTCCTGAAAGAATCCTCTTCAACCATGCATTTACATATCAAATTAGCCTCTATGAAACCCATGCCATTGAATGATTCCTATTTTATGTGAGTGAAAGAAAAGGCCCCATAATGGAACTCCCAATTTGGAAAAGGAAAAATAAGAACACACATGAAGATGCAATCAGCCTGGCAAATGGGTACATAGCTGTTCAGGCAAAAAACCAAAAGAGCCATTCCAGGAGAAGAGAGGTTGAAATTGGCAAAGAAGTCCTCTAAAAAAAGATGAGCCTGTAAAGAAGTGGACCATTTGACCTGGGATAGAAGACAAGGAAAGGCAATGCAGATGAAATATCTATGGAATTGGGGAGTTGATACAAAGATGTAACTCTTCATCCTTTGATGATTATCAACTTGAGATAAAGAAGAAATGAGGGTCCAAAATCCACAGTGCTTTATATACTAATTACCTCTACATGGTCTCTCTCTCTCTGGTCATTCAACCGCAAAAGACACATGCAAAAGACAGGCCTATGCAAAACTTTCTCTAAACAAAATTCAAAATTTCAAGTTGTTAAGTGCATCTCTTCATACAATTGATTTATATTTGGAGAGTCAAAAAGCAAAATTATGAAAATAAGAAAACAAAACTAATTTTAAGTTTATTTATGAGCTTCAAAAGGAAAAGGCTAGGCTTTGTTACAGCTGAAATTTGTTGAAGTTTCAGTTCCCCATACAGTCAAGTGTAAAAATAGCCTCTGCCTCTGCTGTCCCCACTCCCGCCAATGCCACCCCCACCACACACACACACACACACAGAGATAGAGATAGATAGAGAGAGAGAGAGAGAGAGAGAGAGAGAGAGAGAGAGAGAGAGAGAGAGAGAGAATCTGGACCAGAAACACATTGTTGTTAAGCCAGAATTACTACTCACTAAAACATTTTCTTGTGTTCAGCTTACTTATCAATGCAGAGCTATTTCATTTCATTTAATCTTTGAAAAACATTGAAATTCTTTCTAGGATAGAAACATTTGGAGATAGAAACTAAAAAATAAGTACACACTAGAGTATTTTTTTAAAATATTTTTTTAGTTGTTGATGGACACAGTGTCTTTATTTTATTGTTTTGTATGTGGTGCTGAGGATCGAACCCAGGGCCTCACGCATGCGAGGCAAGCGCTCTACCGCTGAGCTACAATCCCAGCCCCACACTAGAGTATTTTGTGCATACATTTCCAAGTCCTAGAATAGAAATCATTTTTTGTCTTTTGAATCCATTTTTAATTAAGTAACCATTCTGGTCAGTTTAGTGTTAGTCACATAGGCATTCAGTTACTATTTGATACTATGTGTAAGATTTTAGGCCATGGAACACAATTCACTCTGCCTCTTAGGAGTGAAGAAATACCTTGTTAAATTGGGGCAGGGGACCTTTCTGTAGAGTTAAAGCAAGAGTCATATGAAGTGCACTGTTGCTGTTCTGTTGTTTTATTCTTTAAGAAGTTGTTTTACCAAGAAATAATTACATTATGGGCCTAAGGTCAGAAAAAGTGAGGCTCATTAAAAGTAACTTCCTTACTTGGATTCTGACATAATTCAAGTCCCTATAATTTCTTTTATAATGAGTCATAGGGGTAACTTTAGTTACTCTGGTTTATCTGAAATTATTTGCATACGACCTCAAGACATTTTGAAAACTATGAAAATTCAAAAGGCTTTTGGGAAGGAGACTAAGTATGTTACTGACGCCTGTTATGCTCCCATAGATGCTTTAAGAGTCAGTATGTGGAGTTCTAGAATGCCCAGACGTCCAGTGTTGTAAGTTTGGGACCTCTCTGACTGCTTTTCTGAAAAAATTGCAAGATGCTCTAGTAACAAAGAAAGTCAAAAAGAAGGAACAGTATCTGGGAAAGTCAACAGGAATGGGAGTCTAAAAGTGATTTAGATGCGACTTTGTAACTACAGTAGCAACATCTGGGAAGAATAACTTCTTTCTAGTCCTCCACAAACCATTCCTAAGAGATGCCTCCATCATGCCTGGACAGAATACCCCACATCTTTGAGTGACTTTAGCAGGGAAGTGAACCGAGCAATCGTGTAGGGTAATTCCATTATTAAAATGTAAAATCTGAACATGTAAGAAGTGTGCACCCATCAGGACACATGGACTGTGGCTCTGAGGTGTTACCTTGGAACTGTGGGAGCTAGATGGGCCTGGATGCTCAGAGGCTGGGATCCTTGGGCTGGGAGTTTAAACCCTGCACACCGACTACGAACTCCAGTCCCAATAGCTTCAGCCCACTGGAGGGGAGATGCACGCTATTGCCCCTCATTTAACTGCCTGCAACCTGAGGTACCAGCATCTTCTGCCTTAGAAAGACGTCGTCAGCACAAGGCACATCCCTGGCCTATTCGCTCAACTCTTCCGGAGAAGAGGTGAGCGGGCAAATCCCTGCCCACTTGCAAAGGTGAGGTCCACACTTGCTCTATAGCCACCGCAGGGATATCAATCCGGAGAGTACCTGAATTCAGCAAATCCGCGCCAAGGCAACAGGAACCTTTTGTCGCCAAGGCGACAGGAGCTTTTTGTATTGCCAAATAAGGGAGTTTTGTCTAGGAAAGAAAGAAAGGAGGAAAAGGGGAAGGAAGTTTCTGCCCGAGAGAGCGTTCTTGGCTCCTCTGCGACCTCTGGAGCTTTTATAACTCCAAAGTCTTGAAAAACTCCGCGGTGTTGCTGGGAAAATGGGCAGTGAGACCTTGCAGCTCTCGGATTTCCAGTCTCGGGGGTGCCACCTCTGCCCTATGCAAAAAGCTGGGAGATGGAAGACGCGGGCTGGGTAGTCTTAAGAGGGGTATTGAAGAGAGGAGAGGGAGATTGGGTTACAGAAGTTCCCCTCTCTCCTTTTCAAATTTTTTCTCCCCATCAAGGGCCAGCTCAGTATCCTCACCTCAGGGAAATTCAGCGGAAGTGTCCCAATGTTCCAGCTTCAGGTAAGGAGGCTGCTGCGCTCCAGGGCTTGCTGGGATCCTCGCGGCAGCTTGATACTCTGACAATTGTGGGGCCATGTGAGATTTCCAAATAAAAATGGCTCCTGCTCAGAGAAAGTGAAGCAGAGACGGGTCAATCAGGCTACAAGGACGCGCCGACAGCCCAGGACACAGACCTGGGAGCAAGCGCCTCTTCTAAGCCCAGCAGCTTTAGGGACCAAAAGGTCAGAAAGTGGACTAATTATTCATTAGTGCCTGGTCCCTAGGGTCCCTCCCTAGGCTTAATAAGCACCAGGTGGAGCTAAGAGGGATTCAAAGTCTTACCTCCTACCTCCACCCCTTGGGCTGCAAGAGGCTCTGAACTGTGAGGTTAGGGTTTTGTTCTACTTCATCCCTTCTCCCTTCCAAACCTGGGAATGGGGATGAGAGCAGAGGGCATTCTCCATGATAGGTCGCAAATGGAAGAAAAATCCAGTTTTCCTCCTTAATGGACATCTTCCAAAACAAACCAGGTGCCGCCTTGCATTTCAACGGAGTGTCCATCCCAGAGGCTGCTCTGGAGTCTGAGTGCAATGGGATGCTGGAGAGCCCCCTGATGTGCAGCCCCACCTTGCTGCCAGAGTGACCAGAGAGACATGGGAGACCGGATCTCCAGGCGCCTAATGGGTGGCATGTGCTAGCGGCTTCTCCATTCTCCTCCAGCGAATCGGGCAGATATGAACTCTGTAGGACCCAGGCCTGAAAAGCATCCTGGAGTCACTCCCGATGTTTCCTTTAAAATAAAAAACTACTATTAAAAATAAGAGTATGAAAACACCACATTTAGATCTTCATTTGCCCGTCGTGGCGATCATTAGGGTCTTTTCCTTTCTTTCCTTTCTTTCTTTCTTTTTTTTTTTCAAAAGCAATTTTGGCGAGGTGTCCAGCCCTAACTCGGCCTATGAGCTTCCCTAGACTTCTACCTTTCCCCACCTCCAGCTCTGCCAAAGGTTTCCCCTGCTCAGCAGCCCTAGGTGTGCCCCTGCCTGCAAGGTCTCTAAGCCCAAGTCTTTTTCCTTCTAATTCTCCAAGGCCTCCCCACCCCCGACCCAATGAAGCAGCCGGTCTGTGGAGATCCGTAGCCACCCGTCGCCACAGGAGTCTCAATCCAAGGCGAATGGTCCTTGGAGCTCAGAAGAGCAAAGCCACCGCAAACTACTCGCGCCAACGCGGGTGACCTGGAGGACTGACCCCCAGTAACTACCGCTGAGCTGTTATTCCTGGGTGACTTTGAGGAGGCACACAGATGGGGCACGCCTCCGGGAACGCACTCCGGACCAGCTGGGGCTCCCGGGAACTCGGCGCTGATGGATGGTCTCATTTCCTGATTTGATGGGCCGGAACCTGGGTTGGCCCGGCTGCGGGTTTGGGTGGGTGCAGGAATCCAGCCCTTGGCGCTGGATTTTGGTTGGGGGAAGAGGTTACATATGATAAAGAAAAATCTCAAATCCATTCCGAATTAGAGATTATCCTTTCTTCCGTTTTCTGTTTTGGGAACAGGATGATCCTCATCCGCTGTCGCGAAGGACCGCAGAGCTGAATGAGGTGGTGGCCCGGTGCCGTTCCGCCTTTGCACTTTGGACCTAAGCATCCCCCGACACCAAGACACCAAGAATCCTTTCCCGTGGGAGACTGAGAAAAGACGGAACTCACCCTTGGAATGCCAAGCGAACGATCCGCAGGGAGACTTGAAAGCTGTAAAAACAAAGCAAAACAACCCCGCCCCTCTGCATTCCGGGCCATCTTAAGCCCACGTCTCCAGATAGATGGGAACTTGGGCCCCATTGGAATCCGATGGGAGGTGGCACCTCCTCAATCACTACAATAGCAAGGTTGGAGGAGACAGCAGGACTTGTGTTAGAGTCAGGGCAGTGGTGAAGAAAGGCTGTGAAAGGCTACATGGAAAATCTACACTGGAACACTTGAATCCCTTCTGTCCTATCCTCTAGCAAGCCCAAGAAAGCACTGAGCCCTTGGGGAGGACAAAACTGTTCCATCCTGTCTCAGCTCCTTACCCCTGGCTCAGGCTGGAGTCCAAAGGGGCAACAATAGAGGGGACCCAGGAACTGAGCTTAGGTGAGAGGACAGCAGGAGAGGGGCCAGGTCACTAGGGGTTCCTGCTTCTGGGTTGTGGGTCATAACTTCTTTTCTTTCCAGCTTCCTGGAATTTTCTTCCAGGTTTCAGAAACTGCATTCTACCCTGATACAATGCTTTCATTCTAAACTGGATCTTGGAGGACACTAAGAGCATCAGGCCTGGATTCTCAAGGAATCCCCAATCTGAGCCCACACCCTGGTACAATATGCCTTCCCAGGCTGGTATAGTCAGGAATGCTGCAGCTCTCGACAGGAAAGGAAAGTCCTTATGGTTCAGGGCCTGGAACATTGTGCTGCTCAATGCCCAGAAGTTGTGTTTCTTAGACTAATCATCATTACCTAGAGACAGTAAAATCTCAGGTTTAGTGTAGCCTGACTACCTCAGTACCTGCACTATAAAAAGATATCCAGAGAACTTGTGCAAAATTTAGGTGAGAAAAGCCCTGGTCTAATTTATACAGTTTGGGTTTGGCTATTGCCAGTTTGTTCACCCATATGTTTCTTGGCCTTCTCTTCATCATCTATCAAATGGGATTTGCTTTGCAGGTCCTGATGAGCTGTTATGCACTCCTAGACATGTCAAACGAATGAAATTATAACCTATGGTTGGCAAAGCCCAGGCAGTTTTTTTTAGTGACCCCCTCCTCCACCTCCATAATTTTGATGTAGCCATTTCTACTAGTATAGAAACATTCACTTTGCAGATGAGTTGGGATTAGCTGAGCTGAAGCACAGGCCCTTTTGAAAAGAAAATGTACCATGGTAAAGGCCCTTGAACTATGCAGCTTGATTCATTCTGACTCCAGCAAATATGACCTTGGGCCAGCTCATTAGCCTTACTGCACCTCCAACCTGTAAAATGGAGTTGATAATAGTGCCTACAATAAAGAGTGTTGCGAAGATTTAGGATCGAATTCAATAAATGTGGGTTTATAAGGCCAAATTCCTTAATCTATCTACTATGGTTTGAATATATTTTGTACCCACCCCATTTCATGTTGAGGCTTGGTCCCCACTGTAATTGTGTTGAGAGATGGAAGGGCCTTTAAGAGGCATTTAACCTTATGAGGGAATGGTGCTCATGAAGGATTGATGACGTTTCTTTTCTGTGAGTGGGTAGTTAAAAAGAGAGCCTGGCATCTTTGCTTGTTTTCTCTTGCATGTGTGTTCTTCCCTAGGCCTGTGCTTGCCCTTTCTTTTTTTTTCCATTAGAGCTCCTCTCCAGAGGCCAAGCAGAGATGTTGGTGCTATGCTCTTGGACTGCCAGAATTGTGAGATAAATAAACCTCTCTTCTTTATAAATTACACAGTTTCAGGTATTTGATCATAACAACACAAAATGGACTAAGGTGCTCTCATTTTTAACCAAAAATGGCATAGGGATCTGACTACTTATTTATCTCATTTCATACCTGAAACGCAGCACTTTTCAGAAGCAGCACAGCTTGGTTTCGCTTCAATATTAGCATCCAACTTACAGTATTTTAGAATAAAACTCAATATTTTAAATCACTTAGCTACCTAGGAAACCTTATCCTTTGCAAAGATTGATTTTGTCACCTGCAGTAATTTCATTCCTGGTTTATCAGTTTTAGAAGCACTAGGTTGAAGTGTGCCCTTAGCTTTGAGTTTTACCAGAAGGGCCACATGGGAGGGCCCCACCCAAAGATAAGGTTTGGGGCTGAGTATTTGCATGTCTAACAAGTTCCAAGATTACTGCTGACACTTTCATCAGAGGGGATCACATTTTAAGAAACAGTCCCAAATGAATGGTCAATTCAAAGAATCTCAGAAATCTGAACAGCAGTAATGTCTAACAGATATATAATGCAAATGGCATATGTAATTTTAAATATTCTGGTAGCCACACTTAAAACAATTTAAAAATATAAAAGAAAAGCCAGGCAAAGTGTCACACACCTATGATCTCTGCAACTTGGGAGGCTGATGTAGGAGGATCACGAATTCAAGGCCAGCCTCAGCATCTTAGTGAGGCCTTAAGGAACTCAATGAGACCCTGTGTCCAAATTTGATAAAATAAAAAAGGGCTATGGATGTAGCTCAATGGTAAAGCAGCTCTGGATTCAATCCCCAGTACCCCTCAAAAGAAACAAAATTGATTAAATAAATGTAATACACAAAACACAAGATTTAACATACATATATATACATACTCATACACACACACTAGGAATTGAACCCAAGGGGCACTTTACCACTGAGCTACATCTTCAGCCCTTTTCATTTTTTAAGACAGGATCTTCCTAAGTTGCTGAGAGCCTCACTAAGATGCTGAGGCTGGCCTCAAACTTGCAGTCTTCCTGCCTCAACCTCTCAGGTCACCAGGATTACAGATGTGTGCCAGTGTGTTCAACTGTAATATTTTATTAACCTAATATATCCAAATATTAATATTTCAATATCTAATAAATAATAAACAGTGCTGAGATATTTTGCATTTCATTTTTGTATTAAATCTTTGAAATCTGATATTTTAAATATGGAACAGACACTTTTTTATGATTTTTTAAAATTTGCTTATTCTAATTAGGTATACATGATAGCAGAATGCATTTTGATTCATTGTACAGAAATGAAGCTCAACTTTTCACTTCTCTGGTTGTATACAATATAGAGTTGCACCATATGTGCAGTTACACATGTACCTAGGGCATTGTTGTCCATCTCATTCCACCATTGTTCCTGCCCCTATGTCCCATCCCCTTCCTTCCTTTCCCTTTGATCAAGGTTTCTCCATTCTTCCCATGCCCCCTCCCCCATTATGGATCAGCATCTACTTATCAGAGAGAACATTCAGCCTTTGGTTTTTTGGGATTGGCTTATTTCGCTTAGCATGATGTTCTCCAACTCCATCCATTTACCTGCAAATGCCATAATTTTATTCTCTTTTAATGCTGAGTAATATTCCGTTGTCCACAGTTTATCTATCCATTCATCTATTGAAGGTCAACAAGGTTGATTCCACAGTTTAGCTATTGTGAATTGAGCTGCTATAAACATTGAAGCATCTGTGTTACTGTATATGCTATTTTTAAGTCCTTTGGGTATAGACCGACGAGTGGGATAGCTGGGTCAAATTGTGGTTCCATTCCAAGTTTTCTAAGGAATCTCCATGCTGCTTTGCAGAGTGGTTGCACCAATATGCAGTCCCACCAGCAATGTATGAGTGAACCTTTTCCCTCACATCCTAGCCAACACTTATTGTTGTTTGTTTTCTTGATAACTGCCATTCTGACTGGTGTGAGATGAAATCTTAGTTTTCATTTACATTTCCCTAATGGCTAGAGATGTTGAACATTTTTTCATATATTTGTTGATTGATTGTATATCTTCTTCTGAGAAGTGTCTGTTCAGCTCCTTTGCCCATTTATTGATTCAGTTGTTTGTTTTATTGGTGTTAAGTTATCTGAATTCTTTATATATCCTGGAGATCAGTGCTCTATCTGATGTGCATGTGCAAAAATTTGCTCCCAGAATGTCAGCTCTCTGTTCACCTAATTGATTGTTTGTTTTGCTGAGAAGAAGCTTTTTAGTTTGTATTCATTCCATTTATTGATTCTTGCTTTTATTTCTTGCACTTTAGGAGTCTTAAGGAAGTCAGGGCCTAATTTGACATGATGAAGACTTGAGCCTACTTTCTCCTCAATTAGGTGCAGGATCTCTGGTCTAATTCCTTTGAATTGAGTTTTGTGCATGGTGAGAGATATGGGTTTAGTTTCCTTTTGGGGCATATGGATTTCCAGTTTTCCCAGCACTATCTTTGAAGAGCCTATCTTTTTTCCGTATGTTTTTGGCACCCTTGTCTAGTGTGAGATAACTGTATTTATGTGGGTTTGTCTCTGTCTGGTCTACACTTTTAAGTGCGTAAGAGCCAGAAGTGTCTGGTAGCTTCAGTATTAGTACGAGTCTGAAAATTCATTCAACTAGAAGGAAAAGTAGAATTAAATTTTATTGTTCCCATGGAAACTGTCCAGAAATACACACAAACCAGAATGTACAAATGGTTTTGCCTTGCTAGAATGTGTTAGTCTGTCTGAGCTGCCCTAACAAAATACCTTACACTGGGTGGTGTAAACAACAGAAATTTGTTTCACACAGTTCTGGAGGCTGGATATCTGAGATGAGGGTGCCAACATGTTTGGGTTTCTGATTTTCTGTGTTAGCCACATCTTAGCTTGTGGATATGTTCTCACATAGCAGAAAGCAAGCTCTTGGGTCTCTTCTTACAAGGGCACTAATCCCATCATTAGGGACCCACCCTCATGACATCTTCTAAATCTCTCTCTCCAACATACTATCTCCAAACACTATCCTCTTTTGGTTTAGAGTTTCAACATATGAATGGGGTAGGGGGCAAGATTTAGTCCACAGTATACATTGTGTTTATTCATGTTTAAATGGAAAGCAACAAGTATGAGGGAAATGAAGAAGAGACAAAAATGGTAGGATCATGTGGATCACTGGAGTTAGGAGACAGGGGGCCATTACACAACTGATGTGATGATCAGTTAGATTCATGTTTTGAATGTTCAGTAAACATCTCTGGTTTTGTTCCTCCTTCAATATCGGCATCTGCTAAAATTTCCTTTAACCAAACTCCCCTCTTGGAGGAAACTCTGTCAATTTTCATTTCATGGAACTCTGGCAATGTCAAATCTGCCGTTGATTCCTGATTTAAGGGTTCATACCCAACGTTAGGATGAAAGATGAAGTATTTCTTAGGGCTTGTGGGAAAGATGTTCTTGTTCTTCTCAGGAGTTGTCTAAGAGAATGTAAGATCTGGAGCTGCCAAAAAGTGTTTTTACCAGGAAAACAAACTTTCTAGTAACAAAGGGCAGAGGGAGAAAGGGGAGGGAACCAATGCTATAGGATTTGTAAGCATCAACAGTTGGACTGTAGTGGCACACCCTCCTCCATCAAAGAATTAAGCTTCTCCAGAGACCTTCACCATAGTTGTTCTTATTAACAGAATATCAGCAAAAATTTCTGGAAAAAAAACCCCTCAATGTGGGATAAGACATTCTATTTTTTGTGAAGACTAGGTTTCTCTGTCTTGCAAAAGCTGTTTGCCACAGACTTGATGATGTTACTTCTGCTTTTGTGCTAAAACTTATAAAACCTCCAACCAATTTAAAACATGGGACAAAAAGCATTTGTCATGTAAACTTCCAAAACCCCACCCCCTCCAGTGTATAAAGTTCCAAGAATATCTAGACTTGAGGTCCAGAGAAATTTAAGGTGATAGCCCCTCTGGACCCTGCAGCCAATAAATCTGTTTCCTGAAAATTTCTTGGGTGTCTAGCCTCTTCTGTCCAGCATTAGGACCAGAGTGGTAATTTACATTTGGTGGGCATCTTGTCTTAGCATTTGATCTCTTTAATTTTTTTCTTTTTTTCCGTGCTAAGGATCAAACCCAGGGCTTCACCCGTGTTAGGCAAGTGCTCTACCATGGAGCTGCATTCCCAGCCCCCATCATTATTTTTAAAATAACATTAGCAGCAAAATCTGTAACCTCCAGAGCAGCAGCCCATTTTAGGCAGCCCATGCCCTAAGAATGTCCTGTGTATGACCTGCAGTCTAAAGAACCTTGGCAATTGGAGATTTGACCAAAGGTCAAAATCTGAAAACAACATGGTACATGTACTCATAGCCAAATACTTCAACCCAATTGCTTAAAGCCTGCCTATTACTTTCCTCTAAGAGAATGAGATTTAGGTCTTTGCAAGAGTCTAAATGAACACAGACCATTGTTCCTTTTTATGTGGCTACCACAATACATTTCATGCATTTATAAATATAGTATTATAGTATTTACAGTATTATGTTGTGGTTATTTTTTCTCTTTTTCCTGCTAGTGAAGAACTCCTTGAGTGCAAGGACTGCATTTAATATATCTCTGTATCTCCAGCACCTATCATAAGGTCTATAATACCAAAGATGCAAAATGTATTTTCTGAATTTACACTTGTCTATCACAACTCTTTGTTCTTTCTAGGAGTCACTAATACCAGTATGTGTATGAAGTTAAAATAGTTTGCAGTCAACATGTTCTGGAAGTATCATCTTATTACCAGTAGATGAGATCTATTAAACACTTATGTTTATTTATCAGAACCATGGTAAATGCTCTTCTAAGTAGACCAAGGAAATAGATCATTTTCCTTGCCCTTTGACGTTTGTTCTCATTGCTTCTTCAACCTGGAAAGCTCTTCCCACACACTCCCCTCTGGAGCTCCCCTGGCTCCATCACTCTCCACCCTCAAGTCTGTCTTCAAATGCTACCTTCCCAGGGAGGCCTTTCCTGGACATCCTGTTTCAGATGATTCATCTCTCCCCACAGCTATACATCTCATTCTTCTTCCAGGTTTATTTTTCTTCTCATAGATATTGCTTTTGAAGAAGATTGTATTTCATCAAATCTCATGTGTCATATTATTATAAGACACAGTTACTTTATGTACTTTTAAAGAAAGCAAAACATACCATTAGCTAATCTATGATATCCTGTCTATTAAGACTCATTCAGAGTGTTTTGAAAAAAAATCATCTGTGGCATAGAAACAATGAAATACATTTGTTTACATTACTTATTGTCTGAGCCTTTTTAGTAAAATAAATATTTCAATCGTTTTTTAAATTTGAATTTTCCAGTGCCTTGAAACATAATAGACCTTTAAATTTTTGCTAAATAAGGGAAAATCCATGTCTTTCGGAGGGAATACAGAGGTCAGGTAAACAGTTATGAGACAATACAATAAATGATGAAATGCAAGATGGCAGAAAATCTCCTTTGGACGCAGAGGAAGGCATGTGTCCCTCAATCTGGCTGAGGAAAGTTATCCCCAGGAGATGGTAACCAAGCTGGTCTAGAAGGGTATGAGTGGCAGACAATATCAGGATGATTTTTAAGCAGCAGAAGGAACTGCATCAGAACACAGGGATATAAAAGAGTATGAAAAATTAAAAGAACTGGAAGTTTTTCCACATGATCAGAATATGTGTTGTGTCTACAATGTGTCTAAAGCAGTGTTTCTCAACCTTGATCACCAGAATCACCTGGAAGACTTGGGAAAACAGATCAATAAGCCTTGCCCCAGAGATTCGGATTCAGTAGGGCTGGACTGCAGCAAGAGAATGTACATTTCTAATAGGCTCCTATGTGATGCTGCAAGAGAATGTGTATTCCTCTGAAGCTTCTAGGTGATGTTGATGCTGCCTATCCAAGGGCCACACTTTAAGAATGATTAATTTATGGAAAGGAGGCTAGATGACTCAAGAGGAGCTAAATCATTTTAAGTCATATTCTATCACACATACAGCCTTTGTGCATATCTCTGAGGAAGCATAGTGATGACTGAGGGAAGATGACAGGCAAGGACCTTGAATTTCCTTAATATACAGTGGGATGAATGTAGAAGTTTTTGTAAAAAAGAAATTATTGATGCATTATAATTAGATATAGTAGTGCAATTCATAGTTGGATTTTCATACGTGCAAACAATATAACGATATAATTTTGTCTATTTCATTCCCTAGTACCATTGGAGAAGTTTTCTATAGCTTTCTAAGTCCAGAGAAATGTAAGCACCTTTTCATATGTTTAAGGTTGCCCCCTTGTTCTTTAGATGAATAGGGTATAAACAATTTGCAGTGTACTTATTACTTTCAGTCTTGTGATGGGAAGAGACCAAGAAGGAGTAAGAAGTGCTTTGACTAAGGCCATGAAGATGCAAAAGTGAATGTCCTTAGAATCAAAAGTTGATGCCAAACAAAAAAGTTATGGGACTATTTAAAACTTAATTTAAAATTACATGGATGGAGCTGGGGCTGTGGCTCAGCGGTTGCGCGGTTGAGCGCTTGCCTCGCATACGTGAGGCACTGGGTTTGATCCTCAGCACCACATAAAATAAATAAAGATATTGTGTTCATCTACAACTAAACAAAATATTAAAAAAAGTTACATGGTGGTATAGTTGGAAGGAGCTGTAAAGGAGAATTTCTCCAGCTTAATTATTGTTATGAGAAAACTAAGACCTGGAAGGACAAGTGCTGGGATGCAGCTCTCCTAATTCTGGATTTTAGATCTCCATCAGTAAAACTGAAAAAAGTGCAGAAGCCACTGTGCCCCTGGCAAGACTTTTCCTGCCCTTACCTACTCCTCTACACTCAGCCTCCCCACCAGATCCGGAAGTGATGCAGCTTATTCTCAGGTGTTCTTTATCCCTATCTGTTAGGACCACAGGGAACCCAGGCTCTCTGCTCCTCCTTCTAAAGCCCTGAGCATCCACTTTGTGATTTCATCTCCCACACTTTTCCCTTCTGAACCTCATGATCAAACATGAGCAGAGGTTCCTATGTGCTTAATATCTTCTCTGAAAATTTCACCTACCTGCTAGTTCTAACTCAGATCGGGATCTCACATGAGGTCATTGCTTTCTGCACAGATCTCTCAATATCCCCATGTTTTATATTTTTTAATATTTATTTTTAATTATGTTTTGTATTATGTTTTAGATTTGCAAAATTATTTTTGTATTATGTTTTAGATATGCAGTGTCTTTTGTTTTAGTCAGCTTTTTTTCCCCTACTGTGACCAAAAGACTTGACAATAACAATTTTAGAGGAGGAAAAATTTATTTGGCACTCATGGTTTCTGAGATCTCAGTTCATAGATGGCTGACTTCATTGCTCTGGGTCCAAGTGAGGCAGAACATCAGGGCTGAAGAATGTGAAGGAGGAAAGCAGCACAGGACATGACAATCAGGAAGTAGAGAAACAGCTGCATTAACCAAAAGCACATCCTCAATGACCAATCTCCTCTAGACACACCCTACACGGCTTTAGTTACCATTCATTTATTTTGTATCAGTGAATTAATCTACTGATTATGTTACAACTCTCACAATCCAATCACTGCACCTCTGAACATTCCTCCATTGTCTCACATATGAGCTTTTGAGGGACATCTCTTAAACTACAGCATCCCTCTAAAACTCAGGTGTGATACAATGCCAGAATGTTCAAAGGTGACATAATTAGATTCTGATATGGATTAGCTGGGCAATAACTGTTTGCAGATAGGGTGTGGCTAGAGGAGACAGGTTAATGGGGTGTGCATTTAGGGTTTATATATATTTTGTCCCTGATGAGCAGACCTCCTTGTTTCCTGGCTGTCATGTCCTGAGCAGCTTTCCTCTGCCATGCCCTTCTATTATGTTTTGCCTTACCTCCAGTCGAAGGCTATGGAGTGAATCATGGAGTGAAAACTCTGAAACTGTGAGCCAAAATAAACTTTTACTCCTCTAAGTTGTTCTTGTCAGACTTTTTCTTGTCTCTGTGACATAAAGCTGACTAATATACCATGACTCTATCACTTACTCCTAAAATCCTCCTGCTGAGCTTTAAGGTGGGTGTGCATCTTCTTTTCTCCATTTTCTAAGACAATTCTCCTCTTCCTTCTTTCTAAAGCCTCAGCTTTCATGTTATATCATTAGGCTGCAACTCCACTACTCTTTCTGGTACAACCATGTACTGTTACCTATCTCTCAACAGTGGGACACGCCTCATTCTCTGAATATGTTAGCTACTGACTCATCTCCTTTTCCTCTAGATGGTTTCAGTATCCATACAGATGACCTTCTAACACCACGGTCTCTGTTCCTCAAGGACATGTCTTATATCCTACCTCAGCTACTTAACCCCATAGACCAAATTCCTTCCAATCATTGCTCTATTTTTCTGCTATGATAACGGCTAGGTTCTTTGCATTAATCATCTATGCTTACTATCTCTATATTATTTTCTGATCTTATGTTGCTCAACATGATGTTCAAGGGAAGATATTTTAAATAATCTCTGTGTCTCATCTAATCACTTGAAGGTCTTAAGAGCAGAGCTGATGATAGTCTGAGGAAGAAAAAAATCTACCTGTGGACACAAGTTGCAGCCTGTGTTCAAGAGTTTCAGTCTATTTGTGATGCCCTGTCATATGGAATTTGGACTTAACTACCTATCCCCCATAATTGCATAAGTTAATTTCATGCAATAAATCTCTAAATAGATATCTCCTACTGGTTCTATTTCTCTAGTTGAACCTGAATTGATTCATGGTTTCCAAGTTACCAAACTAAATGATAAATTCTCAGGTCTTTATTGACCTATGAGCAGAATTTTGTAGAGTTGAGTTTTCTTCATCTTGGAACATTGGACTCTGGTGTTTCTCATGAATCTCTGTATTCTTCATAGTTCTGCTGGGTGGTTCTTCTTCACTTGAATGTCTCTTAAAGTTATGTATGTCCAGTTCTCATCCCACTCACTTCTCTTTCTATTGTTTCTTCCAGGCAGAATGGGCAGCTAGATTTGCCCTGAAATCAGCAGGAGGGAATTCTCACGAGGGATTGTACCAAAAGGAAGTTCAAAGAAAGATGCACTAAATGCCAGAGAAATCAGTAAAAAAAAAAAAAAAAAAGAATTAGGGAAATTTACATACAAGGGGGCTGTAGCTTGCTTGTGATGGAAAGAAAGGTAAGAGATGCTATACCCAGGTATGTCCATAATGCCAGATATGTCCATAATGAGGGCTCAGGTTATGGAATTTATATGAGGGTTTAAGGAATTCTATTCTGAGCTGGGGCTCAATTTCATTTTCTTTCTTTCTTTTGCTGGGACTTTAACCTGCTAAGCCCATACTCTATCACTGAGGTATATCCCAAACCTGGAGTTAGTTCTTTTGTTTAGGATTATGTTTTATATTTCAGTGTTTCAGTGAGAACCAAAACAAATTTATCAATGTCCAAAATTCTCAAGGCCTGGGCTAAGGTTCAAGTATAATAAAGGAAAATATGTAGGTCAGGTTGCACAGTGGTTGAGACCCAGATAATTGGGGGAACTAGTATGACCCTGCTTCCTCCACTCACTCATTTGGTTATATGACGCAGTCTTGTTTCTTTAAATGAACTCTACATGTTCATGATCCTAAATGTTTGCTTCAAGTATATCAACAGCCTACCTAATTTTCTCTAGTGAAACATTTAGAACTTAACATATCCATTATGGTTAATTTTATGTCAACTTGGGTAGACTTTGTCCTCAGATATCTGGTCAAATACCAGATTAGATGTTGCAGTGAAGGTATTTCCTGGTGTGACTAACAGTAGACTTTGAATAAAGCAACCTCTCTTATATGGGTGGGCCTCATCTAATCGGTTGAAGCCCTCAAGAGGAAAGACAGCTCTCCTGAGGAAGAAGGGATTCTATCTCCACACTGCATTCAGGCTCAAGATGCAAAATCAACTTTTCCTTTGGTTTCCAGCTTCCTGGCTTGCAAGTTTTGAGTTTTCCAGCCTCCATAATTACATAAGCCAAATTTTTAAAATAAATTTCTCTCACTCTTTTTCTTTCTCTCTGTGCACACACACACACACACACACACACACACACACACACATTCTATTGGTTCTTTTTCTGTGAAGAACTTATACAATATCCCCAAACTCTCATAATTCCCCTTCCTATTTACAGCAGCCCAAGAAAATTCTTTTGAACCAGCTATCCCACTCCTCAGTTTTTATCCAAAGGACTTAAAATCAGCATACTACAGTGACACAGCCACATCAATGTTTATAGCAGCTCAATTCTTAATAGCCAAACTATGGAACCAACCTAGATGCCCTTCAACAGATGAATGGATAAAGAAAATGTTATATATACACAATGGAATATTACTGAGTTACAAAGAGGAATGAAATTATGGCATTTGCAGGTAAATGGATAGAACTGGAGATAGTATGTTAAGCAAAATAAGCTAATCCCCCAAAACTAAAGGCGAAATGTTTTCTCTGATATGTGAATATTAATTCACAATAAGGAGGATGATAGGGGAAAAAAAAGTACTGTGGATTAGGAAGAGGAGAGTGAAGGAAGAGGAGAGGAGATGGGGTAGGAAGGATAGTAGAATGAACTAGACATTATTACCTATATACATATATGATTACATAACCAGTATAATTCTACATCATGTATAACCCAAAGAATGAGAAGTTATACTCCATTTATATATGATGTGTCAAAATGTATTCTACTGTCATGTATAACTAGTTAGAATAAATTTTAAAAAGATTTCAAGATGAAATTTTAAAAATTTTCATCTGTGAAAGATGAAAATATCAAAATAACTGTGGCTTAAACAAATTAGCAGATTGCTTCTCTCAAATAAACATCCAGGGATCATTGTGCCAGGGATAGAAGGTAGCCCCCATGTTTTTAGAGACTCAGCCTTCTCCATCTTGGCAAAGTCTTCATTCTCCATGACCCTGTGATTCAAGCAGAACAAAGGAGCAGAAGACACATAAAAAAGAGGTCAGTGGAGAGACACCTGGGGACTTTTAAGGAAGGTTCACTGATGTTTCCACTGAACACCTCCTCTGATATTCCACTGCTCAGAATGTCATTACAAGGTCAAGCCTGGTTTCAAGGGAGCCTGGGAAATGTAGTATTTATTGTGGGAATACATGAGCTTAGCTGAAATTCAGAAAGTCTAGTCTGGAAGAAAATGAGCAGAATATTGGGGGGAAATACAAGAAGCCTCTATCTCAGCATTTTTTATAGTGGCAAAGATGCCAGTATGGCAGGGGCAGGGTGATTTGAGGGCAGAGTGGTACCAGATTAGATTGGAGGAACAGTTAGATTATAGAAGGTTATTTATAAAGATGGCTGCCCCAAATTCTTCCCCTTCCTATACTTTAATATTCCTCCTCTGTCAAAAACCAAGTCTCTTTTCTCTCTTCTCAAGTCTGAGTTTATCTTGTGACTTGCTTTGCCCAACAGAATAGACTCACACAATATAGTGGATATGGTGCTGTGTGTTTTGGCCTTGGCTTTGAGGATCCTAGTGGCTTCCTTTACTGTCCTCTTGAGATTCAGCTTCTAGGCAAAGAAGTTTAAAATTGACCATTAAATACTAATATGCCATGTGGAGAAGGAGTTACCCAAGTAATCATCTTGGCTGAGGCACCAAATATGAAAGTAAATCCATGTTGGACATTCCAACCCCAGCTGGGTTCCCAAGCAGATGCAATTGTACCACCAAATGCAGTCATACAAGTGACCCCAACTGATATCAAATGGAGCAGAAGAGCTGGCCAGCTGAGTCCAGTCAACCCAAAGCATTGTGAGAAACCATAAATGTCATTGTTTCCAACCCTAGATTTTGAGATAGTTGGTAACAATAGATAACTGAAATATCAAGAGCCAGATCATGTTAAAGCTCAGAAGTCTAGCTTTTATTTTTAATGCAGAGCATTACAGGATTTTAAGTAGACACGTAACATAATCTAATATATGTGTGTGAAAGTGTTACAGGGGCTCAAGAGTGGATGGGAATGCAGCCAGGAGGCGATTAGAATGGTCAAAGTGGGAGAAGACAGTGGCTACAGCCAGCAGTTGTGACAGAAATGTTGCAAAGTGGTTCCAATCCAGAACTATTTTGGAGGAAGAGCCAATATTACTTATTTATCATAGCAAGGAAGCAAAAAAAGGAAGTAATCAGAGATTAGCATTTTAACCTGAGGCTGGGAAGATGGTAATACCATTCATAACTAAAATATAGAATCATGAGCAAAACTCCAGTAATTCTATTTTGAGCAAGTTAAATTTGAAATATCTATTAGATAGTTAACAGTAGCTGTGAATATTTGAAGATCAGTAAGTAAGACTTTGATGGGTATATACATTGGTGAGTCTGATTACTCAGGATGCTACTTGATACCTCAAGGTAGGGTTCTGCTGCTTTGCCCTGCTCTTTTGAACAGAATCCCCTTTCTCATAACAAATGCAAAATATTAGTGAACCTAAATATTAGATTTTCACATTGAGAAACAAATTTAGAAGAGCACACTGCCTTTGAGACAGAGTCTCATGGATTTCTTGGCACCTAGCATGAGTATCTAGTGGACTTGGGATGATTAATGGACACAATTGTTCATGACCCACTTACGTGCTGTTTCTTCTATTATAAACCCTTTGAAATCTGGAAGGCTGGCTGAATTCCATTTCAACAGGAAATACTGTCATCATTTTTTTTTAAATCATAAAATAAAATTAAACAGAATCCATTACCCAGTCACCTCTAGAAGTTTTGTTCTTACTAAAATATAGCACATATTATAACATCTGTGCATCTTTCATATTTTCTGTCCTATTTGCTAAAATCTTTACAATGGAAAATAAGACTCCAGGGCTAATTAGCTCTGACTGATTTTGAGCACCAATTTTGATCACTCAAGAGTAACTTATTGTGGCTTATTCAGGACTTCTGTTGCTGTTGTGGTTTACATTTCTTGCCAATAATGCCCCTAGCAGAGTACTTATGGGTACTCTTCGAAAGGCAATGAAAGAGAATATTATTAATTAATATTACTATTTTCCCTGCTTGAATAATCCATTATGCAAACTTTAAGATTTATCTTTTTACCTGAGATGAAGGAGTCTGCCATGTAGGACAAATACCTAGATATTTGACACATTCTGGTAATGAAAAGTACCATTTCTTTATTTTTAAAGCAAAATGAGTCTAATTTGAATGTCTTTTCCCAATGCCACTAGCTCTCCAAAGTTAAGGGGAAGCCCATGCAGCAGACCCTCTCATTGCCCCAGTCACATGTAGCTTTAGTGTACTATACTGGCTATGCCTATAGTTCCCTGTCCCAAGCCCTTGCACTCTCTTTCTGAGGGCTTTTCCTGGACCCAAGAGCTTGCTTAGCCTACAAGAAGCAGGCTAGAAGTGATGGAGTTTACTACCCTCAAGACCAAGGCTCATCAAATCCTCATCCAATGAGAAGGGAGAGTTGGCGGGTAACTACCCCTTGCCTTTACCCCTGGTAGGACAATTTTGAGGTGTGTGATATACTGCCCCTTACAGAGACCCCACTGGGATGGAACCCTCAGCAATAACAAGCATGCTCCATAATTATACCTTTGTTGTTTCAGTCCAACCTCCAGCTAGCTCCTCACTATGTTACCTGGGATCACTTCCCAGTGCCGTCTAATTATCTTCTTCAGAACTAATACCAGTAGGGCTTGTGAAACACTGGGGAGTGAGGGAGACACACACACTCTAGTTCTGGAAGTCAATGCTGCCCAATAGTCCAAGTCAACATGTACAGGAGCTTCAAGTCCAAGGCAGCCTGCTCTCTTCTCAGATTCCTTCCCTCTTTAAAGGCTTGTAAAACTGTAGGAACCAACCCGTATGAACAGTCAAAATATCTTCCTATCTGAGATTCTGCCTCTGTGTGGGCTCTGGATTTCAGAAATATCATCTTTAAGGTTTCAAGAACCCTTTATTGCTTCTTTTCTCCAAAAACTAGAGACCTAGGATCTCTCCACTGTATGACTTAACCTCCATCCATTTATCTTTTTTCTTTCTCCACCTTATGTGGGCAAGCTTTCTCTGTACAGGACAAGACAGTAAATGTTTTCGACTTTATAGGTCGTAGAGCCTCTGTCATAACTATTTAACCCTGCTGTTATAACACGAAAGGAACCAAAGGTCACACGTAAGTGGATGAGTGTTTCTGCATTTCAACAAAAGTTTATTTACGGACAGTGAAATATGAATTTCATCTAATTTTTCTTGATCCACAAAATATGTTTAATTTCTCCCAACCAAGTGAAAATATAAAAAACAGTCTTAGTTCATAGACCATACATAAGTAGGTGACAGACTGGATTTGGCCAATGGACCATAGCTTATTTCAAAAGCAGAGTCCTGTTTAGATTTTATTACCCTGCTAGACTCCTTTTTGACTGGTATTATTTAAACCAAACCTAATTAATGTTGGGAACACATGGGATTTATCAAGTTCTGATGTACTATCAACAAATAAATTCTCCAAGGGCAAGGATAATATCCATTTGCATTTCCTCACGTGGTGGTATACATAAAATTAATTCATGATAGCACCAAAAGCAGAGAGCATATTATTTGTTCTTCTTCACTGTACTAAGTGCTATGCTGTGGGACTCACTCAATCATTCCCTTATTTGAAGAAGAAATGATAAAACCCACACTAATAGGTTACCATGACAATTAAATGACATTGTGTCTTTAGCAATGCTCTGTATTAATTGTAATTGCAAAATGTCAGGCATTGTGATCATGGCTTTTAGCTATAAGATATGATGATCTCTGTCACAGTGTGGTAGTTTTGTAGAGAAAATAGATTTGGAGACTACAGAATTAATGGGATCTATTCTTTTATCTCTTGCCATGTTGTTATGTGACCTTGGATTCGACATCTGTATAATAGTGATAATGTTCTTGACTTGTCTGTAACATAAATATTAAATGAAAAAGTTTGATAAAAGCTGTAAACAAGTTGGATCTAACTCTAACATTTGGAGTCCACGGCAGCATTGTGTATGCACATGCGTAAGCAACAATTCAAGATGGCTCCAGTATTGCTGTCCCTTTTACACATGCTCTTGTATAATTCCCTTTCATTGAGTGTAGACAAGACTATGACTATGGTGGATTTTATGTCCTTGCTTAGGCAATATTATGTAATGGGGCTAAGGGAATTTTTGAGTTAAACAAAAAAGAAGGTTATCTTGGACAGGCCAAACCTGATCAGGTAAATCCTTAAAATAAATTGGACATTTTGTGAAAGAAGTAATAAAATAAATTCTGCTGCTGACCTTGAAAAATCAAGCATCTCTGATGTGAAGAGGACCTATGAGTACATAGAAGACCATGTGGCTAGCTTCTAGAAACAAAGATTTACTCCTGTCCTACAGCTAGTAAGGGAATGGGGTCCTGAGTCTCACAAGGGCAAGGAACTGAACTTTGCAAAAAAAAAAAATTAACTTGGAAAAAGGATTTTGAGCCTCAGATGAGAACATAGCCCAGAGGATGGCTCATTTAAGTCTTGTAAGATCCTGAGCAGAGAATCCAGCCATGCTGTGCCTAGTCTTCTAACCTACAGGACTATGAGATAATGAATGCATTTATGATAAATCTGTGGTCATTTGTCATGCAGTAATAGAAGACAAATATGATAAGAACTTATAATCTAAATGGGGTGATAAAATATGCAAAAGTTAAAATTAAAAGACAAGAGGAGAACTAATTGCCAATAGATGTGGTCTGGGTCATAAGTTCTGCAACCCATTCTGAGAAGGGTAGAATTAGGGAGACTGTGGTGGAATGGGAACTTCCTCAGGTCTACTTTATCTCATGAAAGGAAAAAAGAGGAGTGTCCTTGGAGAAATGGGGCTGGAACACGTCTGTGGATAGTATGAGATCATAAAGACAAAGAAATGTGAGTATTTAAAGAATGGGGCAATGGTTGACTGTGTCAAACACTACTAAGAGTTGATGAGCATGTAGAAAGGACCATGGGAACCCCTATGGGGTTCCCTTTCACCCTGCAGGAGTTGTGTCTCTTTTCTTCCAACTTGAATGAATCCTACATATTTACACACACACACACACACACACACAGACAGAGAGAGAGAGAGAGAGAGACAGAGAGAGACAGAGAGAGACAGAGAGAGACAGAGAGAGAGAGGGAGGGAGATATTTGGGATTTGGGAGAAATTTGGCCAGGTGAAATTTACCCATAATATTGAGCAATGTCCCATAGTGTGAGCACAGTGGGAGTTTGAAAGTGAGTTTATCTCCATATTTACAATCCATTGATATTTTTATAAGAGTGCCAAGACAATTCAATGGGGAAAGTAATCTTTTCAACATTGGTGGTGAGACAACTAGCTATTCATATACAAAAGAATGGAATTGAATGTTTATATCATTTGAGAAATATTCAAAAGAATCAAGGATCTAAATGTAAGAGTTAAAATTATAACAGAAAAAAAACAGGCACAAATTTTAGTGACCTTGGGTTAAACAATAATTTCTTAGATATAACACCAAAAGCACAAGGGACAAAGGAAAACAGCTATACTTATAGGACTTTAACAAAATTAAAAACTTGTTCTTTAGTGCATATCATTGAGAAAGTGCAAAGATAACCCACAGAATGGGAAAAACATTTCAAAGCATGTGTCTGAGAAAGGACTATTATCTAATATGTATAAGATCTCCTATAACTCAATAATAAAAAGACTGTCAGGTACCATGACACATGCCTGTAATCCCAGGAACTCAGGAGGCTGAGGCAGGAGGATCACAAGTTTGAGTCTAGCCTCAGCAACCTAGCAAGACCCTGTCTCAAAATAAAAAGGACTGGGGATGTAGCTCACTGGTAAAGAGACAAAACTTCTGAATAGACATATTTTGCCCCCAAAGGAAAGGTATATAAATGGTCAATAAGCACATGAAAAGATGCTTAATATCATTAATCATCAGGTAATGCAAGTCAAAATCCACAATGAGATACACATACACACGCACATACACACATACACACTGTGCTAGTTATAATAACAAAAGATAGAAACAGAGAAATCAGAATTCTCACACACTGCTGGTGAGAATGCAAAATGATTAAGCTACTTTGGGGAACAGTTTGTCAATTCCTCAAAGAATTTAACAGAGTTACCATATGACCCAGCATATCTATTCCTATATGACCAAGAGAAACAAAAACAGATGTCTACCCAAAAACTTATACATGAATGCTCACAGCATCATTATTCACTGGAATACAATTCAAATGTCTGATAAATGGGTAAATAAAATATAATGTCTTCTTTTAAAGCTTGATATTTTGAGAAAAGCACAGTTCATTTCTCTGAAGATATGAACTGAATATTAAACATCTTATTGAAATAAATATTGTTCACTAATCATTAACTTATCAAACTAATACATCTTGCAAAAATCTAAAATTATCTTCACATACCATAATAATGAAACGATATGATATTAAAATTCCTAAAAGGGTTTCTATAGATAATACATTACTGTGAAGAGCACTTCTTAGTCAAAAGGGTAATAAATGCAGTCATGAATGATCTTTAAAATATCACTCATTGAACATTTAGGATATGCCTGGAACTGTATGGTATTTATGTTCAAAAGCCCATTTAAATTCTCACAGCAGCACTATGAGGCATCATGCCCATTATATTGACAGAAGGCTCAAATTCAGTGAGTTTAACGTCTGTAGCTAGCAAATAGCAGTTAGGATTTATACCCTGGTCAGTGTGATAACAAGTTAGACTGCTCTTTGTCACACTGGTGTCTCTCAATGCAAAGTTCAATCTACCTGAGCTGACTGCAGTTTTACTCATTTCCACTTTCCACTGTTACATCGTGTGACTGTAGAATCCTTCTGGGACTGTTTACATCCAATTCATTTACCTTTCTGTTTCTCTTTTAGTCTGACAGCTGCCATCTTTTCTAAGTGGATCTTTCTGCTCTTTTCCCTGGGTGTGTTATTTCCTGGCCATTGTCAAAGTCTCTTAGTTTTTCTTGTATTGGTTCAAATCACTTTCTGTTGCTAGCTTGAAGAGTTGGCATGGAAAATGCTGGAAGGGAGGAAGAAATAGAATATATTGTGCATCAAACCCTCTGACTCTCTCTCTTAGCACAGGCTTTCTCGTTCTTTCCATTAAAGAGAGGGGTGGAGTAGCTCTCTACAGAGGAGCAAAGCCTGATGATTTAATTTTGTTCCCCAAATTCTTCTATATAATTATGGTTCTTAGCTGTTTCTCACTTAGCAACAGGCTTCAGAGGAAAGCTCTGCTATTTTTGCATAATGTCTACTTATCTTCTGAATGTGTACATGTATTTTGGTATTTCTAAATTATAATTTTTCCCAAGTTACTTTATACTATGAGCATATTATCTATTTTCTTATTTATTTTAAAACATGGTTTTAATCATGATATATACATGCAATAAATAACATGAATCTCAAGTTTATTCCCTGATCAATGTCTGCCTGTGGAAACACCCATGTAACCTCCACCCAATTTGGTTCTCAAAATCTTTGGTTTCAGGACTCCTGCACACTCTTGCACTTTTAAGGAACTCAGTGCTTTAGCTGATATGGATTGTATATGTAAATATTAATAAATTTAAGAAAGAAATTGAAACAGTTTCCAAATGTTTATCGGTGCACTAAACATAACAATAGTAAGCCCACTGCATGTTATCATGTAATTAATATATTATTAAACTAGCATATTTTATAAAAAATAGTATATTTCAGGAGCTCAGGAGGCTGAGTTCAAGATGTGTGAATCTTGAGATCACTAAAACACATATTGTTGAAAAGAGTTAACAGTGAACATTTTGATATAATATTTGGTATAATAATTTCCTCATTCTTATCATGTGATATTAAAGTTCAGAAATGACTGATGGTCAAATTGTCCACTCCACTTTTGTTTCTGGCACACTCTAATTCTCTCAAAGCTTTGGATCATGGTGTGAATGATTATGTATCTAGTATTAAATTTGCCTTCTTTGAATTTTTTTCCAAATTTTATTGTGTCATGGTAGATGAATCAAATCAGGAACTGTCCCTCAGTCTGCATTTCCAAGAAAGTCACTTGAAAAGAGGAGAGGAGTGAAAGAGCTTGTATGATTTATTGAAAGAAATGCCTACTTTTTATTTTAATGTAAAAGCAATGATGATATTTTAAACCATCTCCTTGCTCCTTCCTCTGATATTTTTTCATTATTCTAACCTATGGAGCAGAAAGCTTTACATGAAATATTATTAAAAAAGATGTCTCATAAATATTCATCCCAGAGGTACCACCTCAGCCTTATTATGACAATAAAGATGCAATTATTAAGCTGCGTGCTTGGGATTCTGTAAAATATCAAGCATCAAGCAAAGGTTCAAAAAAGTGTGGTCCTCCAATAGACTCCCAGAAGTGATGAGAAATGAGAAGATATTTAGCTATTTGAAATCAGGCATCCCTAAAATACCCTCAACAGTGACAGTGTGGGTGTTCCCTCTCTGCTGGCCAGGATCACTCTTAATGTTGGTCAGTCCCAGCTGTTAGTGCCCAGGGGCCTTCATGATAGTTAAGACTATTTTAAAAGGATGCTTATGGAGTGGAGGTAAACCATTTTCTTGGAATCGATAAGACACATTATGCAAAGCTTATTTTAGTCTTTCATTCATGTTTTCAAAGATATTTCCTGCCCAAGAGGCCACATCATCACAAATTCTAAATTTTACCTCACAGAAAATAATTTAAGCAGTCATTTGATGGCTATTGACTGCTTGTTCTTTGAAAAGCTTGAACACAGAATTTGTCTAAATGCTAAAAAAAAAAAATCTCATGCTCAAATATTATACTTTGGAAAGTATAAATAGATGTATCAAGAAGGGGAGGTAATTTCTTGTTTGGGAGAACAAGGGAACTTTATGGCTTTGTAGGGATGGCTTGCTTATTTGTTTGTTTATTTATTTATTTATTTATTATTTTTGGTACTAGGGATAAAACCCAGGGTCTTGCACATGTTACACAAGTGCTCTAACCACTGAGTGTACCTCCAGCCCTGGAGACTGCTTTTAAAAGAATGTGTCTAGAAAAGATGTGTGCTATGTGTTTATGAACAAAGAATAAGATAAATTCAGATTAGCAATGTGAATGGCAGGTTGGGGCTAGAAACTGAATACTGTTTTCAGTAATTCTAACATCATTCTTTAGGGAGTGAATAGGAATTCCATATTTACCATCAGACAGTAATAAGATTAGAGCTGTCATTTGGGGAGATTAATCTGTGGGTAGAAGGGATTTGAAGGAAAAAGAAATTGAATAGGAAGCTTCAAATTCTAAATGTTAAGGAATGAGAAAAGTTGTAAGGGAGAAGAAAAGGAAGTTTCCAAGACAGAAAGGGTAGAATTCATAGAATTTACCAACAGATTGGGTATGGGAGCAAATGAGATGGAGCAGAACAAGAATGCCCCAAGGTTTAGCACTGGCTATAGACTATTAAAATAATTGAGAAGGACAGATGGGGAAAGGATCTGTATATTTTTCTATTAATTTTGTACAATGTGCACATGGGATATTTAACTCCTGACAATCTGAAAGGAAGAAACAGAGCTTAGGGAAGATTAAAGCTAACATTATAGATTTAAGAATTATGTGCAGATATTATAAATGGAAAGCTTTCTCCATGAAAAAGCTAAGAGAAAATACATAGAAAGATTTCTATAGATGATGAAAGATAGATTACCTTTCTGGATTGATTTCTGGGAAGCTTATTGCTAAATCTCAAATCCAGTTGCAGAACTGTTCTTAGTTTAGGTCTTCTGGTCAAAAAGATTCCCTTATGCATTTTCTTTAAAAAATTTCCCCTTCCTGAGGGAGGAAGGGAAGGAAAAGGGAAATACTAGGGAACAATATGGCAAAATTATTATACTGTGTGCACGTATGAATATATATCAATTCCCACCATTATGTACAATTATAAATAACCAATAAGTATTAATAAAAAGAGTAAACCCTCAGCCCCCCCTATAAAGCTAGGGCTTTGAAGTGCTTATATATTTTTGAAATACTACAAATTTCATAGATTCTCAGATGCAGATGTTTTATCATTTCTGAAATTTAACTATGTTAAGATTATTGGTGTGTAAATAGTTTAAAGGACTAAACGTTTTCATTCAGAAAGACATATAAAATAGCACATTATAATCAGTGGTGTCTTAGATGTTATGAAATATGCTTCATGCCGTGTTTCTCTAACTTGCAAGGTGGCTTCTTTTCCATGAGGGCTTTTGCATCCAAAAGGGAAGAACAATTTACCTAGAGAAAGAGAGTAGAATACTGTAAAGGTATTCCAATTAGTAAGGAATGGGCAGTTGAATATCCTCTGGGCTAGAATGAAGAATAAAGAGAGGAATTGGGACCCAAGTGCCCTGGCTTCCAAATTGGAAAAAAAGCCCCAGGTGTGGGAGAAGTAAGATAAAATATATTCCCAGAAAGCTCTGGGCCTAGTATAAGCAGACTTGCTTCTTCAAGTAAAGTTCTAGGAAACACTGATACACTTGGATTTTGAAGTCAGCATGGTATTGGAACAACATGGTGCTAGAAGCTGACAAATGGTCAAAGGAAGTGTTTTGATGAATAATGGATCTGATCTAGCACCTCTAGTTGCCCCACAGCCTAATAAGATCCAGGAGTTCTGCATTTCCAGAAGAATGCTAAAATAAATTGAGCCCATAATGAGGACTCAGCTTAGCAAGGACCTTAATCTTAAACCACTTTAAAAGACTCACTTTGCAGGGCTGTATTTGAGGGCAAATTAGGACTGGTCCAACAATAGGGAGACCCATTGACTGTCAAGAGGACACTTGAGCTTCCTTTTATACACAAATGTCATCTGACAAAAGGGTCAGAGAGACCTCTTGAATGTGGAGAAACCTCTAAATGTGGAGATTTGACACCAAAGTAACTGAATATATCCCTGAAATTATAATGGCAAGTGAACCACATCTTTTTATTATAGATTTGAACTGTGTATATTTTAATCCTATTACAACGGATCCTCTGAAGGAATAAGATGTCTCAAATAATAAACGTAGTCTGGGTTAAAAAATACTGGTTTAAGATATAACAGAAAAATAAATATTTATAGTGGCACAAGAGATCAAAAAGAACCAGAGGAATTGATCAAAACAATGGGCAAACTAGCAGTATCTCTCAAAAGCTGAGACCAGTTGGACATGGTGGAGCATGCTTGTAATCCCTGTGATTTGGGAGGCTGAGGCAAGATGATTTTAAGTTTGAACCAGCTTCGTCAACTTAGTGAGGATCTATCTCAAAAAAAAAAAAAAAAAAAAAAGACAAAGACAAAGAAAAAAGAAAAGAAAAGAAAAAAGAAAATGGCTGGGGATATACCCCTGTGTTAAGGTGTCCCTGGGTTCAATCCCCCCTACATAAATAAATAAATTAATAAAATCAGAGACTAGAGAGGGAAAGTGATGAATTCAGTCCAGGGTTACAAAAAGATGAACTTGGGCTCCTAGAAGAGACCATTTGAATTGAAGAGAATCCATTCAGAATCCTTGAAAATTGACAATCCAAATGTGGTGACATTCTATTAACCAATTTTTCATGGGATGTTAGTGCTGAAAGATATGTAATTTGAGTCCCTTGAGTTACAGATAAGGAAACTAGAAACCAGAAAAACATACAATTTCTCTTCTGTAAAAGAAGGCAATTAAAATCATAAATATGAGAAAAAGAAAAAAAAACCACTGCATTTGGAAATCAAGAATGTGTATATTTTGTGTCATTTTGGTTGAATAACATGTTGGGAGCATGGAGTATGAAAGAAGCCCCTTTGGAAAAGAATGAAGTGATCATTTGTGGAAAACAAAAAGCTTACGAGCAAGCATCTTGGGAGCAAATACTCTGACGAGTGTTAAATGTGTTTTCGTTTTTTATTAGAGAAGTTGGAAGCTGAATTTCAGTATTGATGGTATCATCATTTTCTCTGGTTTGTTCAGAAGAACACACAGGATCAATCTGTACAAGCATATACAACAATTCTGTTGGCATTTTGTGTCCTGAAATCAGCGATCTCGTTAGTTCCAGGCTGCCAGGTCTCCATGCGCCCCTCCCAGGATTTGTGCCTTTGCAGGATCCCCAGCCCTGTACTTCTTCATGCACTGTCTGCATCGCAACTACAGCAGGCTTAGACCATGCAAATTAACACTGTAGCAAATTGTTTGGATATTTAACAGACATAAAAAGGTATTTCCTGATATGAAATTCTGAAAATCTGCATAAATATTTTTGTGTAAAATTAAATTAGTTATGTTTTTTTCCAAACTAGAACTTGAAGTATCAAGAATGCCCACATAATTCATATACACATATATATAGACTTTTTCATTATGCTAAAAGTCTTGATAGTCAAATTATATTCTGTGCCATACATGTATTTAACCAGTATTTATTTGGCATTAGGTTAACTGTGTCTGAACAAGTTAGTCTTAACTGGTGCTTGTGTGTCATGCAAAACATAATTCTAGTATCCTGTACTAATTTTGTCATGTGGCAATACTTAGATGATTTTGCTCTATAACAGTGTGAATTAAGGAGTATAAATACTTTATACATGGTCACATTTACAAACGTTTGCCAATAACCACTTCACAATCTTTATGGTGTAATAGTGAATTCTAATATCTGGAATCTGCAGAAGCAATTCCTATAAAGCAGTGTCAGATGTAAACTTTCTCAAATGATCCTAACAGAGTTTCCCTTTGAGCAATGATGAGTTTTGGCACAGGCACACTCTTCAGTTATATTTCTCTATTGTTCTAATAACTTCCACAAATTTTATAGGAAATTAGCTTCTTACGGCATGGTAAAGACATGGCACTTACTGATGAGGTAACTTAGATATAGAAAAATTCTGCAAAATTATTTGTTTAGCAGACCACCACTTCTGCTCATGAATTTGTAGACAGAGTTTTTGCTTTTCTTATAGTGCATGCACTTGCTATGAAATTGCTAATGCACTGTTTAACTGCAGCTCAAACATGTTCTAATGCATCACAAAGCAGAGTTGTTAACACCAAGCTCATTTATTTGTGATGATATCTTATAGCAAACATGTTTAAGTTGTATTATCGATGGTTAAACTCTGCCTTACTGGAATAGATTTCTGTGGATTTGTAGCTACTTTTGGTTGGCCAAAAAATTTAATACTCAAACTGATAAACAGAAGTATGTGTCATTCCAAGTCTTTGTGGTTTCAGGTAATATCTTGTCTACACATAAAGAAAATAGCTTTTGTCCATGGAGTTTGTGTTTAGAAGTTGGGAATGATCTTCTGATGTTTTGTGGTTTTGCTGCTTCAGTTTGCATTTTGGAGTTTCACACTACTGTTGCTGGTCTGCGGTCCATCTCGGCTTCCAATTTCACCATCTGCTGCATCTCCTTCGCCTATAATATCAGAAACATGGCCTTACAAGATGAAATCCTCTCCCAATGGCATTTAACAACTCTGGCCTCTCTTCTCCCCTAAATGTGATGGTGTCGCTATATCCTTGCAACTTAATGTGTGGTCCACAGACCAGCAGCATCAACATTCCTTGGGATCTTCTCAGAAATGCAGAATCTCAGAAATGTGGTAGATCAGAAAACCTACTGTATCCAGATCTGTATTTTAACGAGATCCCAAGGAAAATCACTTGAAAAGAAGTTTGCTTCAGTCACTTGATATCTAGACTATGTCACATCAAAATGTTCCCTTTAGTTTCTATAGTTTGAAAAATTCTTTTGACTTTGTATAGAACATTTTTAGAATGTGTTTCTTATGTGCAATTTATTCCAATAGTCTAAAATTTTATTAAAAATAATTCCAATAATTCCCTGAGAATCTGATTGATGGTGAAGGTCAGATAAGAGCACTTTGCATTGATTTGGCTGAAGTGTCATGTAAATAGAACATTATAGGAGCATGTAGGGGCCCAGGAATATTATTGTCCATACTGTATCCCTGGGAGCTCTTACTTCTCTGGGTTAATTCATTCTTTATGGACGGCCAGGAAGTAAGCAAACTGTGATGAATTCAATCTCATGAATTAAGACTATCTGTAAGACAACCAGCTGATTTGAGAGGTGGAAAGGGATCTGATGGAGGCAGAGTCTGGTGACAAATCATTGTTTGGCAACATAGGGGAAATCAAATAATTCATTTCAACTTTTACTTTCCAACTATGGTCTCTATGCTTTTGCCCAATCCATATGCATGTGCCTTTTGGAGGGATGAGAAAGCACCCCTTTCTTTGTGACATTTTGAAATAAAGGGCATGTACGAATGGAAACATGGAAATACAAAGGTATAAATTAGAGGAAGATTCTGAATGCTCTGGTGCTACTATTCATGTCTGCTTTGGCATTTCCAACTAAATTGAAAAATCAGAGGGCAGGTTCAGTCGACTCTAGATCATACTAGAACTATCTAAATCTCCCAAATGAAGTTCTGTGAAAAATTAGTTTAACCCATAGACCATACAGTGATTTTATTCTTATTATTTCTTTCATATTATAGATTTCAATTTAATTTTGGTGAGAATGAATATAGTAACACCAAATAATTATATCTATCTGTTTACATTTGGGATGAATGATTCCCTCCACCCAGATCCCTGACAATAGTAATACTCTAATAGAAAAATAAAGAAATGGAGAAAAATATACAAACATGAAACTATGACACAAACATTATTCATAAGAGATGACAGTGAAACATTATCAGCACTGGAAATTAAATAATTTGATGTTTGGTAAATAGTAGTAAAAGATTCCCTATACTTCTCCCCCTTTAGCATTTAAAGACAATATTGAACATAGCTTGTAAAGAATTATATGACATTAATAGATGATTTTGAAAGCTACATTCTTGTATGAGCAGGGTGACCATTCATTTCCATTTGCCTGGGATAATTCCAGCATATGCCTAGCTATTATGAACAGTTCTTCCTTTCTTAAACATATTTTGTTTCTGGTTCAAACAATAAATGATATGGTCACTTTATCAGGGGTGACTAGGGTCCTTAGCAGACTGGACTTAGCAGATAGTATAACAAAATACATTATAAAACTTTTCTGCACATACACTATAACTCTCTGTTGTTAAAAACCACCAGCCAACTTTCAATGGGGCACATTAGATATTAATTGCAGTCACATTAACAATGGTAATCAATATGACTCTGTGACCTGGTCTTAGCCATGGTGGGTCCATATAACAAGTGTAAATATATATATCACTGTTCTTAATATCTGGGTTGTCTTTATTACCATGACCTGTTTCCCAGATCCGCAATTGGAAATGCTGGCTAAAATGCCATCAGAAATAATTCTCTAAAGATTTTGGGCATTTCAGATGAAATATTACATCAGAAATCCAAGCATGAAATAGTCAAGTGCTTTTAAGTCCAAACCCTTAAAATAGTAGTTATGACCAAATGTGAATCATAAATGGAGGTTGCATCAAGAATACTATAATCGAGAAGGAAAGCAATGGTTTGCTCATCAGAGTTTCAGTCCTACCTTGCGTTTGGGACACTGCATGACAGGATTTCAAAAGCTGTTTGTACAAAAATAGTAATGTCAAAATTGAGTCATACATACAAAACATAAAATAAATGAATATTGAAGTGATTTTGAGAAATGAAAGCAAAACCATATACAGAAAAGGAAAAAGCTAAGAATAAAACATGTACACACCCATCAGTGACAAACTTGCCCCAAATTGATCTCAACAGAAAAGAAAAAAAGAATAAGAAGAAGAAGAAGAAGAACAAATCAAACTCAAACATGCCTATTCACCCAGACTGCGCTTCTCTTCTGGAGCAGAGAATCCAACCTTAAGCCAAACTCTTTACCTTGCTTTATTGCACAATAGGATTGATGACAAAAATCCATTTTTAAGACTCAATTGTGACAGTAATGGACTTGTTAATGTTCGGCATGGCAAGACAGATGAGATACCGTGTGGCTATGAGGTCTATGGGAAAACCTGAGCAGGAAAATCCTTCCTGGCCTTTGGAGTTTTAAGTGAATAATTGAGTGCTCAATCAGGTAAAGCCATACAGTGGCTTACATGAACATATGAAGGTAGGATCCAAAATCAGAACCAAAACATAGGACTGACTGTATTGCTTCTCCCAGTGCCCTCAACACTAGACTTAACTATCAAATGGATCTACCCATGCTTTATTGTGGGATTGGTTGGGGGGGTGGTGTGACTAAGAGGATGTATAGGAATCGGGTCACTGGAAATGAGTAACTATTAAAGGGAAATATTTTAAGAGAATGTTTAAATTTGGCCTAGAAACGAATAAAAATAAAGTCTTGTGGCTTACTGACAGTTTGGGAGATTGTTCCAAAAGTTTGAAATTGTCTGGAGACAGGGAACTGTTCTTGTTAGTGAGGCATTTAACTGGTTATGAATGAGTTCTACTATATGGTTGCAGAACCTGACTTTTATAAGGGAAGAAAGGGAATCATGGCCTCTTTTGCACTATGGCTATAACAGTGTCACATCATACAGAATAACTGTGAATTAAGAGCTTTCTGACTCCTAAATTAAACCAACAAAAAAAGACCAAAAATATCTGGGATTCAACTAGTTATAGGATGGTCCATATTTGTAAAGAAAAACAACACAGAAATTCAAGTTCAAATTCTGTATTTGCCACAAGGATAAGTACTATATCTTGATCTTTTTTTCCTTGAATCTCATGAAATCTTCATCAAGTCTCAAGGTTTTTCATGTTCTGTGCTTTCTTAAGCTTCTGTGACTCAAAGTATCCATTGTGGGTGGTAGACATAATTTATGACACACTGAAATGCATTTTATGAATCTTAAGAACAAAAAGCCAGTATCCCACTAATATACGACTATTACCTATCCAGTGTTTTGATACAAGAACTCTAATGTAATATGAATCACTCATGTATCAGTATAAAAGTTCAAAGTGATTTTTTAAAACTTATTTACTCTGACTCTGAAACTAACAACCTTAGAAAACTGTATTTTCCAGCTCTGAATTACACTACTATTGTAGTGATGAGCAATTTTTAGCACATTTACATTCTTTAGTCAAATACGTTGCTAAGCGACACAATAATTTCTAAGTAGTTTCTTAATTTAGATAGTTAAAACATAACTGTGCCTTACCTGTCATTATGTCCTTGTCCTAAGGAGGATTTTTTTAAAAAAACTTTCTATAGGGCATCCTATCCCCACCTACTCCTGAATTATTCAAGAGGGTTCTAAAGCTTTAGAGATAATGATTTTCCCCTTATTTATGTTCCCACTTCCCCAGGAACACTTTCTGGGAAGCGATTTAAGAGCGAAAACACAAGTTACATAAATTGTATCAGAACGTGACATAGCTATGAGCTGGTCAAATGAATTGAACTTATGGCATAATAAACATTAATGGTCTCCTTTGAGGATTGGTGGACTATTCATGAATAGAAGCACTTAGCAGAAAAGGAAATGTGAAACAACTCAGAAATATGTGGATGAGAGAAACTTCTGTCAACCAAAAAATGAGTCTGAAACCAGAAATCAGTTTGATTACCCAGGGGCAATTAAAAAAAATACAAAAAAAAAAAGATTTCATGGGTTTTACTTTCTTAAAGGTACTTTGTAATGTAACGTAATTCCTACTTAAGTATTTTTCAATGGCAGCCATTTACTTTGAGACTATGAATATGTGTGTATATATATATATATATATATATATATATACTATGAATATGTATATATATGAATATGTATGTGTATATATATATGCTTTATAGATGAGAGGAAATAGAAAAGAACAATGTGATTCAAGTACATATTTCATTGAAACTTCTGTACATGTAGTTTCTAAATGTAAGTAATTTTCTAGAAAGAATAACTTCCAAACCAACTGCACCTAAAGAGTAAAATTTGGGGGCTGGGATTGTAGCTCAGAGGTAGAGCGCTTGCCTCGCATGCGTGAGGCCCTGGGTTCGATCCTCAGCACCACATATAAAGCAATAAAATAAAGACATTGTGTACATCAACAACTAAAAAAAATTTAAAAAAAAAAGTAAAATTTGAACTCAGAATCTGAAATGTAAACCCTTCCTGAGGGTCATGTTGCCATTTAAGCTACAACAATTTCCATCAAGTTGAAATGGTGCTATGGAAGGCTGATGGGCTACAGACCATTTGGGATGAATCCCACCTCTACTTTGGAACATAAAAATACCTTTATCCTTGTGCTGTTAACTAAATGGCTGGAATTTGGATAACTCTTTATTTATGTGAGTTTGGTATTTTGCTTTGCTCGTAAGAAGTACCAAGAGTATGGTGTTCACTCACACTGGGTGTCCACTCACACTAGATTTCTTATAGACATGAATTTAGATCTTAGGAAGGATTTATAACTTCATTTTTGACTGATATTGAAAAATAGAAAACTTTTTAAATTGGCTTTTAAATATAATTTCACTTGTTTGGAGTTTGCAAAGTATAAATCTTTAAATGAAAATTGGGAAGTAATTTTTCTCCTGCTTTCTTGTTCACACACTTTTAGTAACATCATTCTTAGAATTTCCATAACATGTTCAAATTATGACTTCTCATTCTTTTTTTTTTCCCCACAGACAGTCCCAAAAAGGTACTTTATGTACTTTTTGAATGAAACTGAGAAAATAGAGTCTAATAGATAGCAAATTCCTCTAGGGACCTTCCCATACCCTCTGGCCAGTGGATTTAGCAGAAGGGTCTTTGCAGGCCATGGCATTTGCATATTGAAGCTGGTTGAGTGCCAACAATTTTTTAAATGTACTTTAGGTAAAATACCTGCTCATTCTGTTTCTCTAGAAATTCTAGGTGTTCAAGTTGTACTTTTTTCAATTGATCCATTTCTTTGGATTGCTTCATTGCGAGCTGAAAAAAAAAGAAAGAAAAAAGAAAAATTTTGATAAACTTCGGGTCACAATATTTAAACTTATGCATGAGGGATGACTTTATAAGTTCATAATTTAAGTGAGGTAAACCATAATTCAAAAAAAGAAAGAAGCATAGTCTGAAAACTGGGAGAGTTTAAGCCCATAAGTCTTACTGGGTCAATCTTTCCTGCTAAAATTTTAAAAAATAATAGAGTATTTATATATGACTGAAACTTGTCTTTGTAGTCTATATAAAATGGTGTCAAACAATTACCTTAAAGATTTTGGTAAGAGATTAGCTTTCATGAAGCTGAGAAGTTGGAATGTTTAATGTATAGAAAAAATCAAATTAAGCAAATTAGCTAGAAGGCCGGTATCTAAGCACAAGTTACTGTTCACAGTTTTTAATCAAGGAAGAGTGCCAAGAAAATTATAAAGTACTTACTCTCTTTCTTTCTTCTAGAAATTTTTTAGTGTTGCTGCTGTTTAATTCCCTGACTCGCCTAAAATAATAGATACAAATAATAGTTGGCATGACTATTGGAACACAGCTTATACAAGTAAGAACCAGTTACACTCTTTAATTATCTGAATAGAAGTGCTGCTTCTTTCTCCTAACTTTTATTGCAGCATTTTCAAATATACAACATACAGAGGAAAACATAAAAACCACCTGTGTACATACCTCTCAGGTTGACCAATATTAATGTTCTGCTATGATCTCAAATTTTATAGGAAGTATTAAAGATTTAATGAAAGCTCCTTTTGTACTCTTCCTGGTTAATATTTCACTCCTCCCTCTCTTCCCAGAGGTGTGAATCACTGTTCTGAATTTGGTGGGGGCCTTTTTATCCACATTTTAATATTTTTAAATACAAGTGAATGTGTCTATTTACAAAATATATACGTGCTTCTCAATATTTCCCATGCATACAGATTACCTGGAGGTATAATCAAAAACATTTTGCTGGGCCCACCCCCAAGAAAGTCTGATTTAGTGGATTTCAGGTGAGTTTCTGATTCCACATTTCTAGCTATCTCCCAGCAATTGCTGTTGGTATTACTTTGTGTGTTTTCAAAATTTACCCAAATACTAACATATTCTGGGTTTCTTTCCATAATTTATCACTTAGCCTCTAGTTTTAGAGATAAAATCCATTTCACACTACTTCATTGTTTCATCTACTGTATGAATTTTTCCATTTATGAACAAACTACAATATTTCCATTTTCCATTTTTGTTCATTAACAAAAATAAGTTATTTACAAACAATGCCACAATGATCTGATACATAGTTCCCTACAAGATGTTGTATAAGACGTTCTTTGTACAAGAAACGTCAGTTGAATAAATATATGAAGTTGGTGCTTATCTGCTCTGCAATTGGCCAAAGTTTCTCTAAGATATGTATATTTCTAGACTTGCCATGTGCTAGAATATGGTCTTCTGAAATGAGCAAATGCTATTGTTTTAATTGTCATCTCCCTGGTTACTGGTGAAGTGGAGTGTTTTTTATGACAAAATTGACCTACAACTTGTTGGACTTTGGTAACAGTTGTAAGTCTGTTCCAGTTTTCTCCATTTTCAGTCAGTGGTGAATATTTGCATTTTTCTATGTTCTCCACCCCATCTAAGTTTTTAAGTTCATTGTCTATAATAGCCTTGATTTTTAAAAATATTTATTGTCTCTGCAGTTATTTTCTCCTTTCCTTCCTAGTATCACCAATTTGTGCTTTTCTTTTTCATCTTGATTCATCTTGCTGAAAATTTACCAAGCTTATTATTGTTTTTGTGGATGCACTCTATTACTTTTTGTTCTATTTCAGTACTTTCTGCTTTTTTATTTGTTATTTTGTCCCATCTGAGATCTTTGGGCTTACTCAGTTTCTTGACCTTTATACCTTCTTAAACAGTTTAGCTCATAAATTTTCACACCTTTAAAAATACATGCATCCAGCTATACTTTTCACCTAAATGTCACTTAGCCATCTTGTACCTGTTGAGACATAATGCTTGCTTTGCCAATTCAGTTGTAAATGTTGTGTAATTTATGTTGAAATGTTTTTGAATCAGAAATAGAATACCTTTTCTGTCTCTTTGTCTTTCTTAGTGCTATGATACATTTTTAATTTTATTTCTCAGCAACATGGTAAAAAGGAAACATACTCAAGCATACATATGGTATGTGTATTTGGAAGGTAATTAACCATTTGTCATACAGAAGTTATTATTATTTTTTTAAAACTAGCCATTTTTTGATTTGGGGAACCAACCGTCACTGCATACAAAATTATAAGAAATAAATATAAGTCAAAATAAGGAAAATACATTTTTAAAAACTTGATAATTAAGTTAGTTGTAGCTCAGAATTAAAGATAATTTGAGCTCAGTTGAACCAGTGTCCACTTTAGAACATATTTGAAGAGAAAGAACTTATTAGTAATTAGTAAATTTATCACATTGAACTCTTTATTTCACTTTGGACAGTCTAAAACAATTCAAATTCATAAAGTTTTTTTTAATCATGGCTAAAATATTTTATGTTTTTGAGCTGAAGAAGATAGTGTCATTTTCATGCATCTAAGACACAGAGACTGGCATCTTTTAATAATTAACAAACCAGAAAGATACCATGACATCATGCTGCAAATAAGCATTGGTACAAATGATTGATAACTTCCCTAGAGCCTTCTTATTGTGAAACACAAATACTATTCCACATGGATAGAGAATTATCTTGGCCAAAGTGTGGGTGGGAAAGGCAATGCATTTTCAGGTCAAAATTACTGTGGAATTTCCTATCCCATATTGGGTCCATGATTTCCAATTAGTATTTATTGAAATAAAATTTCAGCACAAGAGATGTGCTAGATGGCACTATGCTTTATATTTTATTATTGCTTGATAATTTGAATGATATAGCATCATTCAATAATTGAAATGGGTTTTAAAAATCAGTGGCATCAAGTAATTGGACAGCAGTTCTGATGTGTTCAAAACAAGAAGGAAGCACCAGGTATACAGTGAGCATCCACAGAAGGGCAAGAAGCAGGGATGCTGAATGAGGAGGATCTACTTTGTAGTTTCCAATCCTTTATCTGTTCAGCCAATGGTTCACAGGGTGGCGAATGACCTGAAACCCTCACTCATGTTTCTGTTTTATCCCCAAGAGCAAATATTCACTGTGTTCTGTATTTTGCAGGGAATAAAATAGTCTTTTGCCAGGAGATGGACTTCTGCCAGAAGGCCACTTCTGGCTAGGTATCATTCCTCTAGGACAAGGAACCCTGCTGTCCCTAAGCACCAAGCCAGCCTCTTGTTTAGGAAGCTGACAGCATACTCAGAGGTGGGTGGTGAGCAGAAGTGCAGGTGTTCTCTGTGATCACTGGTAACCAGTGCTGTTAACTCCCTCTCTTGGGTAACATGATGATTGATGCCCCTCAGATGCCTCTTTACCAGCTACAGTTAAAGGGCTTCCACCTGGCACCTTCATTAAAAGACACACAAGCCTTGCCCAAGCAGCCAATGACTGACCAATACGGAAATATGAAAACCAAATACCCTTGCCTCAAAGGGGAACACATCTGGGGTGCAAGGTATAGTCTGGAGCTTAGGGACAGGCTACCAGGGGACTGTGGCTGGGACCACAGCCTTACTCAGGCCTGCGCCGGTTCCATTGTTCTTTAATAAATCTCAATAGTAGCTATAATAGTTGAACCCCTAGTCAGAACACACTAGTGTTTTATATTTCAGATATGAATATGTGTGTCCACACACACAAATGTTGCTGAGACTGTGTCTTCAAGTCGAGATCTATTTCTCCAGTGAGTGTGCTCAGACTTACCTTTCCCGTTCTGCTTTATTCTTGATAGATTTGTCTTGGCTGATGGCTTTACTATTTTCCATAGAAATCTTAGCCTGGTGGGCTCTCATTTCCTTGCTTTCTCTGTGTACGAAAAACAAACAGAGGGGGTAGGGGATGGAGGGTTAGTGCTGAATGTGTACAGTTTCACTTGAGGAAGATGAAAAAGTTCAGGAAATGGATGGCTGTGACAGGTACACAACAATGTGAATGTACTTGATGCCACCTGCTTAAAAATGGCTACAATGGTACATTTTGTGTCATGTATGTTTAACCATAATTTAAAAAATACAAAAGCAAACAAAGAACAAATTCTATATGTAATAATAGAACAAGGCTCATTTATTCTTCTCAGTGTTGATCTTATCAAGTTATTTTTGTATTCTGGAAAATACAAGAAAAGGAGGGAAGAAATTCCAACTCCTGTGGATCCCTGAGGGGCAGTGGGCCACCTAGTGGTGAAGTGAAAGTGGTATCCTGTAAAGATTAGATATCTTTGTCTATAAAATGCAAGCATTTCTAGCTTAGCCCAACATTATTTGAGGCCAGATGGGCTGGAAGACAGAAAGAATGCTCTAACCCTCACAAATGAGCTGCCTATTGCTGACAGTCTGTGGGAATGAAAGGGAATAAACAGTTTTGTGTATGCACAAGAAAGAGCAAAAATGCACCTTTACAGTGACTAATCGCCAGGTACATGAGTGTGTGCATGTGGGCCTAACAAGCATTGCTGTATTTAGGTTATCTATATGCAAAATAAAGATATAGAATTTAGAATACAAAAATGAATGTGAGTACACAAAATTTTTTTCTGGAACCTATGGAAATTTTAAAACCATGTTTGGAATCAGACATCCAAGGAATCTGCATACCCAAGTACAGTAATTTGCTCTGCATCAAAAACGATGGACAACACTGAGAGTGCACCAGGATTATGCATAGAGACTCTGGACCCAAGAAAATCGCTCTCAAATTTTTCCATAACTTGTTAGTAAATTGACCATTTCTTCATCCTTTTAGTCATTCACTCCTTTAATAAAAACTATTGATGAGCAAGTGTTGCTGACAAGTGTTAATAAATCAAAGATTTTTGTCCAAGAACAACAGTTGTGATGGCAAAAATGAAACTTGACCACCAGGCACTTGAGGAAAAACTTAAACACTGCTGTTGCTTTGAAAGATGCTATGGATTTATTTTTTAAGGTACATTAGTACCTTGTTGATGGTTAATTCAAATGACTTCCTAAGCAATGCAAGAACTAGTTTACTTATTTTGTTTTTTCTGATGATGCCTACTGTTTGGAGCTATTCATTTTATTTGATTATTTTTTTGGTGCCAGGGATCTAAACCATGGGCACTTAACCACTGAGCTACATTCCCAGCCCTTTTTATTTACTGATTTATTTATTTTGAGAGAAGGTCTTCTGGAATTGCTTATTTAGGGCCTCGCTAACTTTCTGAGGTTGGCTTGGAATTCGCGATTCTCCTGCTTCGGCCCTCTGAGCTGCTGGGATTATAGGAGTGCACCAACACACTCAGATTTTTTTTTAAATTCAAGTATAAAAGGATTAGAAAAATGCATTATGGCCACCAGGCATGGTGGTGTAATACCAGTAACTTAGGAGATGAAGGCATGAGGATCACAGTTTTAGAACAGCCCAGGAAACTTAGTGAGACGCCATCTCAAAACAAAACAAAACAAAACAAAACAAAACAAAAACAACAACAAAACAAAGAAATCATTTTTAAAAAAAAAGAAACAAGAAAAGTGCTTTATGCTATGAAGTATCTTTAAATAAAGGTAAACATCTAAAATCTGGCATTGCAGCAACAGTCAGTGGCAGAATGGGGAACAGATTTTATTTTTCCATATTGAATTAAGAACATTATTAAGGAAAAAAGAAAAGATGACTTCTAATCCTGAACAACCAATAGAATACTTTAAACTGCATGGGATAGAAGACATTATCTCAGAGGAGACACAGCAGGTCATATTTTACCTAGTTGCCTCAAATGAGAATTAGAATTTATGGTAAAAAAGATCTTATATTCTATGGCAGTACCTATCACTCTGGGAACCTGGGCATAAAACCAAAGACTTTATGAAGCTGACATTTTTATAAGCATGTTGTTTATTTGTATAATGTTTCTATTTTTTATTCTTTGTGGACATCCATATGCCTTAACTGTGGCAGACACAGGCACCAAGAGAGAAGTAAGTGAGCTGTAGGCAAGCTGTGGTGAACAGACGTGATTGACACAAACACTTCTTCCTAGGGGAAAGCCCAGCTCAACCTGTGCGATATTTCAAAGGCAATATTTACTCTGCTGAGGTAGGGAGAGACAAAGTAAGCTGATATTTTTTTGCTGTGTTTTGACCAGACCTGTATTCCTAAGGTTCACAGAAGTCCCAATAATATGAAGAAGAGGAGAGGAGGTTCTCTCCCAAGTTAGTCACTGAGTGACCAGAGTAACTCTAGGAGCTCCACCAGTCGGTCTTTGGTTCCTTGGTGTTTTTTCTTCTTTTGGATCATTTTTCAAAGACCAGTTCCAGCCCTACTTCTGTAAAGCCTTCAGGACCACTCAAAGGAGGTAGAGTACCTTTGGGCTGGATGCCCTTAGTGTCTGTGACATTTTGTATATGTATTCGTATACTACTTGCAATTTGATGTAACTTTCATGTGAACGTAATATCTTGCCAACACTTCTAAGCTCTCTGATAGAAGCCATTTCTTATAGTTCACCTTGTTCACATCAACCATATGATAAGAACATACATAAAAGTTTAACATTGTATATCAAATGTGCATGTGCACACATGTGCACACACAACCAACCAATCTCTTTTAAAAACTAGCAGTTTACTGTGGGGATGGCTAACTGTCCTACCTGTCATGGGACAGTTTCAACTGCTGGGTTTGCTGCTCGTGAGCATTGATTAGTAGCTTTCTCAGTAGTTCACACTGCTGGTTTAGGTGTAGGTCCCGGATTTCTTGCTCCTCAGCACTGTGGGTGTTGATCATTTCTGACCACTCCTTTGTGTGCTGTGCCACAATCTCTTTGACCTGTTCGGTGAAAAGGGGAATGGGGTCATCTAGAATGCTCATGGGTCAGGCACAGACTGAAAGCACAATATTATTCATGCACTGCAGATCCCTCCCACCCTGCAATCTACACACACACACACACACACACACACACACACACACACACGTACTAATCAATGGGAATCAGAAAGCCATTGCCTATTAACATAAATCAAGCACTTTGGCTGTAAGTATTTAACTATGATCTATTATTTCACTGCCAAACTTGCCCATGCTCTGGTTTGTCCAGTCCTGGGGCTCTTTTATCAATTTCATCAGCATTCTTTCTGTGACTACTTCTACTTCACTTTTATCAAGTAACAGGTCTGTACAGAGACCTGGTTGCACACTTATTTCTGGATCATGACTTACTGCATCATCCCTAATACATGTGGGGATAGATGTCCTCCCCTCCTCTTAGCCACACTCTTTGCAATGTGGTTCTAATGTTCCTCTTCTCAACAGCTAGAGTCTATTCCTCTATATTCTTGAATCTAGCTGACTTTATGACTTTCTCCAGCCAATGAGACAAGAGCCTACGTGACACAAGCAGAGGCTTGGACAGTGCTTATACTTCTGTTACACCTGGAATCCTGTAGCAGTCTGTGCTAGCCTGCTGAAGGTTGAGAGGTCAAGTAGTAGAAGACAGCAGCCAGCCAACCTCCAGAGGTGAGGCCAGCACATGAGGCCAGCAACATTCAGCTGACTGTAGACACAATAGAGAGCCCAGCAAAAAATCAGAAGAACCACCTAGTAGAGTACAGCTCAAATTTCCTACTCACTGAATTGTGAGCTAATAAAAGGTAGTTGTTTTAAGGCACTACATTTTAGCAGATTATTTTACAGCAAAAGCAAACTGATACCACTGTCAAGGTTTCTTCTTCTCTCTATAGGTAAACCATCTAAAAATCATGGAATGTTGCATAAAGCATTAATGTTCAGGTATTCCAGTTAAGGAATGAGAGAGTGAGGCATAGCTTTCAAAACACAGATGGTTCACTTCCTCTGTAATGCTCATGGTTTTACAAAATTAATGACACCAAGAACTTTATCAAGAGCAGAGTGTTGGCCCATGCATGCAGCAGGGCTACTAGGCTGGAAAACAGAATCTGCCCATAGACATTTGGAGGCTGTTTGCATTGGAGTCTGTTTGCATTGACCAAAAGCCACATATTTTAGCATATTTTTTTTTTGTATTAGAGCTTTATGGTTATACATAGTAGTTGGGTTCATCCTATCATAGTCATAGATTTCTTTTTCTTATAAATTTAATATTGCTGGAAGAACTGTTTCTGCTCTTCATCAAGTCTTAGCATTTAGGTCTCCAAATGCCCACAACCTAAGTAAGCACTTTCAATCTCCTATTTTCTCCTGTCTTAGGGGGAGAGTAAGTAATTATGCTCATCTCTTAGTACACTGACTCGAATTTTCTCACTCCAGATTTCCACAGCAAGATGGAATAAAAGTATCAAACAGGTACTCAACATCCAATTTGGGTGGTTTTCTTTCATACATTTACTGTTATTTCTACCCTCTGTATTTTATGGAGTATTTCCTTCTAGTTGCTCTATGTATGATTTCACTTGAGGACTTATGAGGGAAAATAAATCTTGTTAGCATATTTTCATAGACAAGACAAAAAGATGTTCGATGAAGTGGCTCTTCTCAAAGCCAATAAATCTGGGGCAAACACCAGCTCTGGATCCCATTTCTTCCCAGATCAGCCCCAGGCTACTATTATTTCTCACTGATACCAGGTATCCCACTTAAAAAAACACTAAGTGTCTTCTATAAGTTCATTGCTATAAAAATGGGCATTTTCTTACCTTTGATTTGTGATCTGATGTCAGGGTCTGAATTTTAATTTCTGTTTCTTTTTTCATTTCAAGACAATTACTTCCCCTGAAAATGGAATATTGCAAATGCATACCAGAAATCAGATATCTCCCAATTCCCTTGGGCCTTTGGAACAAAGCTTTCTGATGAAGACAATATATTCATCAAATATGGAATGCTATGGCTCATTGGGCAGCATCAGTTTTTCTAGTAATAGATTTGTACCTTACAAAATATTATCTGTATCATGATTACTCAATTCAACTGCTACACAAAGAGATGCTCCAGACCTAGCAATTATTTCATTGTTAAGGGTCTGTTGTCAGAGTTTCCATTTTGGTTCCTATTTATCTTCAAGCTCTTTTTCATTTATTCAATAAAACATTATTTGGGATGAAAACTGGAAAATAGGTCTTCAGTTTTGAAGTAAATTTTTAATTCTTACATTTTGGTCATAAAGCCAGATTTTTTTCTTTTACATATGCCAATGAGGAAGAAAATAGCCTTTCTTGGCATCATAGGGTAATTTCTGCTTCTTATTCTATTGTAAGAAATAGATGCTAGGCAATTGCCCAGCGACCATTACTGCATATTGCAATGATTATGTTTTCCTTTTCATATTGATGCTAAAACAAGAACAGGTCCTGAGCTTCTGTTTTCAGCATGTTTTATTACAACCCAAGTCAGAATGCTTCATTATATTATTAATCGAGCATTCCTCTGAACGAAGCATTCCTCTAAAAATGCAAAGTTGTTTATTAAATCTGTTCCTTCTCAGGGGCTGCCACCCTGCATGTTTCTTCTCTAGTCTGTTATTGGGTGAGCTTGGATATTACTGAAACACTGGCCT
>CM053401.1:147981766-148203079 GCA_028644305.1 Xerus rutilus
TTTTTTTTTCAATTATTTGTGGCTAAGATTTCTTTTTTGTATTAGATCTAATTACAATCAATGAGTAGGTTTCAGAGCCTCTGCTGAGAAGCGTTCTTAAATCACGGCTAAGTGGACCAATGTCTTGCCCTGTTTTGATGCTATGGTGTTAAAAATGAATGAGTCTCATTTTCCAGGAGCTCTTCTAATGATGAAAACTGAGCCAACACTAGGTTCTTCCTTGGCGTAAGCAAGTAGTTAAACTGTGGGAAAAGGTAAAATATAAAAAAAGAAAAAGTATTCAGAAGGAAATAAGTAGCATTACCCCTTCTTCTTCATTGCTTTTTCCAGGATTTTCTCATGAGTTGATTTCTCTTTGTCGTACTGTGCCACAATTTTGTCAACTTGCGTGCAATGTAACTTCTGCATGGTACTGTGCTCCTGGAACAAGAAGAATTTGCAATTATGAGTTGGACTTTGAGCATGGTTGGTAAATTCTACATTGTTGGGCTGGCATCATTTCACCAGCTTTTGCAGTCTTTGAAAAGTCAAAGAGAAACTGAGTCTGAGAACTACACAGACTTTCATATCTCATCCATTGCAAATTTTCTTTTCAAGGGCATCCCCAGACAGGGAGCCCCAACCTGTCTAATAAACACACCAACCTCAAAAAGCAAACCTGCTCATGGGCAGAAATTGCCAAACACCTCAAGGTCCTTACTTCATTGTCTCCATGATTCCTACCTATTCATCTCCTGCTGTCCTAGACACTGTATATTGTCCCTTCTACATGCCAGTCTTCAAACTCTGAAGTACAGCAACTATATATTGAAAATATGTATATATATATATATATATATATTCTCCAAAAGAGAAGAAATTATGTGAATGGATTCTGAGTACCTGAAACATTTTGGAATGTCCTGAGTAGCATTGTTACACACTGAGAACTGCCCCTGGGGTTGTCCCCATCAGCTGAATCTGAATCAACATCACTAGGTATTTCCACTAACTTCCTCTTCTAATATACTCATGAGAATGATGAGAGCATTCAGGAGTTCTGGTATTCAGTTTTATAGATGTTTAAAATGTTTTCAGATCTGCTTCATTTAATCACTGAAATTAAAGCTGCAATGCTTTGAAAATAGAAATTACTTCTCTGCAAACCTTACTTCCTCTTGGACAATGAGAAAGGAAGTGACTACAGCCAGTGACTTATATGAAATCAGATTTCTTTGGCAGCTCAGAGAAAATCATCACCACCAGTGACACTCATCTCTAAATGATGTTTAATGAAATAGATTAGTCTGGCTCTTGAGAAAATGGGGTGATATTTTTGACTGAAATGGATAGGTGTTTTTCTGGTTATATAACTACTCCTACAGTCATACTTCCTTCTGCTTATTTTTTAAAAATTTAATGACAATTTAAAAACTAATTTTCTTCCTAAGGTAGGCATGACTTTAAGCAAACCAAATTCATAGATATCTATTTTAAAGATTCATGACTTAAGAGGGGGAAAGGGATTTTTAACTTAAATGAAACTTTAATTTCCTACCTCTCTTAGTGAACTAACACAGGGCTGGGTCTATAATTCATTTATACTTAAATGTGTTGATGCACAAGGCCTGTCTCTAGGAGAGGAAGGGGAGGAGGTTGGTGCTGGCTAGAAGGCTGCAAGAAAAGGAACTTAATAATGGGCACAAATGTGATGTTATCTTCCTGTGGATTTAGAGTCAGATTGTTATATGCAACAATGTCTTGTTTAATACTGGCAATGTGTACACCTTTGTGTTATAAACACACTTCAGTAAGAGCTTCTGCAAAATGACATTCAGTGGCTTAAGAACATAGATTTCTCAGTCTCAAGTTGTGGAACAAGTCTGTTCACCTTCATAACTGAGATAGTGATACACACGTCATAGAGTTGTTAGGGTTCAAAGTAAATCTAATATAAATCATATTTCAAATGCTTATTATATACTACTCAAAATATAATGACATACAAATCTATTTATAATACTCAATACCCATGATGATATATACTCAGAGTGATTTTGGAATCAGATTAATTTAATCAAAAGCCTTTCCTGCAAGCTTAACCCACTGCTCTTGGAACACAGTAACACACTGATATGTCCTTGAATATATTTAACTACTCTCACAGGGTCTTGGGAAGGGTGGAGGGTGAAACCCCCACTAAAATATTCCATTCCTAGTTTTCTAAGATTTGCAAATCATCATGGTTGGTTAGCATATGTGTTAATTTTGTAAGGCTAAAAAATTGGGGTATTTCTGTGAGACTCCTGCAAATTATCATTGAAAGTAGGGTGAAATAGACTGTTTCTTTAAAGATTCCAGTGCAGCACAGAAAAAGTAGATGTGAGGCCGGACGTAGGCTAACACAGAGGATTTCCTAGGAAAATATTGAGGAACTTTTTTAACCCAGAGATGTGAGCACTGAGGCTGTTTATATCATAAAGTTGTTTATAATGGACTTAACTCTATGTGATAATACTCCCCAAAGGCAGAGCAAGCCTTCCTTGTTTATCAGTACCTGGAACAAAACCAGGTATAAAGTAGATACTCAATAAAGATACAAATGTTATAGTGTGAATAGAAGAGTAGCATGGAAATGTAGCAAAAGAAGTTTGGATTCAGGGCTTAGCTGTGTCAATAATTAGCTAAGTGATCTTGTGTAACACATAAATCTTTCCAGGCTTCTATTTCTTTACTAAAAATCTAAGCAAGATACTTTTAAAGCCTAGCATAATTCATGAATTGCTTAAATAATACATTGTAACAACTACTTGCATAGCATTTACATTGTATTAGGTATTAAATTTCCAAGCCTAATCTTTATTAGAAAACTGAGCAAGATACTTTTGCCCAGACCAGTCCAGGAGTTGTTTAGGAGTGGCAATGTTATGTAGAAATGTATGTAGAAATAATTTGAAAAATTAAAACTTGAATTAAAGTGATTATGGTTAACAGAAGTTAAGAAGAAAGCTGGTCCTAAAAAATTGCCTCTGTGTTTCTTTCTGGACTCAAAACTCTACCCTTACGCTGCAGGCAGGGATTACTGAAGTGTTTCAGGATGACTTGGTCCCCAGACAACACTTCTTTCAGGAAGAAAGAGGGATCCTAATTACTGATTATCATTTGACTCTGGACAAACCTCAACTTGCCACTCTGTATGTTGAAGGAGCAAGAAAATGTTCTATAAGCCCATTTTAGCTCAAAAATATTCTATCATTTATTTTAATCTTTTGAACTTAATGAAATCATAAGATATTATCAAAGAATTATAATTGGTTTACATTCATTCAGGTCAAGAATACCAAAATTAATTTTAATTGGGATATATAGGGAGGGAGAATAATGTATAGCTTTTTGCAAAATTTGTATATGCTTCTCATTCAAGTTAAGAAAATTTAGCTTCTTTTGAGAAGTTTACTGCTTCAATTCATCCCTGTGACCCATGTGACTGTGGACGTGAATTATCACATCAAAGCACTGAAAATCTGAGTTAACTCATGTTAGCTCAGCATGCAACTTGGAGATGACCAACAGGCTGACTGTGGGTGGCTTCTGTGCCTTGGTCTCTTTCAACTTCCTAACAGTTCTTGAGGTCTTAGCATGAATTACATTTAATGAGTTCAGGATCCGTCTTGGTGTTATTAGTTTTATTATCGCATAGCAAAAATCAAATTTTCTACCAGAAGCTTCTAGAATGGCATATTTTAATAGGTTTCTTGGGTATTTTATTTGACTCATTTAAAGTTGATGCTGCATACTGGAGGCCCAAGGGGTTGCATCCAGCCTGCAGGTATCATTTTAAGGTTTGTGTGTGTGTGTGTGTGTGTGTTTCTTTTTTCTTTTTGTGGCCTACATAGTGTTTCTAGAAGACACTGGAGTAGAGGCCAATATTAAAAGAGCAGGAAATTCATGTATAAGATTTGATGATTCTTTGTTAGAAAACCCAACTGGTCTGTATACTCTGGAGATACCAATGGTAAGAGATGAGTCAAATGCGCTTGCTCTTGGACATAGATGAGCATTTCTGACTTTTCTTGAGTCTAGACCTGGTCAACTTCCTTAGTTAATTCCTGCCTAGCCCTTATAAGCCTTTGAGTTGTAATTTTTTTCTAACATGTTACTGAAGATATTTACTGAACTTTGGGTTTTAAATATTTTGCTCTAAGGATCTGACCACTTGAAAATGTTGAAAAGCATGCCTATCTCTTAATGAAAACAACCCCTGCTCAGGACCCCAAGGAGTCATGGGCTAAGACCACTGTTGCTTAGTTTTGCTTTTGCATGTCTCATCTATTGAACATGTGAAAACTATTATCCTATTTTCTGCTTCAAATTGAATAGATGGTCCTAGAAATGAAAGACAAGTAGAAGTCAGATTGCTAGCTGTATTCAGAGGGTCAAAAGCAATTGACCATTACCTTTTTTCAAAAGGGTAGGGGTTTTAATGATCATCTTGATGTGATTTGGGACTCTAATGGTCACAATTCCTGTCTTTTCTTCTCAGTAGCCTATGAGGAGATCACAGGCCAGTTTTCATGGTTTTCTTTTGCAAATGGAAGTCTCATGTTTGCTCCACTATTCTATCCTCATCCTACAGTTAACCTTCAAGTTTGGAAATAATCACCTGTTTGGACTATACATTTATTTTTTAAAGTATTGAGATTTAGTTCATGGATGCTCTTTTTTTTACTTTAGGCCTGAAAAGGAGTGGAATTATTATTATTTTTTAAAAATGTTTTGTAAATGGACAGAATACTTTTTAATCTATCTATCTATCTATCTATCTATCTATCTATCTATCTATCTATCTATCTATTTTTATGTGGTGCTGTTGAGGATCGAACCCAGTACCTCACATGCACTAGGCAAACGCTCTGCCACTGAGCTACAACCCCAGCCCCAGGAATGGAATTATTTATCTCTATTAATAGATGAAAGAGAAGAGATCTCCCTATGGTCACTGAAGATGGAGTAAATACTGATCCCTGCTTTTAGCTACAAAGTGCCAAGACTGAACCATGGGCACAGCAGTTAGGAGAGTGCTGCCTGGGCTGCCATTTTGCTTAGTAGGTAATTGCATAACCAGGGTTTTGGGGTGGTGATCCTTAGCTCCATCTTAGGTAGCCTCAAAACTATTATGAATGATTTGTAGACTTTTACAGAAGGGCTGGGAGAATTTATTCTCACTGTTGCTTGACAACAGGGTAAAGCCTCTGTTTCCTTAGAAGATGTGGTCTGCATTCTGCAGGCCATTGGTGGAGTTTTCCCTTTGAGGCTGAGGGATAGTAAAGAGTGCTAAACAGTGTTCCTAAAGAAACAGCTTTCAAAATAACAGTGTAGGAGAGCAGATTATTTAAAATGTACTTCCCAAACCTCACCTCGTAGATGATAACTAAGTCTCTGCTGGACAAAAGAATTTGAATTTTTTGTTAGGACTTTGGCTCTGGGCCTAACAATCAAATGTTGAAAAACTAGTTCCAAAAGAAGCCAAGATACTTGTGCCTGAAAAATTTCATGGTTGCTCTCAAAAATCTGTAGCTGAGACCATTAAGAAGACAATGTGTGACAAGAGAAATTAACATGGGAAAACTCAGAGGCAGTAAATATGGGGTAAGAGGTTTGGTCAGACTGAATTTGGTTCAAATCCTTTCTCTACCATTTAAAATCTAGGTGCTTTAGTCAAGTGTGCTTCCTTCAAGCGTAAATGACCTCCTCTGTCCTATGCTTGGTTGACTATCTGCAAAAATGGTCACAATTATTTTCTTCTCTCCATACACCCTGTTTTACATTATGACTCTGACTCTGCCAATTGTCAAGAGGTAGAGTCCTCATCCTTTGGATCTAGCCCAGATGTATGACTTGCTTTAGCCAAAGAGGATGGTGTGCCAGTCTGAGCTGTGTGTCCTGCTTGGTCTCTTGGGACCTCTGCCATGTGAACAACCCTGGACCATAGATAGGAAATGGTTTAGCCAGCTGACTATCTGCCCATTTACCCGTCATGGTAACAGTGACAGCAGACACATAAATGAATCCAAATAAGACCAGAGGGGTCATCCAGCTAAGCTAGCCCAAAACACTGGCACACAATATTGCAAGCTAAATAAATGGTTATCACTATATTTCAGCATGGGTTTTACCCAGCAAAAGCTAACTGATATAAGTCAATATATTTATAGTACCCTTTTACATAATTGTTACAAGGATACCAGAGTGTAAATGCTTAAGCGAACATCACTGTGTATTAGCTAGTATTAACATTTAAAAAGTGTTTACAGAAAAATGAATGTTAGGTTAAACATGTCAAATAGAAGTCAGGTACCAGCATGCCCAGTGGTAACAGATTTACTGCATCTTCACATTGTCCTTCACTTGTTTTTCATTTTTTGTGTGTACAAGACAAGCATATTAGCAAGTAGGCCTCAGTATATATAGACAAGTAAATATTCACATGTATTCTTTATCTTACAATCTTGGCTCAGATAAAACAGTGGAAAATATTAATAAAATAATATAGACTAAAAAAAATTACAGAATATCTATAGACAAGAAGGCCCAATTATTGGACAACAATGATTTGCAAAGCCCTTAAACAACCAGAATAGACCAAATCCTTTTTTTAAAAAATGAAAACAGATAATGTGGTAAGTAGTAAAGATATGGTGTTAAGAATTATGCAAACAGGTTTGTAACCAGCATTTAACTAGTTATATTGTTCTGGGCAAGAGACTTTCCTTCTCTGAATTTCATTTTATTCATCTCTAAAATTTGGAGGGTATTATTTTTGATTTCAGATATATTGTGAGGGTTTAAGAATGTACATAAAATATGTGACACAAAAGTGGCATTGAATAAATGTTAGCTTTATTAATCATAATAGCTTCATATAAAAGACTCTAGAGTTCAGATTTCATAAATCATATTGCCAACACAAGCTCAATAAAAACATGGGTCCCTTGCGTATTTAAAGGGAAGATGACATTCATTTATAAGCCTATAATCACATACTTGTGCCTTTGACTTCTGAAGTATGAATATGAGGGTATGAAAAATAGGTGAAATGCATTTGGTTGCTCAGAAATGCTTCTGAAAAGCATTCTAAAAAGGAGCAAGTAAGTTCTACCATTGTGGCACTTTGGCTGTTACTTACTCTAGGAAATTTTGAAGGCTAAAGCTTTTTCCCAAAAAGTGCACACTAACACTGTTATGAAAGTCCACACAGATTCAGACAGCAGCATTTGGGGACATTTAAAATCTTGTATGTCCTGTTATAATGAGGGGACTTGAATAAGCTGCAGGTTATTTTCTGCAAATGATGGCAACTTAGAACCATCTAGTCATTTGGGACTTACTGGCTGATGAATGAGATTAATATTTCCTCCTAACCTGGAAGAAAGAAACAGATGGAATGAAGTCCAAGGCATTTGAGGTAGAGGGAAAGACCTACTGTCACTTATAAATGACTCAGAAAAAAAGTTTCCCATTTTGCAGTTTTGTGATTAAAAAGATAAGCCTGTTAAATGACCTGAGTCAGTTGGGACTCAGTTTGACTCAAAGTTAGACAAGAGAATCAACAGGCTACTATATGTATGATGTAGATCAACTAGAAAAGAACTGAGGCACATTCTTCCTTAGTAACCATCAATATAACTAGTATACTAACACTGTCCAAGTACTTATGGAATTTCCTTAACATCCCATGTGTTGTCACTGCATTCGACCCAACAAGGGTGGACTTGTTCACTCAGTGAAGTTTCCAATATCCTACACAGAATAATGTAATAAAGTCAGGCACGGAGGTGCACACCTATAATCCCAGTGCTTCAGGGGAAGAAGTATGAGGATTCCAAGTTCAAGGCCAGCCACAGCAACTTTGCAAGACCCTAAGCAACTTAGCAAGAACCTGTCTTGAACTAAAAAAATAAAAAGAACCAGGAATGTAGCTCGGTGATTAAGTGCCTCTGGGTTCAATCACCAGTACCAAAAATAAGGCAATAAAGAGTGAGTTCTAGACTCAGATGATTTGGGTTCAATTACCAGCTCTGTTAGCCCTTAACTCTGAGACATTAATAAAATTGCTTAACCTCACTAGTCCTTAATTTCCTAATGTGCAAACTGAGGCTCATTGAATAAGACCATGCATATAATGTCCCAGCTTGGCATCTGGACAATATGGAAAAATTATAGCTGTTGTTACTGTTGTTATATCAGTCACAGTATATTTCCTGGTCATGCCTCAAGGAAATATTAAATGAAGCCAAAAAATTTACCTTCCTGAATACCCCAAAGGTCATGGAGGTGCCTGCTCAATGACAGAAATCCACCTTAAATGCAAGGAAAATCTGTTACATAATGCTGTGGCATTTGGGTATCAACTTCATTCCTAATTATTAAAATCATTTGCATGCTCTCTTACTTTCTTTCTTCTCTCTGTTGCCCTTCCATCCTCTATTTATTGCAAATAAGCAACAAAACTGAAATCCTTACTTTAAACATCTCTGTCTCTAAGAGCCCTACACTTATAAAAATATGTAGTATTTCCCAAATGGGCAATGAGAGGAATTCCACTGAATGGAATTACTCTTGAATGTAGGAACACAGGTCTTTGAAGTGACCTCTGTATCAGCAAATTTGCTGAACCATTGATTCAATAATACAGGGAACATTAATAGGCCATGCTTAGGCCTGACTTCAAATGAGCAAAAACTCTCAAAGAAGTCATGGGCTTTCAGGCCATACATTGTGCATCTGAATATCTAAAGTAATTTGGAGGTATACTGCTCAAGCCCAGGACTGCAGGGCATGCCTTGGGATGAAGCTTGGGCTAGAGTATTAAGAAGAGGAATTGCAAAGTTAGTTTAAAGTGACTCCAAAGTCATTTCAAAGTAAGAAATGAACTCCTATATCTCACCCTGCACAAAACTCAACTCAAAGTGGATCAAGGACCTAAGCATTAGACCAGAGACCCTATGCCTACTAGAAGAAAAAGTAGGCCCAACTCTCCATCAGATCTTTTCAAGAATAGACTTCCTCAGTAAGACTCCTAAAGAATAAGAAATAAAATCAAGAATCAATAAATGGGACTGAATCAAACTAAAAAGCTTCTTCACAGCAAAGGAAACAATCAAGGATGTGAACAGAGAGCCTACAGAAATGAGAGAAAATATTTACCACATGTACCTTAGACAGAGCATTAATCTCCAGGATATACAAAGAACTCAAAAAACTTAATACCAAGGGCAAAGGAACTAAACAGGCAGTTCACAGAAGAAAAATATGAATAGTCTAAAAATGTATGAAAAAATGTTCAACATCTCTAGCAATTAGAAAAATGCAAATTCAAACCACACTGAGATTCCATCTCACTCCAGTCAGAATGGTAATTATCAAGAATACAAGTAACCATAAATGTTGGTGAGGATGTGGGGAAAAAGGTTCACTCATACATTGCTGGTGGGACTGCAAATTGGTGCAACCACTCTGGAAAGCAGTATGGAGATCCCTTACAAAACTTGGAATGGAACCACCATTTGATCCAGCTGTCTCACTCCTCGGCATATACTCAAAGGACTTAAAATCAGCATACTACACTGACACAGCCACATCAAAGTTTATAGCAGCTCAATTCACAATAGCTAAGCTATGGAACTAACCTAGGTGCCCTTCAACAGATGAATGCATAAATAAAATGCGGTATATATACACAATGGAATATTACTGAGTTACAAAGAAGAATGAAATTATGGCATTTGCTGGTAAATGGATGGAACTGGAGAATTATCATGTTAAGTGAATAAGCCAGTCTCAAAAAATCAAACATTAAAATGTTCTCTCTGATATGTGAATGCTAACCCATAACAAGGTTAGGGTAGAGAGGGTAAGTGTAGAAGTTCACTGGATTAGAAAACGTGGAATAAAGGGGGGCATGGGAATAGGAAAAAGAGTAGAATGAATCTGACATAACTTTTCTATGCTCACGTATGAATACATGACCAGTGTAACTCTACATCACGTTCAACCACAAGAATGGGATTGAAATGGTAATGGGTTGTACCACATGTATGTACAATGTGTCAAAATATGACCTACTATCATGTATATCTAAACAAAAAAACGAAGTTTCTCTTGCTCTTTTTGCCCTTCACAGTAAAGGACATACACTGTTTTTCCAACAGCAGCAGCAGCAGCAGCAGCAGCAGCAGCAGTAGGTATTATTCAGCTTGGAAAGGAAAATGGTACTGCATTTTTTTCTCCCTTCTTTGTGAGGGAAGACTGGAAAGAAGGATCTTTATGAGCTGGCATATTTTTCAACCATCAGGAGAATTCTTGGGCCCACCTACGGATGTTCTCTTAAACTTGCAACCAACCCTTAAAATTTCTCCCAGTCATTGACAAAAAGATTTCTTATGGGTAAAAAGGAAAAATAAATATGTTTCAAAAGTAGGCCCCTGAGCAGGGCTTACATAACCCTGGGTTGGGAGAATCAGAAGTGTTCCCTCTTCAGGTGCCATGGGTGGGAAGTACAGAGCTTGCTAGCCTCTTCCTCCACATACCATGTGTGCCAAACTATCAGACCCAGGAAGTTAGGGTAACCTACAGCTGTCATGTGAGCTAGTCTTCAACAGTCAAGCTATCACAAAATGTTTTATATAACTGTTATCCCAAGATTTTAAAAAAGTTATATTATTAGTGGAACAATTTTGAAAAGGGTGAAGCTTCATTATATTTTTAAAACAATTGTTAGAAATGCAGACTACAAATCAGTGACGACAAATACAAATGGATTCTGTATTTTCATTTCATGGAAAATCAATTAAAATGAAGATACTGCTGTCTAGTTAGTTAGGATTAGCTTCTAAGTAGTGCTTTTGTCTATGAACAATTGTTCCATACATAACACAAAAGAGAAGACATAGGTTTTCATCAAAGTAAAACACAAATAAGCCAATAAAATTAAACATACACAAGCACACAAGAGACATTGTACCTTTGCATGCTTCTTCTTTAAAGAATTTAGCTCTTTCTGTTGTTTCTTTAAATGCTTCAAATAAGCCTGTGGGGAAAAAAGAGGATCCAAATAAGATTTGTGTGTGTGTGCGCGCGCGTGTTTTGTAGTCAGAAAGATTGCAGTTGGAGAGAAACAAAAATATTTTGGTTTTACCAACATGCATAATACAAGAGTGTCTGCAAAATGATCAAGTTACCTTCATCTGCTTTAAATCTTCTATCCTCACTTGAGGGATAAGTTCAATACCTAAAAAAAGTCATTAAAAGTTACTGGATATATTAAAAATTAGAATAACTGATGATCTAAAATTTACATATTTGAAAACTTATCTAAAGATTTTGAAGCGGAATTACATGTAATGTTATAGATATAAACATCTTAAATTCCGATGATAAAGCATTTAAATAGACCACTGAAATGCTTAGTGACTTACAAGAAGAGCCTAAGAAGGAGACTGCTGTGCACATGACATACTGATGGCAGATTCTCAGAGAGAGAGAGAGAGAGAGAGAGAGAAAGAGGAGGATAGGGCACAAGGAGAAAATGCACCCTCAGCCTGAACTTATGTATAAATGGCACTCTAGAGAATCACTCTACCAGGATGAAAGGAGGGTGGGCTTTTGTGACTTCAGATGAGTCAGTTTTATAAAACCTTCCAGGTAAGAGAACTCTCATGGTTTTGGGCAAATTTCTGGAGAAGCAGCAACTAAGGTAAACACTATTAGCAGCTGGTGGATGGGCTAAGCAACTCCGAAAAGGGATCTGATCAGGCACAATGTCATCTGTTACAGTTCCTTTTAGCTTTTGCATTTCAAGGCATATAGTACCAGTCAATTAAATCCCAACTCTATTCCCAAACTTAATCATCATCAAAGAACAAAATGCTTTTTCTAGTTTTCGTTCTTTTAACAAATTTCATCTTAGTATGTAAGCAACTATAGAGTGGAGCAACGCCTTTAAAATACAGGACGTAATGAAATCACTGTATAACAGGATGCTGCCATCAGAACCTACAGTAATACAGTTGTCAGCCTACTATCTGAGTAAAGCTAGCCCAGGTGTTGTTATGGCAACCGCCATAGCAGAAGAATCCTTAGCGGCTTCTGTTGGAAGATTTACATCTTAGGCAAACAAAATGAATGTGTCCTCTATACTATAACTGATTTCCATTAGAATCCCAAAGGCCAGGTAGGATACATTCAAGAAACATAAGCATCAAGTCCCAGGCCTATGTTTCTCTAGCCTGACTCATTTTAAGATTTGTGCATCTAGTGTGAGAGTGGGAAGGCTACAGAGGCAGAGTCATGAGAAAGAAATCAGGATTAGCATCTATAACATTTTAGGATAGGGGTGTAAAGGATTTGTGGGGTCCCTCTCTGATGTCACAAGCCATCTTTCTGCTTTATGGCAGGTAGTAAGTGAAAAAGTGGTGTAGGGTAGGGAAATGAATCCTAGAATAGCGAAGAGCTCTCTATCCTTGAGTCTCAGTTCTATATCCTATAAAAGGAAAATGCAGGATTTGGGGGCCATGCAAGATCCTTTAGAGATCTATCAACTATTATGAACTTGAACCAGATGACTAGATTTTCTTTTTTTCTAAATATTGATAAGCAGGAACCTGCATACATATCATTTGTTTTTAATTTCACTTTATGTGGATATAAAGCACTGATCAAAACTATTTCTTCTTATAAACCTTTTTTCTATTTTCTAATCATTCTGCCTAAGTATTCTCATCCCCCCCCACACTCTTTCTGTCCATCCTTCCTCTTCTTGATCTACCACAGATTTACTAGCACATGTTTCTTCTCAGATGTATCAGCAGGAGCTTGAACTCAAAGATGTTCAGGATCAGAATCATTTTCCTCCTCTCAATGACTCTCAAAAGCAGTTCCTCCTCTCAACAACTCTATTTTGCTTATCATCCAGCTCTGGGACCTCACCCTGAAGTCTCTGGGTTATCACAACCCTTTCCCTCCTTAAGGTTCATATCCAAGCAATCAATTTCTTCCTATTCTTCCTTCGCTTCCTCCCCACCCCCACTACTCCTAGCTTTATCTAGGCCCTCCTTACCACTGTCATTCTTTCATTAGCCATCTCCTTTCTGAGAAGAAAGGCTGTTAATCCTTCTTAGATATGGACCCAGAAACACACTGATGATGAGGTGGGTCTCACCTGTAAACCTCTTTTTCTGGTTGTTAACACTCTATAAATACATAATGTGGTATGTGCTGTGATAGAGGCATAATTCTTAATGAATCTTAGCATCTCCTCCTTTCAATGAATTCTTCTGCCAAGACTATACTAATCTCCTTAAAAGTCTTCATTCAGTGTTGTTCCCCATCACCTTATTGAGGTGATCCAAGAAACCTTTTCAGACCAGGGAGAGTTAACTACTTGCCATGACTTATTAGAAGTGCCTGTGCCCCCTTTCCCTGCACTGAATTGCTTCACATCTTGCTCCCTCCTATGCTGCCTTCTCTGGGTTTCTCCATTCTTCTAGAACTTTCCATTTGAATCATATTTATGTTTTAAGGTCCAGCTCAACTGGGACCTTACCTTCCTCCCCACTTGCAGGTCTCCAGAATAAGCTGCCCAAATGAACAGCAGGGAGACCCTCCTTGTCAAAGCATCTGTGGAAAGGACTAGGGCAGAGTGACAGCTGCTTGGTTCCTTCAAATGCAGCCTTCTTGGGAACCAAGGGTAAGGCAGCTCTAAATACAAGCATGTTCCTTTCTGGAACAAGGGTCACTGTTGTCCTAAGTTGGCCACACTCTTTCTCAGGCCACTTAACAAACTACAATTTCTAATGTCTTTATGTACTAGTGGGTGTGAGACAAGAACTTTAACACAACTCTCTCATTTTCCACTGTCCATCTCTATCTGAGTGGCTAATGTCCATAATGACTAGGGCCAGTAGGCAATGTTCAAAGCCTGTATCATTACATTACTCCATGTTCTTTTCAAGAAAGAACAAACAAACAGCTGCAGGACCAGTGCAAACTGAACTACTTTTGTGTCTTCTCATTTTCTAATTTGTTTCACAAAGCTCAATGTATAGTTTCCTGCTAAATTACTACATTGCTTTGAGTTGGGAAAGTCTGTCACTTCTCACCTTTAACTGCAACACCATGTGTACATAAGTGTACAAAAAATTTGATTTCTTTATATCAAGGACACTGAATTCATGCATAAATGAATAAAACAGAAAAAATCCATAAGGTGAAAGAAAAATTCTTATTGCTGTAAGAAGAGTGAGTTTAGTAAATGTTTTGAGGTCAAAGAGGATATTTAAAATGTTTAATTACCAGTGTGGGATGGGCACCATTCAATCAGAATAGAAGTCTAGCCACTTAGAATGGAAGCCAACTTTAACTAATCAGCACATTTGGCTGGATACTAGCACACGGGGACATAACTTTGGTGATGACATCTCTCAAGAACTTTTGTTTCATCTGCAGGTAACCACATGGAAATGGCTTTCAAATATCCATCTGATAATTTCACAAATAAATAAACAAATAATAATGAGTGTTAAATAGCTATGCGTGGTGGTGGGGAGATATATCAATAAAGGAATTTAGAAATGTCCAAAGAGTCACAACTATTGGTTCATGAGTCCACTGCCTGTCCAGAGAAGCACAGTATCCAGAGGATAGCAGGAACTAGTCAGCTACTAACATCACTATGTCAAAGGCTTTTTTTTTTTTTTAAACCACAAAGGACACTGAATTTAAACATTTTCTCAAATTATGAACATTGTATCTCATGCAACTAAGGTGCAGGGACTCCAGCAGATGAAACACAAATGTTCACTCCCTGTTAAACAGGGAAATTAAGCGCTTTGTCCAATCAATAAGAAAATGTGCTCCTTTGGTAAAATGAAAACTAGCAAAATTAATGACTCTAAATCCCCTTATGAAAGACCATTTTAATAGAGGCTCCAATTGCCAGAAGAGGTAAGGAGCCCCACAACTCTCCTGCACCTTTCTTGGCTTCAACACCGGAGCCCAGGGCGGCTGTGGTGGTGGGTCTGATCTCCGAGCTACTCTGAGGGGTCACGTTGGCTTTGGCTGTGTTGGCCTTTCCTTTCTTGTCGTTCTTGGAAGTGTCGCTGGGCACGTCGGCTATGTCACTCTGGAATACAAACATTCAGACTGACCCAAATGAAAGCCACCAAAGGTCAAAAATCTTATGCATTCTTTGTTTTAGTGGATCCCATCTAGCCCTCAGCCTTTCCTGTTCCTCTGCTCCGGGTTTTACTCTCTGAAAAGGTCTTTGCTTGGCAGAAGTAGACAGGATGTGGCTTCCTTAGGCATGAGGCAAAGGATGGAGCCAAGGAAAGATAATGGAACACCTTTCCAGCTCCTGGAGAGAGGGCTGCTTCCACTTCAAACCAAGGAGTTTGGTAAAGGGAACATTCAAAAACAAAGATTCAAATAAGCATGACTCTAAATCCCCTTATGAAAGACTGGAGTGGGAGGTTGTGATGCAAGGGTAAAAAGTGAAGAAGCAATCACAAATGCTATTTTCATTCATTCACTGAACTGGGTTAGTTGGTACTTTAAAAGCATTCTATATTATAAACTTTTCTAATAGCATCACAGATATTTTCCATTTCATTTCTAATGGGGCAAGGGTGTGCATGCGTGCTAAGCTACTGTCATTGGCGTGGCCTTTTCTGATGGTGGCCACATTTTACTAAATAGACCCTTGAAACTATTAGGGAATCAATAAGCTCAGTTTTAAACCCCCCTTTAAGTCTTCTATAATAATTTTATTACTTGCTTTTGTAATCACAATTTGGTAACCAAACTCCCCCACCTCGACTATATCTAATCAACCGCATCTACTTACAGTTTCAATGCCCATGGCTCTCATTTGGTCTGCTCTCTTTTCTGTAATTGAGAGAAATTTCTTTGGGTCTGATAAAGCATCCACAATATCTGAAAAAGAAGATGCAAGAGCTGTTAATTCTCCATATTACTGAAAATACCAAGGAAATAGAGTTAATAAATTCTTCGTAATCCTGGACACCTATGAAGCTTTCCATTGAGAATCTTCTCCTAGGATAAAATGCATGGGTTAAAAAAAAAACCACAGCTAGTGGCAGAAAACAAGAAATAAAATAAAGACAAGAGTCAAAGACCACATGACTTTTCCCCTTCTTTGTTGTTCCCGGAATAATAAAGACAGAGGGCAGGGCAAACCAAATGAGCTGCCATGGGTTCTCGACTCTTCATTTACTTTGTGTGACTTTCAGCAAGTTGATTAATGTCCCTAGCCTGAGTTTTTCCATGTGAAGATCGGGGCAGATACCACCTCCACTGCAGAGTTAATGTGAGATCAATGAGATGATGAATGTAGAAAGTACCAGAAGTAGTAGGTGCCACTAACACTCTCTTATTTTTAGATTCAGAAGGCTAATATGTAGTTAAAGCTAATTTTGCTTCCTTGGTAGATAAACTGAAATAGTTCTCCAGTGTTTTCTCAGCTAGGACTTGCACTTATGAAACAGTAAAATTTCATCTTTTATATAACATTGTTTGATGAGTTCCAAGTACTTCCAGAGTTTCATATAGTTTTGTATAATTGACCAATACTATAGAAGGAATAACTACTCTTCCTAAAACATTTTATAATTTACAAAGTTTAAAACTGGTGTTGGTTTATACATTTTTCCCTAACAGAATCATCTTCTTAATTACATTTTGAAGATGATTTTTCTCAGCTCAAAGGACATATAATTCTCAGGTTAAATGTATTCTTTTCCTTTTTATAAGAAAAAATAATATACACACATGGTAAATGTTTAAGTGTATAAAGTGGAAAACTAAACCTCCTTTCCTGCCAATCCTACACCTAAAAGGTAACTATTGTTATTCATTGCCTGTATGCTTCCAGATTTATTTTTTTAAGACTCCAAATGGTTTCTTGATTTTCTGTATCACTTTTTTAAAAATTCACATATCTTAAAAACACTTCCATGTTGCCGGGTGTGGTGGCACATGCCTGTAATCCGGGTGGTTCGGGAGGCGGAGATAGGAGGATCGCGAGTTCAAAGCCAGCCTCAGCAATGGTGAGGCCCTAACCAACTCAATGAGAGCTTATCTCTAAATAAAATACAAAATAGGGCTGGGGATATAGCTCAGTGGTCGAGTGCCCCTGAGTTCAATCCCTGTACCAAAACAAACAAACAAACAAACAAACAAACAAACAAAAAACCAACTAAACAGCAACAACAACAACGACAAAATACTTCCATGTTGGCAATATGGATCTACTGTATTAGTTCTAAGAGCTGCTTAAATATTACATTTCCTGGATGCTGGTAATCTCTTTAACCAGTTTCCTGTTGGTAGACAATTGGAATCCTTTCCATTATTTGCTATTAAAATACTGTTGTGAATATCCATGAACACTTCACAGCAATAGCTTTGTATGTGTTCAAAGGATAATTCCTAGAAGCTAGAATGGAAGCTAAAAAAGTGTATTTGTCCTATGGTTGCTTTTGCCAGATTGCCCTCCACAGATACTGAATCAAATTATTTTCTACCAGTAATATATGATGAGGTCTGATTCTGGTTATCACAGGTGGCTCCTGAGAACATTTTGTCTCTTTTTAATGAATGTGGACAAATTAGTTCTTAAACTTTGCTTAGGGAAAGAATCACAGATAATTATTTTGGGAATAATATTTAGGAATTTATCTATTTTAATCCTTTGATATAAAAGGCATTAAGCATACATGAAAATAGAGGAGAAACTATGATAGCCATTCATATAGTGTTGAGAAAGACCTGAAATTTATAGTTTGTTTGCCACCTTTCCTGTACCTATTCTTTCCTTTTTCCTTTCTCCTCTCTGCTACATTATTTTAAGGCAAATTCCATGTACTATAACTTTTAGTTCTTAATTACTTCTTTATGAATCTCTAAAAAAGAAGAGCATGTTCTTTTAGCACTAAAAGTACTGTTAAAGTTACATATGAGGTATCCCCTAAAAGCTCATGTGTGAGACAATGCAAGAAAGTTTAGAGTTGTTATGGATTAACTGAGTAGTAGTAACTCTAGGCAGGTAAGGTGTGGTTGGAGAAAGGGGTCACTACGGGGAAGCCTTTGGGAGTTATATTTTATCCCTGTTGAGTAGATCTCTCTTTCCCTTCTTGATTGCTGTCCTGAGCTGTTTTCCTCCTGCACACCCCTCCACCATGATGTTCTACCTCATCTTGGATCCAGAAAAATGGAGTCTACTGATTATGAACTGAAACCTCTAAAACCATGAGCCAAATAAACTTTTCTGCTTTCAAATTGTTCTTATCAGGTCTTTTGATCATATCGATAAAATATAGCTGACCATAACAAATAACAATATCATATCCAAAATTTTGATAGTAATTTCTTACTACACAGTCCATCTTAACATTTTAGACTAGTTTGTTTGAATCAAGATACAAAGTGCCCTGTATGTCACTGACATATCTCCTAAGTCTACTTAAATCTCTTCTATTTGATTTTTATATTGCATGGACCCAGGAGACATATCAAATGCCCTGTAAAAATGTCCCACAGTCGCATTTATCTCCATTCTTTCCAGCTTTAAGGCTTGACATTCTCCTTTTGCAAGAATACTTAATAGGAGGTGTTGTGACTTCATATGCATCACACGGTGGGGCATAAAGCTTAGCTGTTCCACTGGGGATACTTAGTTTATCCAGTAGGCTCCAGAGGTGCCAGCTTGATCTCTGCATCTCTATAGAGTAGCTCTTTCCATTCACAACCAACTGGTGCCCCTCATGGTAATATTTTGCACCCAACAATACTGTTCATGGTACTGTCATCTCTCTTCAGTTGGCAGTGTCTGGGGAGACAAGGGGTCTCCTTGCATTTCCTAACAAGGACATACAAAATTATAAGACCTCCTTTGATGCTGATTCAGCTCCTTTCTGCACTGAATCCCTATGCTCTGTGGTCACTGGTCACCTGCCATGAGATGATGTGTTAGGAGCAGCACATGAGTTTCCTAAAGTCGTCAGCCTGCCATGAAATGGGCCTTACGAATCTCATATAGCACACGAGGAACAACTTGATCAAGCTGGACTTGTCAACTGTGTCTGATTCCCAAATGCCTCTTTGTCCATTCACTCACACTGTCAAGGGGCAAAGTGAGGTTTAACTTGTGCCCACTGAGCTTTCTCATCTTTCTCTGGAGGAGAAAGTCTCCTCTAGTCTAGGCCTTCCCGTACTCTCACACATTGGGAACACTTTGCCTCATGTTCAATCCCAGTATTGAACACATTTCAGTAGGTGACCCACAAGCATGATTTGTTAGGAAATATATAATTGCCTGTCTTTAATGATGCACATGCAATTTGAAGGCCTGAAGAGATTTAATGGCATTTTTGAGGGATAAGTGGAAATCCTACCATTAGGAATAACACATAACGCTTTAGTTACTTAAAACCAATTATAGCAAGAAACCAAAGAATCAAATAATCCATAATTCTTTCATCTTCACAAACTACTGTGTTTTTTGTATAGTTTGGTATACTTTTGCACCTGAATCATGTTTTACATAGTTTCTTTAAAGTCATATAATCTGCTTTTTATTTTTTATAAAAAATTGTTTAAATTAACTTTTGTGGAACAAAACAGGGGATTACAAAAGGACTAAAGTCCAAAGATAAGGCCAAAGTTACCAGGTTATTGGAAACGGTTGCTTTATTCCTGGCAATTTCAAATAACAAATTAAGATACTTTTAGAATATCTAATTTTGTCATGCAGTGGCAGGTATTTATTCTGCAGTTAGAATTATGAATCTATGTAGAAGGGAAGCAACTGAATAATCAGGACAATTCCAATCAAATTTTTCAGAAAAGTGTTCAGCATTAGGGAGGCCAGGTATGTTTTGGCTTCTTTTCTATAATTTCCACATTTTAACTCAGTTTCTCCTCTGTCCAGAGGCATGTACATCTGAGATATAGAGACAGATGGATAGATGGATAAACAGCTACAGAGATAATTGATAGATTGTAGAGTGCCACGCATCAAAAAAATTAATTTAATTTAATTTTATTTAATTTTTAAATTGTTTTTTAGTTGCAGATGGACACAGTGCCTTTATTTTATTTATTTATTTTTATGTGGTGCTGAGGATTGAACCCAGTGCCTCATGTGTGTTAGGCAAGCGCTCTACCACTGAGCCACAACCTCAGCCTAAAAAAGACAATTAATTTTTAATAGTCATGTTTAAAATAACATGTAACTAGGAAATCAGAAGTAATGCCTCAAATATCGAATACCTATACACTTGGATAATTCTATATGCAAATGTTATTTATTTATTTTTCCTTACCTTAGCAGAGAAAAATTATTTGAGGAAGTGCCTAAATGAATCCGTCATATTCTTAGTCAACATTTTGCATATTCAAGCAAACATGATCTTTTTCTTTGGTGGCAATATGATATTTCACTGAGCTGTTCTTTTTGTTGCGGGTGGGAACAGTGTGGGGAGTATGTCCCACTTAGTTAAGTTCTCCTCAGGACAGTGGCAGGAACTAATTCTAAATGCTGATTAGCATTTGTTGGCAGGTGAATACACCTGTCTAGCCTACCCACACTACACACACAAACTCCTGACTGCAGAGAACCCACAAGGTGAGTTAAAATATCTACATACTTGGAGACCACAGCAGGGGCTCTGGAACCTGCCTTTTAAAAAAGAAACCAATTTGCTTCATCTCATTTGCTTTTTTCTTCTCAGTTTAACTGAAGCTTTACTTATCTGTATTTTTTTCAATGTACTATTTCTATTTCCAACAGCCTCTCTTTTGGTGAAGACTACATATGTACTGTGTTTCCTTTTCCCTCCCTCTCTCCCACTCTTCCTTCCTCACCTCCATATAGAATTGAAAGCAATAATTTAGGTGTCCCTAAGCACTAAACAGAAGATAGCAATATCCATTAATATAGACTTTCAGATACTCTCTTTTTGGAAGAATTAAGGATTTTTTAATTTGCTTGCTCAACCACTATTTTTCAAGGAATTTGGGTGTCTGGTATTGAGCACCAAGACTCCTCCTTGTCACTCCTATGAGTCTGCTTCTAGCCCAGGTTCCCTCAGAGTCCCCACTCTATTATTTCTGTAATCAAGAGAGAGTGGCAGAAAGAAAACATGTTTTCCTATTGGCTGTGAAGCGATGCTAATAAAGATCAACAAGTCTCATAACGATGATTTTTGGATTAGCTCTCTTATCTTCTACCAAATGATCAGCCATTTTGCATTTCCTACAATAATAGATTTTTCAGTAGGTACTCAGGACAATAGTATCCACTGGACAAATATGGGAAATACTTATGCTCTCTCTTGTAACATTCATAGGACATCTCAGGACACTGTATTAAAGAGCCTATTATCAATTGCTTAACATATCAATTGCTTAATGTAGAAATTTCCAGTGCATTTTTTTTTTGGTTTGGTTTTTTGCAGTGCTGGGGATCAAATCCAGGGTCTTGCACTTGCTAGGCAAGTGCTCTACCACTGAGCTACATTCCCAGCCTCTCCAATGTATATCCTACTTCCTTCACCTCCAGAGCTATTCTTGGATTTTTTTTTTTTTTTTGGTACTGGAGATTGAGCTCAGGGCCACTCTACCATTGAGCTACAGCCCCATCCCTTTTTATTTATCTTTTGAGAAAAGACCTCACTAAGTTGCTCAGGCTGGCCTTGAACTTGTTATCTTCTTGCCTCAGCCTCCCAAGTTGTTGGGATTACAGGTGTGTGCTACCATGGCCAACTCTATTTGGAGTTCTATTCTTAGTAGTTGAGAAAAGGCCATAAAAAAGGATATTACATGTGTGAGGTTCTGGGTTCAATCCCTTGCTCTAAAGGCATAAAAGATATTATTGTGAGCATGAAAAGTGGGTTTTCAATACACATTGAATAGAAAAAATATGACATTATGACATTTTGGCATTTGCTAAGGAGAGGGCAAAGTGCAGCAACCTTAACTTGCATCACGAAGTCCTGAGATCTCTGCTGTAGGAATGGCACTTTAATTGAGGGTGCTCCTTCTCTGGAAATATTTGGTGTAAGAAACAGCCATCTATCTTTGGAAAGGGTTGGAAAGCAACCGCGTGAGGCTGTAGGCAGAGTGAAGGAGAAACATGCCGCCTACCCCCGGATGTATCTTTAATCATAAGGGAGGCAGAAAGGGGGAAGCAGGCAAGTAGACGGTCAGTTCACCCTGCTGCATGTAAAACAGCCTATTTGCAGAAGAGGAGACAGAATCTATAGCTACAGAAGTAATGAAGAGCACTGCTCCAGGAACAAAGAGAGACTTGGGAAACAGCTCAGAGTGACATTTAAATATCAAGCTGAGGCTCCATATATTCTGCAACTCTTCAGTAATAACAAAAGGCAGAAAATGATAAAATCCATCCAAATCAACAGTGAGTGGGAAAAGAGAAATCCTGATACTCATTTAATTGTCATTAGCCCTGCAACTGTTTCCTGTCCCCAACAGCAATGGCTAATGGTGACAATGCTGTGTGATGAGTAAATTCCTTTGCCAGCAGCATGTGCACCCACAGACAAAGCAGCAGAGACAGCCCCCATGCTCTCAGTCCCACTGACTTTGACAAAGGGAGAATGGCCCTTAGCACCCAACCTAGAATTTCCATTTTGTATATGAGTGTGGGAGTAAAAGACAGGACTGATGTTTTTTTGGTACAAGGATTGAACTCAGGGGCACTCGGCTACTGAGCCACATCCCCAGCCCTATTTTGTGTTTTATGTAGAGACAGGGTCTCACTGAGTTGCTTAGCACCTCACCCTTGCTGAGGCTGGCTTTGAACTTGTGATTCTCCTGTCTCAGCCTCCCAAAGTACTGATTTGTTTTTTCACGTCCAGTAGCAAAATAATATTGAAAGAATTAAAACAAAGCTTTTTCACTCATTCTGAGTCATCTCTTTCCTCAACATGACCATTTTCTTTATTAGGCCAAAATTTAGTTTCTGATTATTAAGAGAAACAGTGCAGTTTGCATCTGGACTGCTGAGAAACAAAACTCTAAACAAAAATTCAGACGTTCAAGGTAGCCATATGCTATGGTCTGAATGTGGTCTGTCCCCATCAAAACTCACACTGAAATTTGATTGTCAATGTAATGGTACTGAGAAGTGGTGGGGTCCTTGGAGAGGTGTGTGGATCATAGAGGCTCCATATTCATGAAGGGATTATGTTGTTTTTGCAATAGTGGGTTATCTTGAAAGCATGTGGTTATAAAAGTGTCTAGTCCCATTTGACCCCCCATCTCTTTGTAAGCTCTCACTGGTCTTTCTGCTTTTCCATCATGCATGGAGAAGTACAAAGACCTCACCAGAAGCCAAGCAAATGCTGCTGCCCTTTCTTGGACTTCTAGCCTTCAGAAATTTGAGTTAAGCCTCTTTTCTTTATAAATCACCTAGTCTCAGTTGTTCTGTTATAGCAACAGAAAATGGACTAAGACTTCATCTTGGATCTGTTAATTTTTTGTTTTTTTTTTTGAAGTTATTATATAGTAGTAATGAGTAGGAGACTTGATGGCTCTATTTTCTAGGCAGACAAGGAAGGAAAATAGGTAACTCATGAGAGTGAAAGAGGAGCAGGTGAAGAAAATGGGCTCTGGACCAATCTCATGCTGAGAGGTAGCCGAGTCAGTCAGAGTTCAAAGTCTCTAAACAGTTCCAAATACAGGAGGGCAGAATTAATTAGGAGCAATAACAAAGTCAGAAAGTTTCTCATCTGTGTGGATCCACCACCATATGGTGATCTCATGGAATGAAATTCCACAAAACAGGTGACCAGGTACTCCTATACACATTAAAATCCTTCCTAAGAACTGTCTTAACAGGGAAAGGCCTTAGGAACATTTTTCTTATTTCTGTAAAATGAGGCCACCCACCTGACATGGCTGAGATTTAAAATATATTTAAAAATCATGTAGAAAATAGAGCAGCTCATGCTTAATAACAACTATGTAATGTTACCAATGCATTAGAATTTTGAAATTTCTTAGTAGGCACAGGACTAAGAGATTTTTCTTAGGATGACCATTACATATTTATTGACTGTGGCATTTCATACAAACTAAAGGGTAAGTTAAGGTGAAGGAAATATAACCAATGGATTTTTCTTCAGCTTGTTAAAAATAAATAAAGAGGAAAAGAAAATTAATGGAGGGACTGCTGCGGACCAGTGTTATCCCTCGATGCAACAAGAGCACTAAGATATAAAGCATTATGTTTAATTCCTATGAGGTCAGAAGACCAGTAGTCAGCAGTTCTAACATAACAGCTATGTGACCTTAGTGGAACAGCCTCCTATCAGCGAAGAATAGTCTTTGAATCCTCAACCACTATATTCATAGAACTTTATCTAGACATTGAAACAAATCTAAGACCACCTTGGAAATTATGAGAGAGAGAGAGAGAAAGGGGAGGGCAGATAGGGAGAGCGAGAGGGAGAGAGAGATATTATGAGTAGATTAAAATTGCATTTAAAGTTAAGGCAAAATGGCAGCAACCCAATTAAAAACAGCAACCAAAAAGCAAAGAGTAAAAGGCAAAGGGTACTAAAGGGGAACTTTTAGGAAAAGGAATACAAGTGGCCAAGAAATATATGCAAATATGTTCAATCTGACTCATAATTATGCAAGACACCATTTTTACTACCACTACTAGAAAAACTTAATAATTTTTTTAGAAACCAGAAATGATGACAGTAAATGAGAACAGGCAGTATGCACACAGTTTATGGGATTAAATACTGATCTGATCCAAAGAGCAGGACAGAGAAAGAGTGGCAGAGCCATACAAGGTGAGCGTCACTAAGCCAAACCCAAATCACTGAAATCCAAAACTTTTTCATCATCAAAATGACTTGCAAAAAGTTTCTGATGCCATCCAATTTATTGATTTTTGTTTTCACTTCTTGCACTTCAGGAGTCTTGTTAAGGAAGTTGGTTCCTAAGCTGATATATTGGAGTGTTGGGCCCACAGTTTTTTCTAGTATGTGTAGGGTCTCTGGTCTAATTCCCAGGTCCTTGATCCACATTGAGTTGCGTTTTGTACAGGGTGAGAGATAGGGGTTTAATTTCATTTTGCTACATGTAGATTTCCAGGTTTACGAGCACCATTTGTTGAAGAGGCTCTCTTCTCCAATGTATGTTTTTGGTGCCTTTGTCTAAAATGAGATGACTATTAGCATGAGTTTGTCTCTGTGTCTTCTATTCTATTCCATTGGTCTTGTGTGTTTTGGTGCCAATACCATGCTGTTTTTGTTACTTTAGCTCTATAGTATAATTTAAAGTCTGGTATTGTGATGTCTCCTGCTTTGCTTTGCTTAGGATTGTTTTGACTATTCTGTGTTTCTTATTTTTCCAAATGAATTTCATGACTTCCTTTTCTATTTCTATGAAGAATGCCCTTGAAATCTTGATGGGAATTGCATTGAATCTGTGTAGTGCTTTTGGTAGTATGGCCATTTTGACAATATTAATTGTGCCTATTCAAGAACATGGAAGGTGTAAAAAAAGAGCCTACAGAATGGAAGAAAATCTTTGCTACCTGTACCTCAGATAGAGCATTAATTTATAGGATATATAAAGAATTCAAAAACTTAACAGAGAAATCCAAATAAGTGTCTGGAACTGAACAGACACTTCACAGAAGAAATATGAATAATTAACAAACATAAAAAATGTTCAACATGGGACTGGGATTGTAGCTCAGCGGTAGAGCGCTTGCCTCGCATGCGTGAGGCCCTGGGTTCGATCCTCAGCACCACATACAAAGCAATAAAATAAAGACATTATGTCCATCTACAGCTAAAAAAATATTTAAAAAAAAAAAAAAAAAAAAAAAAAAATGTTCAACATTTCTAGCCATTAGAGAAATGCAAATCAAAACTACTCTAAGATTGCATCTCATGCCAGTCAGAATGGCAGTTATCAAGAATACAAATACAAACAACAACAAGTGTTGGTGAAGATGTGGAGGAAAAGGCACACTCATTCATTGTTGGTGGGACTACAAATTGGTGCAACCACTCTGGAAAGTAGTATGGAGATTCCTCAAAAAATAGGAATGAAATCACAATTTGACCCGGCTATCCCACTCCTTGGTATATATCCAAAGGACTTAAAATCAGCATACTACAGTGATTCGGACACATCAATGTTTATAGCAGTTCAATTTACAATAGCTAAGCTATGAAACCAACCAAGGTGTCCTTCAATAGATGAATGGATACTTAAAAAGTGGTATATGTGCACAATGGAATATTACTTAACCATAAAGAAGAATAACTTTATGACATTTGCAAGTAAATGGATGGATCTGGAGACCATCATGCTAAGTGAAATAAACCAGTCCCAAAAAACCAAAGATTGAATGTTTTCTGTAATATGTGAAACTAATCCACAATAAGGAGGTGGGAAGAATAAAAGTTCAGTTGATTAGACAATGGGATATGGAGGCAGGGATAGGAAAAGGAAAGACAGTGGAATAAATCTAACATAATTTTCCTAATGTAAATATATGAAAAAACCAGTGAATGCCACCATCATGTACATCCACAAGAATGAGGTCTTAACTAGAATAAGACATATTCCATGCTTGCATAATGACATCAGAATGGATTCCACATTCATGTATAACTAAAAAGAATCAATACATTTTTAAAAATTGACAAGACAAAAAGTTTTGGATTTCAGAACATTTTGGATGTCAGATTTTCAGATTAAGGATGGGCCACGTCTCAACGTCTAACTACTGAAATCTTTCTTGTCCCACTCTAGCTAATCACTCTGTAGTTTGATGTTCTCAATGCCCTTTGGCTCTACAACCCTCTCAACACTCACCACATAGCATGTCACATTTATGTATATGAATAAACCTTCTTATGTATATGTGTACACAGGTGAAAAATTCTTCAGGGTAAGTATATACAACTTTCCAGGTTTATATTTCTTGTTTAAGCTGTTTGTATAGTAGGTACTAAACAATAACTACTATGCAAATAGCTTAAAGAAGAAAAATTGGTTACAAGCTATTCCATTGAATACATCAACAAAATACCAAGACACTGACTGTTTAAATAGGTAAATGTTAGAAAATTTTTATCATACACTGGATATTCAGCAACCTGAACCTGAAGTTTAAATACTCATATACTCCTTGGTGTGACAAATCCATTTCAGTGAATTTATCTTCAGGAAATGATCACAGATATTTCCAAAACCTTATATTTAGGGTTCTTAGGTTCAATATTCATCCATTCTTTCTTTCTTTTCTTTTTCTTTCTTTCTTTTAGTACCAGGGATTGAACTCAGGGGCACTTGGCCACTAAGCCACATCCCCAGCCCTGTTTTGTATTTTATTTAGAGACAGGTCTCATTGAATTGCTTATCAATATTGTTTCTAAGAGATAAAAATAGAAATGACTTCAATGTTTATCAGTGACTAAACTAGAATAATAAAATGGAATCCTGTGCAGCTGATAAAAATATAAAAAATATTTCATGACATGGAAAATTCTCCTTTAAGTGGAAAATAAAAAGAATAGGGGGCCAAATGCAAATGCACAGTAAGATGCAAGTTCATTAAAAATAAAATGTAAAAAACAAATGAGAAGGAAGTAAACAGTTTACCCCGGGCAGAGGATTGATGAGTTACTGTCATTTTCTTCTTTGTGCCATCAGAATTAATTTCTGATACATATTTTAGCTGCCCTACTTTCTACAGAATAAACTTGAATGCATTTGGGGAATGAAGTAATGAATCCACATTATCTTTCTTTCTTTCTTTCTTTTTTTTTGGTATTGGGGATTGAACTCAGGGGTACTCGATCACTCAGCCACATCCCCAGACATTTTATGTTTTATGTAGAGACAGGGTCTCACTGAGTTGCTTAGCGCATTGCTGAAGCTGGCTTTGAACACGCGATTCTCCTGTCTCAGCCTCCCAAAGTGCAGGGATTACAGGCGTGCGCAACCATGCCCGGCTCACATTATCTTTCTTTAGCAAATAAAAACGTGACCCTATATATCAACACCTGTTCTCCCCCCACCCTTGGGAAATGCTGGAGTAGGATAGTGTAATTTCACTTTGAACTTGTTCCTACAGAATCAACAGAGAATATGAAGTATTCTAGGAACATGGATTCTATAGATGTCCTAGCTCACTGGTTCACTATGTAAATATTTAGATCTGGATATGGGAGGTTGGCTAAGCAGAAGAAAATGAATACATCTGTATGTCAACAGAGAATGAAGCTGATCAGGAATTTAGAGAAAGGCGGTTCTCACATTCTTCTCTGGTTCTCTCAGATAAGACCTTAAACCTTGTAACATCTGCCTTTAGTTTCTTCACAAACAAAAGAAACGACCAGTGAATTCTGAATCAACTGCTTTTAAAAGTCAGATCAGAGGTTAAGACATCAACTGCAGAATCCCATCAACTGTAACATGATAAGGAAATTTCAAATACTTCTAGAATAGAATGGAATCAGCCACAGTGACTTGTTAGAAAAGAATACTTGTTGGACTATCATTCAAGAGATTAATTTGGGTCAATACTTAAATGCCAACAGTAGCGATAAGTTACATTATACAGATATTTCTTCAGCATAGATCTACATATGCCCACATCTATTCAGAACAATTTCACATTTTTGGACTCTTTTTATGTAAAGTGCCTGGCACAATATAGGAGCTCAACAAAGGACTTTTTTTCCTCTTTTCTAATCAAATGGCTCATTTCCTGGAAAGGAATTATAGTTTCATTTGACAGTTAACACACACAGGGGCAAAATTTAAAAATTTTCCATTATATGGATGTATAAAACTATTTCTAAAATACATTAAGTATTTATTACATGTTCTCTGCTTCTTAAGCTCAAATATGTGGAAGATCATTTAAGTCATCTGTTGATGTCTCCAGGCTATTGTTGTGTTGCAACGCAGTCAGGAATCTGGGGTGTACCATAGGTGGGGTAACAGCTCCCAAACACAGCCCAGGCCTCTGGTCTCCTTTTCTGTTCCACTTATCCACCCCCACAGCACTCTTGCCAAGCCTCTTTTATGGATTCATTTGGGTGTTGCTGTATGATGTTGCTTCTAATTTGCTTACTTTTGATGAAAAACAAACAAAGAGGAAGGAAGAGGGAATACTTACTACGGATTTTGTGACTGACAAAACCCTCATGGCTTAATTTACGTTTTGAACTTGATGCACTAGTTTGAGAGGTTACATCTTTTTCCCAAGGCCACCAGCCATCAGTGCTCAGTTAGGATTTGAGACCTTGGCTAATGTAATGTGGTCATTCTGCTGGGCTGTTTCCTTCTGTATGACAGACTCTGAGAACATAGTGCACTTTTTTTCTTTTACGTTTACTGTAGGCTATAGAGCTTTAATATATTTGGGTATAGTCAAAATCCTATCATATGATACAGTTTGGGTTCTTCCCACTGATTACCTTAGCAATGTCAATGTGGATTGATGACTGGGAATTTTTTTAAAATGTTATTGTATTTTTTATACCTTTATTTAATTAATTATTTTTTTTACATGGTGCCGAGGATCGAACCCAGTGCCTCACATGTGCTAGATAAGCACTCTACCACTGAGCCATAACTCCAGCCCCATGACTGGGAATTTTTAAGAAATTGCTGCCTTGTATATTTGGAAGAAAATTCAGGTATGCTGTTAAGTGAGTTCAATGTAGATTATCTGGTGATACCAAGTGATAAGATAGTGTTTCATTACCTTTTTTCTTTTCACTTTGGTAGTACAAATATAACTTCCATAAAAAATTATAAAAATTGATAAATATCATAAAAGCATAACATTTTCATATTGTTATTATTATTATTGGTACCAGGGATTGAACTCAGGGGCACTCGACCACTGGCCACATCCTCAGCCCTATTTTGTATTTTATTTAGAGACAGGGTCTCACTGAGTTGCTTAGTGCTTTGCTTTTGCTGAGGCCGGCTTTGAACTCATGATCCTCCTGCCTCAGCCTCGCAAACTGTAGGCATTACAGACATGTACCACTGTGGCTGGCAGCATAACATTTTACAGCAAGGAAAGACATTAAAGATAGTCTAGCCTTGCCCTTTTATTTCTTACTGTGAACACTGAGGTCATCATTTATCCTTCATTTCTTCAGTGTGACCAGGGTATGCAGCATAAGCAGGAAAGACACCACTGTTATTCCTTTCTTCAGGACGGGCTGAGTATTTTACAATTCTGTAATTTAGAACCACAACTGTATCGTACTCTAACCAACTGCTTATCTTACCTCCAAACCCATCAGGCACGTATGTTTTAAGAACAATATTGCAGAAAATTGTTGGCAGTGATAATGGTTTGTTTCCCTCATTTCGAAGGGAAATGTGTCGATAGCCTGCTTGGAGGCCATCCAGCGGAAGGATCCTCTGGCCAATCAGCTTGTTGTTGTCATCGTATACTGCTATTCTCAAGACAGCCAGGTCTGGCAGGATCACCTGCAAATGAAGAATAAGACTTCTCATTGGTTTTTGTAACACAGCTCCCAAGAACCGTGACTCTAAGAATCTGGACCAACTCCACACTGCTCCTAAATACTCCTTTATGGCGAAAATGAATTTATGATCCATTTGCATTTCTAAAGTGTCCTTTGTAAGCTACAATGCCAAGGCACTAAGAAAGGTAATTGGAACAGGTTTTCTGGAAGTCATTTAATCAAAGGGTTAGATAGAATGAATGTTAAAGATGACGACTCAAACCTTTGTCTTTCCCCATTCCTCCTCATGTTACGGGTGATAAAAAGGAGACTTTGAGAAATCAGCTGACTTTTATTACCACATAGATTGTCAATGACAGAGTGGAGACTAAGCATGGTGGCTTTTGCCTTCTAATCTTATGAACTGTCTCACGATCTGGGCTGCTTGACATTAAGTGTACCTGTTTTTAGAAATATGTAAAGCACCTTTAAAGCACTGTTTCATTTGTAAAAGACATTTTATGCATTCATTTGAATTATCCTTATTTTTTTCATTCCTCAATTTTGAAAACATTTTTGAATATTAAATAGAGGAAGAAGCAGCTAAAAACATTAATAGTACAACAAATCATACATATTGTGATTTTAAGATATCTATCATCCCTAAACTGTATAAATGGACATAAAATCTGAAATCAGATGGCAGAATCCGTATTAAGATACAAAATAACAACAGGGCAAAAGAAAATGCAATATGTTTAATCAGGAATGCCTTTTCATTAGCTTCTTCAGAGCAAACAGGACATCTTGGCTGATCTGAATACTGTGTTTAGGGCTAGGCGAAGGGTAGCTTGCCTATTTACATCTGAACATATAATTTAATTCCAACTCCACAAAGATGAAGAGGTGGAGTCTAGTTCAACCAACTCCCCTCACTCTTTTTCCTCATGTGATTGAAGGGTTTAGGCTTAGCCACTCCGACCTTGTGATAACAGTGCAAAAAATCAAAAGCAACAAGGATGAGAAAGAAGACAAAATACTTGGTATCTGTGAGAGGCAATTTAGTATCTCAAGAACAGAAAGGGATCCAGAATTGGCCTTTTGTTTCTGGGACAGAAATATTATATATTAAAACCAAGTTCATATTTCCTTATTCATAAAATGAGTGCCTGAGAAAACTTTCCAAATTTCTAGAAATGTGTATAGGGATAATTATTATGCCAGAGAACATAATTTCATACCTACAACAGATCCAGCTATAACTAACTGCAAAGACCAAGGAAGAAAAGGGAGAAACCACAGCTCCTTCATCCCATATCACAAGAGTGATGTTGGCAGTGGTATGGATAATGATGTTTGCATCGTGGGGTGAACCCAGATTTCAAAATGGCCTGTTTTATCAAATCCAAATTAAGATCTCCCTTAATTTGGCTTCTATAAGCCAGTTACTCTAAAGTGGACAATCCCTAATTTTTCAAGACAAGAAGCTGATTTTCTTTGTGCCATTATATGCAAATGGAGCAGAACCACTTGGAAAGCCTGTGCTAAAAGAATTGAGAACTCATTTTGGTCAGGACATTAGAACAACTAAGAGAAACAGACCTCTTTTTGGCAGTATTTCCAATGTGTGGGTTTTTTTTTTTTTTCAAAGCATCTTCAATTGATCAGGGAAATAAAAGGGGGGAATGATTAAGAGATTAAAATCTGAGCATTAGAGAGAAGACTGTGATTATTCTTAGGATCCAGCATATAGGACTGAGAAAAAAAATAAAACACTGAAAAATCACACATGAAGCATAAAATCTGTGAGTAGTGACAAGTGCCACACTTTCTGAGGGATGTGTCGCTTAATAGTGACTCATGTAGTGACATTTATTGGCCTCAGTTTTGGGTGTAGCAACTTAACCTGACCTCTCAGATAAATGAATAGTGCACATTACCACTTACTTCAGGGCAGGGAAGAACTTTTCAAAGTATAATGGTGTCCACAAGTTAATTTACATTCTCAGCAGATTGTAAACCTAGAGCTTGAGCGTTGCCACATAGGAGGTGGCCACCTCTAAGGAGGAAAGGCAATTTGGAACAGATCAAACAGAAACAATAATCATTGGACATAAATACAGAAGTTGCTATAGAAGTTACTCATTGGAAGAAAGGATGAAAACAAGATGGCGGGTTAACAATGGTCCCTATATCACGTAGGTTCTATGCATTGAAATGTGGCTCCTGCATTATTAGAGTGGCTTTGACACATTGACAATGTCCTACCTTCCGAAATACAAATGATTCTTCATTGTAAACTGGATTGAGCCCGTTGTTCATAACCATGCGAGTTCGGAATTCCTTACGTATGGTGTCGGTGGGCAGCCCATACATGTCCACTTCAACGTATGTGCCAATCTTCTTATCTGATAAGAATTGCCCTGATATGACCTTCAGCAACACAGAAACAAAAGGGAAAGAAGCGAACTCAGTGCAAATGTCAGTAGCAAAGAATAACCAGGAAATAAGAAATTGTGTTTTTAGGAGGGAATTTCAATAAACAATGGACATGTATATATGCCTTAGAAAACCAAAACATTATTGACCAAATACGATATGCAAAAAGAAAAAATAGTTCATGGCAGAGGTTTTAGCTTCTAAAACTGCCTAGAAAAAGAATGAGGAAAATATACATATATCATATAATACAAAGAATTAGTCTCCACAGCATCTTTGTCTCACCTAAGTGTCCATGCCTAAGAAGCAAGAACTGAGTCGGGCGCGGTGGTGCAAGCCTGTAATCCCAGCACTTAGGGAGGCTGAGACAGAAGAATTGTGAGTTCAAAGCTAGCCTCAGCAACGGTGAGGCGCTAAGCAACTCAGTGAGACCCTGTCTCTACATAAAAACACAAAATGGGGCTGGGAATGTGGCTGAGTGGTCAAGTGCCCCTGGGTTCAATCCCTAGTACCAAAAAAAGAAAAAAAAAAAAAAAAGCAAGAACTGATGGATTCAAGTATGCCCTAAGATTTCTTCATAGCCCTAAAATTCTATTGTGCCATGCTTATTACTGAATTCTTTCAAAAGTCTTGAAAAGAGACACAGACTGAGCATGGTGGTTCACATCCACAATCCCAGTGACTTGGGAAGCTGAGGCAGGAGGATCACAAGTTGGAGGCCAGCCTTGGCAATTTAGCAAGGCCCTCGGCAATTTAGACCTTGTCTCAAAATAAAATTAAAAAGAGGACTGGGAATATTGCTCAGTGGTTAAGCACCCTTGGGTTTAATCCCTGGCACCTCCCAGAAAAGACAGAAAGAGAGAGAGAAAGAGGCAGAGGGAGAGAGAGAGAGAGAGGTGCATAGAAAGGAAAGGAAAACAATACCAGGACTTGCCTATTATACTTGACTTCTTGACTGATGTTGACATTGGTTGTCCTTGACCAGTGTTAAATTCTAACTACTATAAAAGTTACAGAGCGACTGTTTTTTCATTTACTTTTCAAATGACTACAGTCATTTATTAGTTTCCCCTCCATATTATCTAATAGCTAATAATTTTGAAAGGTTTTTTATTGAGGTACAACTGACCTATCGTAAATTGTGCATATTGAAATTGTATGATGAGATAGTTAATGACAAGTAAGCGTCATCTGTGAAACTATCACTGCGAATAAGGTATCAGGCATTACCATTACCTCCAAGTTTTGGGGGGCCCTTTTATAGTCTATCTGTCCTTCCACTCTGTTAAGGAGCAATCACTGATTTACTTTCTATCACCATAGAGCTCACATGTTCCAGAATTTTATAGAAATCTCATCATGCAGTACTTATTTTTTTGATAGTTTATTTTACCCAGAGTAGTTCACAATTTTACTAGTGAAAAAATATGTGTCTTCTATGAAAAAGGGGGCAGGATTTTAAGTCCAAGTTGAGAGTGACATAAGAATGTGGCAACTTGACAATAAATATTTTACCAGTGATTTCTGTCCATGACCATTTGCATATACATTTACACAATCTTATGAGCAGAGGTGTTACCTGCACTGAGCATGTGGCTGCAATAACCCCATCCACAGGGGTTTCAGAGAAGGGATCAAACGTTCGGTCAGGCCGCCTCATGAAATCTGGTTTGAGCAGGTACCTGGTAGAAAACACAGAGGAAGCTTATTGTACTGATAGCCTTTACAAAGATAAAACTTGCTTTTCAAAACACTGAATCCTCTTTTTCCCCATCTTTAATTTAGGATCTAGGTTTTTAGGTAGAGGGTCCTGAGGATGGAGGAGGATGACTTTACCCTTTTATAATAATCCTGAAGAACATCAGACAATGACAACTGCCATAGACAGTGTGCTATGTTCAAAGGAAATGACAATGTCTCTTTCCCTGAAAAAGACAGGGAACTGACAAATACCTTCTCCTTGGACCAAAATTCTCAGCAGGTCCCTGAGTCCTTTCTAACTTGGCAAATCTTGAGTCTCCTTCTCTATCCTTGTAGAATCCAGTTTGAGCAAGAATCCTGCTATGTCCATTTGTTAATACGCATTTGGCTCTTTTCTTTCTGACTATATTTTTATGTTTTTCAAAGCACACAGCAGAGGAAAATGTAATGCACCCTTGGGAATGTACATAGTGGCTGTTTCCGATGACAGGGCTGTCATTTGAGCATGTGGGTATACTGGCAAAGAACCATCTGTCAGGTAGGCAGAGGTATGGCACTGAAGAGCCATTTCCTAACCCACAACTGCTGAAAATTTGCATCTTGATTGGTTATTTTCAATGATGAAAATCAAGATATTCCACAAGTGAGCCACTGGCAAGAACTAACTGTCTGACAGCATCATTATGTAATTGGAAAGGGCTCCACAGAATTAGTACTGAGGCCTTTGGGCTGTGATCTGGTATTATTTATTTATTGTGCTGCTCAAGGACAGATGCAAGAAAAAATGGCCAGAAAACTTCTAAATCTTTGTAGAATTCTAACTTTAGCTGGACACAGTGGTGCATGCCTTAATCCTAGAGCAAATCAGGAGTCTGAGGTAGGAGGATTGCAACTTTGAGACCAGTTTGGGTGAGACCTTGTCTCAAAATAAAAAATAAAACAGTCTGGGTTTATAGCTCAGTGGTACAGCACCCCTGGTCTCCATCCCCAGTACTCCCCCCAAAATTCTAACTTCATATTTTTGTTTAACATTTCAGCATTTCAGTGGAATTACTATTTCCTATTTTACTTCTTGGCTCACAGATTTTAGAAAGACTGTTATTTAAGTAAACTGGAACAAAATTCATAGCAGTATTCTTTGATGAATGCTACTCACAAGTAAAAGAATCAAGAGAGGACAAAGGTTTATCCTCAATTGAATTAAACTCAACCTGACACCCATGATTTCATTATACATGGAATTAACTTCATTTCTGCATTTGTCATCAATAAAAGTACACATATTTAATGCCTATGTCTCCGGTTATTGTCCAAATGAGCATGGATCATTACTTGCCTCAGATATAAAAATCTCGGTAATTGAGTTTATAGTGAGAGAATTAAGCTCTAGAGTATGTATGATTCTGAAAACGTGTAGATTAAAAAAAAATCCTGCTTAGTAAAATGGGGTAGATGAAGAATGTATATTTGTAAATATAATCCATCTAGAGGTTTCATTTACTTCTATCCCATGCCTCAAACCAGCTTACATTTACCAGCCCCTAATTGAAAATGACATCGTTTAATTAGAGTTGTAGTAGGGAGTCCTGAAACTAGGTGACAACAGCTTATATCACATTACTCACCCGCACGATCCATTATACTCAAATTTTCCCTGATTCAATTGCATTGCTAAATCTGTCAAGAGACAAAAATAATTTAGCATTTCATCTCCCTGGACAAAGAAGACCCTAACAGGGTGATTTTAAACAATGGAAATCAGACTGATCCTAGACCCAGAATTCCCTCTAACACCAGAGGTACTGCAGGCTCTGATTAAAGCACATAACTCTTTTCTATGTTGTTTGAATGACTTTGTGTTTAAATTGAATTAAGCATAAAGTGTGTCTTCATAAAGATCATCCCAGAATTCCTTTGAAAAAATAGAATCAATACATAAGCTATATGATTGTTCATTTAATGTTGAGACTAGAGATGTCTAACCTGCTGTCATTAGAAGTATCTATGAGTCTGTGAGTCTTACCACCCAGAGGGAGGAAAGGCTAGAGACAGGCCGTAGGGTCAGCATGAATACAAAACTTAACTTAGCAGTGTGTGGTGGCACATGCCGGTAATCCCAGGCTTGAGAGGCTGAGGCAAGAGCATCTCAAGTTCAAAGCCAGCCTCAGCAATTTAGTGAGGCCTTAAGCAACTTATTAAGACTCTGTAAATACACAATAAAAAGGGCTGGGGATATGGCTCAGTGGTTGAGCATCCCCAGGTTCAGCCCAAGAAAACAAAACAAAACAAACAACCCTCCCACCCCAAAACTTGACTCAAGATACAACACAAGCCAGGTAAGAATCAAAGCAAATTGATGGCTTTCTCACAGCATGAGACTTAGGATATATTCTTCTAGCAGGGCCAACCTTGACAGGGCATGGCTTACGATTTTTCTCTTGTAGGCAGATAAAGTTTTCTTTCTTTTTTCTCATCAGAAAATAAATAAATAAATAAATAAATAAATAAGTTGTTGGTTGGATTTTTCTTTTGCCAAATATTGTCATTAAACCTAACATTATAGAATAAAACATAAGCTGGCCTAGTGAGTAATTGCTTTAGGTTCATATAATCCTCATTATGGACTCAATGATAATGGAGAACATAACTTGACCCTTACTTAAGTAGGTAAAACCAGTAGTGTCATTTTGCTTTGTTCCTGATAGAAACATGTGGGATAACACTGGTACCTGGTCATAGTCTCATCTAGCAAGGATTGTGGGGTCACCATGCACAATGGGAACTCCCCTAGGGGGAGTTTCTGGTTAGTGAAGAGGCTCCTCCAAGGGATGGGAAATACAGAGGGCTCGAGCTCAAGCCAGAGGGATGAAAGCCAAAAGAACTTCCTTTCAGTCCAGATAATAAGGAATGAGGAGGATAGGGATTCTCAAATAGGATAGTTACACTAGATAAGAAAAAGCTCTTCAAATTCGGAAACATGGGAGGTATCCTCATATAGCAAAGGTCTGAAGAAGAAAAAAAATGTGTTTTTTTTTTTGTTTTGTTTTGGTGTTTTGTTTTACCAATTTTAAAGCCATGTTAAAAATTACCCACATAAAGTAAGTAGGTTTTGTGACATATTTCTGTGTATACTCCTTTGTTATCTCTAATCTTAATATTGTGATTGTAGGCTCTTTAAACAAAGAAAACTTTGAAAAAATAAACCTTTGAAAACTTAAAATTATTCCTCTAGTTCCAGGAAAAAAGGATCATTATATTATACACTGGTAGCCCATGTTTGATTACACTTTGGAAGACCAATATATAGATTAGATCCTCTAAAAATATATAACTCCTTACACATCCTTTTAAGAGGAGTTTACTATGTAATATTCTGTGTTTTTATGTTGAGGTGACACTGTGTCCTTGGTATTTGTCGAATGTTCACAGTGGCTAGGGAACTTTCGAAAGGAGAAATGAGATTTATGTACAAAAATACTTAAATTCTTCTCATTCAATTCTGCCTCTGGCAATGAAGATAACAAGTCTGATCCAAAAGTAAGAAATTTTGGAAATGTTTAGGAATAGGGGATACTGTTTAGCAGAGTAGTCATGACAATTATGAAAAGAATTTCAATATAAATCAAAACATTGTCTTCTGTCACTGTCTTCTTGCTCTATTTTGGGATTTGAATTTCTCACCATTATATAAATCCAAGAAAACATTGTTTTGCCATATGTCCACTTCCCTGAAAACATGCCCACAGCCAACTGATAGCAACTCCCAACACCACCCCATCAAAGTGTTCTTGTGGAATTTGGGGTCATTGGACATCAGCTCCTACCTGGGGTTTGATAGTTCAATGAAACCATCTGGCATCCAGCATTCCAGAAAATCTGAGGCATATAATTACTGGAATCCACTCGGCCTCCCTTGGGGTAAATGCGACTCATCTGCCGTTTGTTGTAACTTTGTAACTTATTAAGGAAAATAGAAAAAAAGAGTACCACAGCTGAGGTAAATAAACAACAAAGAGCTGGAACAACAGAAGTGCAGGCCAATAATGACCAATGCATAGGCAACACAGAACAAAGTTCACATTTACCAGTGATGCCTGGGAGAGAGACCACAGTTCACTCTGCAGACTCTGAGAACAATTCACATTTGGGCAGATTGTCACATCTGCAATGCTCTTTCACACATATTATTTTATTACCTCTATGATCAAAATTACATGTTAGCCATTGATTTATTTCAGAGACTGTTGCCAAACCAAATGTGTGACTCCCCATTCCACTTGAAATCCAAGGATACTTTACGAATTCAATTGCATGTGTCTTCAGGTAGCCAAGGCCAACTGATTCATTAAAAGATGACATGTTATAATGAATATTGCGCTCTGTAAGAGAAAAGTAAAAATGCACTCAGCAGCCCTGCCATCAAATCTCCCCCGAAAGACGGGCAATAAATATAACTACATCCAGAGTTACTGGGTTTTAGTGGCCAGTGTTACATAATCATGTCAGTTGCTTTTAGATTCATTAACATCGTATGAATGGAGACAGCTGACTTAAAAAAATAAGTGTACTGAAATACATTTGGAATCATTAAACAAAGTATGAGTACCCCAATTGCTACAACTACCTCTGAAATATGTCTTTTTGAAGATCATGATGCCTTCTCCTGCCCAGAAAAGATTATACAAATTTTAAAATAGTTCCTGTGCTTTTGGAAACCATAAATGTTTTAGCTTTTGACTAAAACACGTCTCCTGCCATCGAACACCAGAACTTATTCTTCTCTAACTAATATTTTAGCCCACTGACCAACCTCTCTCAGCTCCCCCTCAGTCACTTTCCCCAGACTCTGGTAACCACTACCCAATGTGCACTAAATCAAAACATTACGTGGCACCTTATAAATATGTACAAATATGATGTGTCAATCAAAAGATAAACTAATGTTTAAAAAAAGAAAAATAAAGCAATCTTATGAAAGCATATGGAATACTAGAGGCTAACAGGTCCGTAGTCTCTCAGAGCCACCATGTGGCTGATGTACAGAATGACAACGCAATCCCACAGCATAGGCTATATGGCCTGTGAAACAAAAGAGAGGTGCCCACCCCAAAAGAGGAAAATAGCACAAGTTAGGTTGCAGCTCATTGGTATAAAAAAAAAGATAAGCAAACAAAAACAGGCTATTGAATTTAAACTTTGACATTACCTTCAGCCACATGGAAACCTTGAAACTTCACAGGCTGTGCATAATTAATCATGGTGGACAAATAGGGATGGATATTAGTGGTAGCACCTACATATTTATAAGATGCCATCCATGCCTGCTCATCTTCTACAGTAACCAAGCCCTGCAAATACAATGAAGAGAACAGATTAGCTGATGGCTTCAGAGGGACTCCCAGATATAGGCTGTGGATTTCCTTACTAAAGATAAATTGCAAGGAAAAGGGAGGTCCTGGGGAATGAAATTGATCAAATTACATTATATTGTGTGCATGTAGGAATATATAACAATGAGTCCCAGCCAATGTATAATTATAATGCACCAATAAACAGTTTTTAAAAAGACATAAAAAGATAATTTGCACACACACAAATTCAGAAGCAAAATAACTTTTTGTACCTCAATTATATTAAAAGATAATTTTAGGGGCTGGGGTTGTGGCGCAGTGGTAGCGTGCTCACCTAGCACGCGGGAGGCACTGGGTTCGATCCTCAGCACCACATAAAAATAAAAAAAATAAAAAAAAAAGATAATTTTAAAGCTTAATGCCTACGATAGCTCCAAATGATGCAAAAGGAAGTAATCAGAAAATATTAAGTTATGTTATATGTTTAGGACATTGTTAGATTTTCAAATGACTTTAAAATATTCAAGAAAAGATACTGGGGTCTTACAGCAATGCTGTGAGATATGTACAGCAATGTTATTGTTCATATTTTCATAGGATGAGGTACAAAGTCAAAAACAGTGAATCCTAAATCTTAGTGGGTGTCAGAATCACCTGGAGGACTTGCTGAAACACAGATTCCTGAGCCCCATCCTTAGAATTTCTGCTGAAGGCACAGGGATTTTCAATTTTATAATTTCAAATAATTGAAAATTATAAAATAAGGTGCTGGTGAGGGGAAGGTCTAAGAAACACACTGTATAGTAGCTCTGTTCTACAATTTCAGCCACATACATGGTGGTTTATTTATTGATTTAAAGGATTTATTCTTAGAATATACCAATAATGTTACACAGGGCATATTGAAATTGTATGACTTTAGAGGGGAAAATAAGCAAATTATTTTATTTACTTCATGATAAACCTGAACAAAAATATGAAAACCAACAGAAATAATGCCTGTAGCTCTTACTACTCATGAGGCTGAGGCAGGAGGATCACTTAAGTCCAGGAGTCCAAGGCCAGCCTGGGCAACATAGTGATGCCCTGCCTTTTAAATAAAAATAATTAAAAACAACAGCAACAAAAAGTGCCTCAAAGTGGTCAACACTTTGTTAGCAACTCTGGAAGCCTCAACTTTCTGCACAGATTGAATCTAGGAGGATGTTCAGTCATATGATATAACCCATTAGTGAAAAACTGGTCAACTATTTGTTTATCTTAACTGAAGACAATAATCTAAGCATTCTAAATTGTCAAACTGATTTTACTGATAATAGCCCAAGATAAATAATTAAATAATGCAACTTATTTTATATACACATATATATGTGTGTGTCTGTATTTTTTATGTCACAGACCCCAAATCTCCATTAAAGGCTGGAAGCCACATCTATTTCTTCTTGTGTGTTTGATAATTATAAACAATACCAGTGCTATGTGCTGGGCACCAGCATACACATTGTTATTAATGTTATGTGTCAGGAGGATTACAGTCCTACCCTGTGGCCACATGAGAAGACTGAGGCCTTATAGAATAGGTTAATTTAGCAAATTAATGTTAATGACCAAACAGCTACTCTGTGCCGTTGACTCCACTACCTTATGAAATTTTACTCTGTCCCATAAACATTTAGGAGATCTGTAATCAGGTTTACCCATGCTTCTTTCAAATGGATCATTTAGACAGTGAGAAGGTAGGGTCTCACTCTAAATAAGTATGACTCCACGGAAAGCAAAGCAGCTTGCAGCTCCCAAAGGTGAGAGGCAAGATAGAAGGCAAATTTCTGCCTGCAATAATCTTCAAGCTTACTGCTGTATAATAAACAGCAAGACACATTACATATACATTAACTAGACACTTCAATCATCATCATGAACTTTGAAGAAGGTAAAAGAAAATGACAATGTTACTTTACCTCCTTTCAATAAGGCCAGTGTCTAATAACATCAAATAAAACCCCCAGAAAGTGTGCAGTAGGAGGCTACCTAAGAATACTCCATGATATCGATGCTGGGAGAGCACAGGTCACTTTTCAGTTGTTCTGCAATATGGATCTGATGACATTCAACATGCTGATGATTATGCACTCTCTTCTAGGACTGAAATCTCTAATTCCAACTAAGGAAATATCTTATTGCATTCAACACCTATTTTTTAGGAAAATAATCTTACCTAGTTTAGTAATTTTTATAAGGATTTGAATCATTTCATGATTGTGATTAATTCTTTCCTTTGAAAACTCACATATTAGATACAATGTATCTATAAATGCTGAGCTTAACATTCCACACATGGGGAGGAGTGAACATAGTAACAATGACAGTTCTTCATAGAAAATGTTCAATATTAGAGGGCCACATGTGGGTGTCTCCTAATTAAAGCAAAATGCTCATGAGAATTATTTTGTTACCTTTTTGTTGGTTTCATGTTCAAGGTCATCTGAAGTCTAAATTAGAGAAAGAAAATTATTTGTTTACTTCCTTCCCTAAAGGGCAAAATTATAAATATATTAGCTGGGTTTGTGTAACTGTTTAAATATATGTGAATTTATGATTCTATTTGTTAAAATGGGAAATTAGTGGAAAGCCATGGACCAAAAGAAAGAAAGAAAAGAAGATACTGAGCAGATATGATGACTTCATGGTTTTATATTTCCAAAGAGTTATTCTTAACACCATCTCCCTCCTTTGTTGATGGTTTTTACTTATTTAGATGCTTCCTAATAATAATTTCATTAGTGACTTAGTCATGGGGCTTGGGAAATGGATAATCAATGTGGCACCTCCTCTGATATATAAAGGGCAGCATGAGTGGTCACTCTTTAGTAGCTCAGCATTCCTGTCTGTGTATTTGCTATGGACTCAATGTTTGTGTCTCTACCAAATTCATGTGGTGGAACTCTATTTCCCAATGTGATAGTACAGATGTCCCCAACTTAATATGGTTCAACTCAGGATTTTTTTTGACTGTCTGATGGTGCAAAAGTGATACAAAAGCATTTAGTATAAAATGTGCTTCAGTTTTGATTGAATTCTTGATATGATGCTCTTCTGCGAAGCTGGGTGGCAGCAGTGAGCCATAGCTCCCACCCAGTCACATGATCCCAAGGGTAAACAACCAGCAATATACAGTGTACCATATTGCTAAGCTATGATTTCTGTAGGCAAGGTGTATTGAATGCATTTTCAGCCTATGAGATTTTAACTTTACAATGAGTTTATCAAAACCTCTTTGTAAGTCAAGGAGCATTTATATTTGGAGATGGGAACTTTGGGAGGTAATTCAGTCATAAGCACAGAGCCCTCATGACTAGATTAGTGCCTTTATAAGAAGAGATGAGAGAGAGTTTGCTTTCTCATTCTCTCTCCACCATGTGAAGACATAACTGGGCTCTCACCAAGAACTGACTGGCTAACACACTTAATCTTGAACTTTGTAGTCTCCAGAACTTTGAGAAATAAATTTCTGTTGTTTCCATCAACCAGTCTACGATATTTTTGTTATGATAGCACAGACTGGCTAAGACAATATTGATGAAGACTTCATGTAGTACAACAACACTCTTTGAACCTTAGTAGATACACAACATTCTTAATGTACTCCATATACGAGAAAAGGTAGAGTCTAGTGGCAATGCTTCTTTGACTTTGTTCATCACTACTCTCTCATCTTCCTGCCACCAAATCTATCCACCAGTATTTTTGTCTAATGTCTTCACAGAGCAAGTATCCTTGATCTCATCAAGACCACAGCTTCACATTACCATCATCCTGTCAGTTCTTGTCTTCTCAAGAAATTTCTAGGCATTCACCTTCTTTTTCCTGGAAGACTAATCTCTCCCTCTCTGCTGCATCATCCTTGGCTGTGTGCAAATAGGCTTCAGATTTCTTCACCCTACAAATAACACTCCCTTGACTCCTCTAGTTACCTTTAGCTACCAGCCATTTCCTGGTCCCATTCACAGCAAAACTTCTCAAAAGCATAGTTGGTATCCCTTCTCTTTCCAATACCCTTCTCCTGCCAGCGCTCCACTGAAACTTCAAGTTCACCAATGACCTCCATGCTACCAATCCATTTGTACCACTCAACACTCTTGAGTCTTTCTACTAAGAAACTCAAGAGCATTCCAAAGTCAATTGCTAGGTCCTTTTGTTAATAGTTTTCTCCTGATTTTCATGGGCCATATCTTGTTCTTTCCTAGCTCTGCTCTTGTGAACCCACTTTTAACTAGTGTTCCACTTGGGCCTTCTTTTTCACCTCCCCCGTGGATCATCTCAGTTATTTGCATTGCTTCAAATATGACCTGTTGAATTTCCAGCTCAACCTCTCTTCTGAATTCAGGTTATGATGATACTAGCAATGAAGATAATGAGAACAAAGATAAAAATAAGAAGATAACAGCAATTAAGGCTTTCATAAGTGCTACCATATACCAAGCCCTATTCCAAGCTCTTTTTTTTTTTTGGTGCTGGGAATTGAACTCAGGGGTACTCGACCGCTAAGCCACATCCCCAGCCCTATTTTGTATTTTATTTAGAGACAGGGTTTTGTATTTTATTTTGTATTTTATTTAGAGTTGCTTAGTGCCTTGCGAACACACGAAAAAAGTTCTAGTGAACTTTGAACTCGTGATTCTCCTATCTCAGCCTCCCAAAGTGCTGGGATTATAGGCGTGCACCACTGAGCCTGGCTTCATTTACACTTCATAATATCCCAATTAAAAAAAAAAAAGATTATGATCTTCACTTTGCAGATGAGGAAATGAAGGCACAGAGAGGTTAAGTTACTTAGCTAAGGAGAGACAGTTGGGAAATGAACCCTGAGAGTTAAATGTCAATGCTTAGCACTTTCCCTGGAGTATTTCACAGGCATCTTAGATGACCTGTCCCATTTGAAACTCCTGAATTCTTTCTCCACTCCAGTGGAGAAAGTGTCTTCCCCACTCCAGTCTACCCAGTCCCTCAAACAAGGACTCTAGAAGGTTATCTTGCTTCTTTTCTTTCCCTCACTCCCGACATTCAATCCATTGGTAACTTTTACCGTTTTTGCTTCCTTAATACATCTTGAAACCATTCCACCTTCTTTCTACCATCTGGTTTAACCACGAGGGGCTCTTTCTGTCCTAAATGTTTTTCTTGCTTCTACTCTTGTTTCCTTTTAGTCTCAATATAATGATCATCATGATCTTCTAAAACTCATATCTGGCTACAATGCTTCCTGTTTTTTCAATAGCTTCATATTTTGCTTTAAATTTAAATTTCTCATGATACCCTCTGAAGTCCTGTATCATGTAGTTGTTGCCTACCCACCTCATCTCATCTTGCTCTACTGTGTTCCTTCTTCAATCCATACCACTCACACCATCTTTGTGGTTGCTATTGCTGTGGTTCTTCTATGTGGAAAGTTATTCCTTTTTCTGTGTATGATAAATTCTTCCTTCTCTTTTAGGTTCTGGTTTTCTTATTCCTGCCACCTTGTTATTTTCATTAGTCTCCAATTTAGCACTCATTTTTATTTTCACAATAGCATTTATCAAAAATAGAACTGTATAATTATTGATTTGTTCAAGGTCTATCTCCTATGTCTCTAAAATGTAGAAGACTACAATCCACCTAAGGGTAGAAAGTCAATGTGTTTTGGCCCTTTTAAATTATGACAGCTTAGACTGTGTCTAAAAAATAATTGGTACTTAATAACTTCTTCTTGGATGAGTGTTTGGAAATATTTTTATGCTTACTTACATTAGGATGGAAATATTAATTAGCAGATATCCATTCAGGGGTATTTTATGATGATTCTAACAGGTGGACCATTGTCCCTGGAATGCTGCTGTTGTCTCTCTAGCTACCTTCCAAAGTACAATAGACAATATTATAAAAGGACGTAATAAATAATAATATTTAAAGGAGACTGGCTAAATGAATTATGGTCAATACTGGGCGTGACTAATAAGTAATTTAAATGTTCTTTTTAACTTAATATTGAGTATGTGTGAAATTTTGATCACCCAGCAGAAATTTCTATCCTGTGCAATTAGAAGGAATGATAAGCTACTTTATTCCTTTGTGGTTGAAACATTTCCAAATTTCATAATAGCTCCACATCATGAAAGAAAAGGGCCATGAAGACTCTGACCTTCTTGACACTATTTGCAACTGCTTCTTTGTGACCCAAGTCATCCGCAGAAAGTTCACTTCCAAATTTGTACTCAGGGTGAGCTTCCTCGTCTTGGTCAGCTGTGTGAACAACAAAGGAAAAATTTATGAACCCAAATTACTGGAAAACAGTCAGGTCTTTCCTGAAATCTCAGGTAGAACACGACAAAAGATTTCCATGACCTATGAACTGAAAATTTGAAATCTGAAATGCTCCAAAAATCCAAAATTTTTTGAGCAGTGTGATGTCAACACTCAAAAGTTTTCAAGTTTCAAAGTAATTTGAAACTTCAGTTTTTGAACTAGGGGTACTCTAAAAAGTAAAAAAAGAAAAGTCTATGCTAATATTTCAAAATCTGAAAAACTCCGAAATGTGAAACATTTTCATTCTCAAGTGCTTTGTATAAAGAATCAGCCCAGCCAGATGTAAATACCTGAGGACAAGGAGTGAGCCCCATACAAGTGGTAGACTTTAACAATTACAACTTTTAAAGAGTACACAAATGCATGTTATCGTTTCTGAAGGGTGCATGAGTGCATGAACACACTGCCACTATGTGCAATTTTGGTATTCCCCACTGCTTGTATCTTAGGGCCAGGAGTCACATGCTCTTCTGAGTCTAAACCTAGTCTAATGTTTGGGCACATACTTTCACTGAGAGCCTTTTCTATTTTCCACAACCTCTAGGCAGGCCTGCCCTCTTGAACCATGAGGATTTCCTTTTGCCCGATGTGTTAATGTATTTAAATTAGAGACTCTAGTCACCCATATATAGTTGGATCATTTGGTGGCACCAAGGTAATTTTAGCCAACTGGTTGACCAGAACTGAGGCCAAGTAGTTAAGGAAATCTAAGAATTGCCATGGGATAGAAGGGGCCGCTGTGTCATTAAAGAGAAATTCAGTGGATGATTCTGCCTTTTCAAGTACTTTCACATTGCTGTACTATCCCATGGGGTTATTTATATACAAAATAAAATTAGAATCTCAATTTTGGAATAACATGGGAGTTACCAGAGGCTATGTGCCTGCAGAAATCATTTAGCATATGTGCCCAGAAGGAAGGAAGGTGTCTTTCAGAATGATAAGTGGCTGGGCGTGGTGGCACATGCTTGTAATCCCAGCAGCTCAGGAGGTTGAGGCAGGAGGATCTAGAGTTCAAAGCCAGCCTTAGCAACTTGGGCTTTGTCTCTAAGTAAAATACAAAAAAGGCCTGGGGATGTGACTTAGTGAGTAAGTGCCCCTGGTAGAAAAAAAAAAAAAAAAGGAGTATAATCATACCTATCATACCTATTTCATTGGGCTGGATGAAGGTTAAATAAAGCAGTTATAAAGGCTGCCTGGTGCCCAATTGGTATTACAATGCTAGTTGCTATTATTATTATTAATCTATACTTCTTCTTAATTTATTCCATTATTCCATTATTTCTATAGTTTGTTTTACTAGATTATAGTATTGGTAATATTATATATTTTCAATTATCATCTTTAAATTTTAACCTCAACCATGGGGCTGATTTTGCTTAATATTTACTTTTTTGCATTTTAGGAGTATTTTGCGATCTGTTGAAATATGTACATATATTTGTGATACTTTATTCTTAAATCTAGTTTAGGTTTATTTATTTATTATAATTTATAAAATTTATATTATATTACATTATATTATATATTTATCATATGCAAAATAATATAATAGACATATGATATAATGGAATATAATACAATTGACAACTGTACTTTCTAAAAACAGCTACATTGACATCTGTCCTCAATGTGCTCGTCCACAATGTGATCTTGACACTCACTTCTTGAACTTGGGCAGTCCTAAGACTGCTTCAATTAATAAAGTAGAGAGGAAGTGATGCTGCACCAATTCTAGGCATAGCTGTTAAAGAATTCGGCAGCTCCTACTTCCTACCTCTTGGGACACAGGCTCTTGGATGGTCTACATAGGTACTTAACCACTGTGCTCTGAGAAGGCCAAATTACAGAAGTCCCAAGAGTGTGCTCTGCTCAGTGAATATAGTTAAGTTCCCAGCAGACAGCTAACATTCGCTGCCAGCCATGTGAGGGAGCCACTGTGGATAACCAGTGCAACCAAACCTTCAGATGATGCCAGTACCTGCACGAGAAGGTACTGTCATCTGCCAGTACCCGCACGAGAAGCCCAAAGGAGAACTAGCAGTAGAAGCCCAGGTGAACCACAAAACCACGAGAGATAATTATAAAGTGTTGTTTTTAAGTTTCTGAATTTGGGGGTGGATTATTACATAGTATTAGATAAATAGCTATTAAAGGCATCAATCAGATAATATCAGATATCTTTGTCCTCTCAAATCCTCCCTGCCACAACATAAACATAATGAAAGTATGTTGGTTCACAGTCAGGAGTCTAAGGGATTGTGAGTAAGATTAGTTACTTATCAAAGCTTACAGTTTTTAACACTTATTACTAACTTTCCTAAAATCACATTTCAAGTATTAGAATAATAAATGATTACTTTCCATTTAGGAATTTTAGTTTCTATTTAGTAAACTTTCCAATGGGAATTTCTAAATTATTGTATTTCTAAATTATTTAGCTTCATGAACTTGCTGAGTCTGGCTTTGAACTTGCAATCCTCCTATCTCAGCCTCCTGAAGAACTGAAATTACAAGTGTGCACCACCATGTACTTCCAGTTCCCATTTTAAACAAAACATTATGGTTGTGGCTCTATGGCAAAAACCAAAATACATAATTGCAAATATTCAAATATTTTGGGCTAGGATGCCTCTGCCTTTGGCAAGATTATCTACTTATATCGATAATTCTGAGCCATTGGTTATTTAAAGGAAATTAAACTTGGATTTTGTTTGTTTAGCGTATTTTGGTGGTACTGGATATAGAAACCAGGACCTCTTGCAAAATAAGCAGGTGCTCTACTGCTGAGCTACACCCCCAACCTGAACTTGAAATTTTAATGCTGGCTTTCAGTTTCTCAATCACTTTGTAAACACAAGCCAGTCATTTACCTGAAGTTCTTTCATTCTACGTTCCCAGTCTCTTACTACCATCAGCTCTGGCTGTAAATTTCTGCTGAACAGCTGGACACACACAAGGAGAGAGATGACTAAGCCAGTAACATCCAATGCCCAGGTAAGTTAGAAAAAAAGGATCAAAAATAATGGAAGATTGAGGTTGATCTGCAAATACGTGCCTTGGTATTAAAACCGTAATGTTATCAGTATAAAGGACCCATTGAGGGAAACTCATGTTTTACTTATGTTACAAAATATTGTAACATGTTGCTTGAAATAGCAACTCACCACTTTCTATTTCCTCTTCATTATCATCCTCTAAGATGCTAGCTGGAGCTGCAGATTCCCCAGCTTCCATCATGCTTTTCAAAGCCTCAAGCTGTTCTGTTATTATAAAGAAACAAGAAGGAGATAGTGATAGATGTTAGATCACTTACAAAACTTGGGATTTAAGACAGATATGGAGAGATAGAGATGAAGGAAAGGCAATATTGTTTCGGCATCTCCTGACCATGTCCTAAGGTTTAGCAGTGGTCACTTTCTCCTCTACTCCTGGTGGCCTTGGCTTTTTGTAAGGAATGTGCATTAACCACACTATACTCACATGAGGAAGGACCACTAGAACATGGTGAATTGTCCAAAATTCTGGTTACTGCATTTGAGAAGAGGATTCAGGATTTGAACCCAGAAAACAAACACCCATAATTTTGAGAATCTGGCATAGATCAAGATTTTCAAACAATTATGGTGAAGTGATAGATAACAAAATTTTAGGATAAAAGATATTTGCAACTAATATAACTGGGATTATTTTCCTAAGTAAAAAGCTCTTGCAAGTCAGTATGCTAGACAAATGAAATAACTTCTTTAAAATGGGAAAGTATGCATGGACAAATCACAAATCATAATGTACAAAGGAACTAGTTATCAAAAGATACAAATAAAATATTCAATTATTTTTCCTCAACTAGTTGGGAACACATCAAAGATGATCAATAGTCAGCATTAAGGACACTGCTGGGAAATAGTCTTGTACGGAATTAGAGATAGTATAACTTTATTAAAGAAAGCATAACAAGATACATCCTAATGTAAAATTCTCTTTCTGCTTCTCATTTTTCCCCCCTCAGGACCCCTCCAAATTCTGGCACTTGAATGTATGAATGTTCTTTTCCCACTGCATGAATGAGTCTATGTGCAAACGGAACTCAAATGGAAATGTGATAACTTTGCTATAGAAAGTATATATAACATCATAATTACACCTTTTCCCCCCAAATTTGATGGTTTTACAATAAATTTCATGTTAGCTGTACTGTCCAAAGATGTGCTTGTATTTATGCGCGCATTTGACTTACTCTTTTCAACTTCAGGTTTTAGCCGTTTATTTTTGATGAGTATTTTTCTTTTGAGGTCATTGGGGGATGGCAACGGCCTTCCTGGTTCAAGCTAGAGATACACGGAAAGAGCTGAAATTAGCAATGGTTGTGCTTCTCTATTCCCAGCACAGGAGCATGGGAGGCCTGGAGTCATACAACCCAACATCCACTAGATGGCAGCACCATTTTACGCTTTCTCTCTGGCAACCAATAGCCCACACCATTCAACGTGGTCTTAGAATAATGCAGCAAACGTAGAATCCTCTGTCTGTAGAGGTGTGTGGAGCTCCTCCAGTTTTTTCAGTGAAGCTAGGGTCCGATCTGGGTGGTGTTGCAGATCAGGGTTCTTCTCCATTTCAGGCCTTGCACCCTTTAGGTCTCTGATAAAGTACAAGGGTCACCCTGGGGGCTGGAATTGGCTCTCCTATGCTGGGGCAGGAATTGAAGAGGTTCCTTAAATCTCCCAAGAGCTGAACTGTATGGCAAGACTATCTGCTTTGTAGGCTGTTCTGACTCAACATGTGGGATTGTGTTTTGTGGGTTCAACAAGGGAATCAAGAATGGAATGGTCCTAATTATTGAAATCTAAACTCTACTGTGACTTTACTTACTTGGATTTAAATCCGGAAACTATGCCCCTTTTGGTTATTATTTCCATGGAACTGTCCCACATATAGACATCTATTCCCCACCCACTCATCTATACGCTCACCTGTCCGTCTTTACTGCCCTGCGTCTAGTCATTTCCAAAACTCATTTTTATCCTACAGATGACAAGCAAGACACTGTGCTTTCCTGTCTGTCTCGCCTCAAGTGAAAACCCTGGCTGCAATGCTGCATCCTACAGGCAGCCTAGTGGAACTGGTCCATTCCCCATGGGTCTCTCTTGCACCAGGACTTCTCCAACAAATATTCAATGCACAACAGTCAGTCTTCTTTCTTAGTTATGTGTTTACTTTTGTGTCCTGTTTCCGCCCAAACCCCAGCCCTCAAGACTGAAAGCTCTTCAGTTCAGACAGCTGGTCTTATTCCCATGTAAATACTACCTATGATTTCCATAACCACATTCATGCATCTGAACATCATTTCATTAAGAACACAGTGCTCTTTTCACAAAAGTAAGCACTTTACCCTAACCAGAGAAATAAACTGAGGGTTTAAGTTAAAGGAACAATAATAAAATAGCCAGGTTTGGTGATGCACACCTAAAATCCCACCTATTCAGGAGGCTGAGGCAGGAGGATCACAAGTTTGAAGCCAACCTGAACAACTTAGCAAGACCCTGTCTCAAAATTAAAAAAAAAAAAAATAATAATAGTTGCTTGGGATGTAGCTCAGCAGTAGTGCTTCTGATTTCAATCCCCAATACTAAATAATAATCAATTAAATCAAGGATGTTTCTTCATTTGGGTTTTTTTTTAGAATCAGCCTCTGAGACAAAGATTGATGCACTGATAGTTAACTTGGGAGATGGCCCCAAAAGACTCCAACAGAGTGGGAAAGTGAGAAAAAGAAGACAGCCACCCAATCAAAGGTGTGTTATCAAGCAAGTTATCTGTGTGGAAAACTGGAGCTTGTTCCTGCCAGAGAGCCCTGGGTGACAGAGGAGAACAGGTGTTCAGAATCAGCCCACCTTGGGAGTGATGGAGCATGAAGTAAGGGTGTTAATTCTCTGACACTTCTGGTCTGTCTTTCATGTGTGGACAGAGCAGACTCTAGTGAGCAGAGGTCACAGACACAAAGCTGGGGGTGCAGGCAGTTTGAGTCAGGCCAGGGGACAGAGAAACAGGAAATGCTTTGAGGTCATGGGCAGGGACCTGCTTCAACAGGCTGAACAGAATCAGATGAAGGAAGCAAAGGCTACAAATAGCCTTGTCTCCATATCTTTTCAGTTCTCTCAGGCACACTTCCAGGAAAAAAAAAAGAACTCATTAAACTACCCCAATATTCACCTGAAACACACAGCACCATTATCTTCTGCCACCTCATGCTACCACGCGTGGGCCCACTGGAGCAGCTTCCCAGTTGCATGTCAAATCTCTCACTATCATAGAGAGTTTTGTACTTTAATTGTGTTAACTGTCTTGCTACTCACAATGCCTTGTGACAATGAGTCTTAACCTCTTGGAGGTCACAGCTCCTCATAAAAATATAAAGAACCCTCTGGAATTATTATATATTTAAAACTTGTAGGTGATTAGAGTGAAATCAGAGGCCTCATGAAGGCCATCTATGGACCACTGACTAATATTCTTTATGTTATAAAAAAACTAGCAGGTATAAAATGAAGTCCAAAAATGTACATATTATTACCCTATGTACATATATGAGAACATTACCAGTGTGATTCTTCATCATGTGCAACCAAAAGAATGAGAAATTGTACTCCATTTATGTATAATATGTCAAAGTGTATTCTACTGTCATGTATAACTAATTAGAACAAATATTTTAAAAATGTATGTATCACTTTACCCAAGACTTTGTTTTGGAGTTGAAAACTTGAACTTCTGTATACTGTGACATCAATCTAGGGCATTTTCCACAACAACAGGCTCCCATGGCTTCTGAATACCAGGCAAACATTTACTCACCTGGAGGACTTAAAATACACTATGCTGGCAGCAGACTCTGGATCCATTAAATCAATCCATGGGTACAACCCTGCCATGGGTGTTTTTCACATTTCCCCAAGATGATTCTAACGTGTAACTTGAGAATAAGTACAGAATCTAGACTCTTGGCCTGGGTGCTTTATGAAACTTAAACCATGAGACCCCAAGCTCTTCCAAATTAAATTCATCTTTCTGAAACATGATAAAAATGCTTTTTGTACTGAAGAATTTAAATAAATATGAAAATCTTTAGCATCAGGCCTTCAGTGCTACTTGACCTTTCAAAAATGAATTTCAAAACAAATCCATTCATGCTAGAAATATGGTTTTCTAAAAATACATACTGGATGTGATTCAAGTGCTTGTTTCAACAGGAGATCCCCAAATAGATCTTCACAATATTTGGACATCTTGTACTGTTGATATTTGCTGGAGAGAAAGAAGTGGTATTTGTAAATTCAAACAACCATTAACCACCCAAGAATAAGAAAACACCATTGCTAGGCAATTAAAGAGTCTCATCTGCAAAATGCATGATCATCCTCAGAATATGAATGTGAGATACACTTTCAAATGCCAAACTTTAACTGATTCAATTAAAAAAGAAGTCACCCCCAAACTAAAACTGGTAAGAATACAACAATGTTTTTTGAGTTATATTCAAATCTCCCAAGTTAATGAAACTTGAAGCCAGGTGTCCAATCTTTGACCTTTTGTTTAAAGCAAGTGTTTCTAGACCAAGTGAAGATGACTTTCTTAGAGAGACAGGGTTTGCGTCAGACTCTACATACTTACTGGAAGATGAGTTGGCACTTAGCATTTCACAAACTACTCAGTTTTTTTAAAAAGATGTACTGCTAAGGTGAGAATGAGGAGTAGGAGTTAGGAAACAACATCACTTAGTGTTTTGGAGTAGAATGAATCAATATACCTGCAGTGATTTTCAAAGGAGAGAATTACAGGATATTCAGATGTGACAAATGCAGTTTCCTTGATGGCTTGAATTACATCCTTTAAAGACAAAAAGTGTTAATGAGAGAAAAGAGCAAAAACATTCAAGGCACCTGAAACTATTCAGAGTCTACTAATTGAGACTTTCTGGCAGAAACTTAATCCCAGCCACTCAGACCTGGAGAACCCATCTACCTTGATACCTCTAATGGTCCAGTCCCCTGCAACAGACCAAGTGTGCAGTTAATGATTAATGACATTTTTTTTTTACCCAAAGCTATTTTTAACACCTCTAGAATAATGGTACTATCAACTCACAAGAGATTTTTATTTAAGTGACCTCCTGGTTCCTTACCTGATAATCTTCTAAGCCAGGAGCTGAGGGTTCACCATTCTCCTTGAGAAGCTAAGCTTTGGCACAAGGATTTCCCCAACAGATCCCTCTTTAACAACTCCCACCTCTGGAGAACTGTGTTGGTAATAACTTTAGGACTGTTGGAAACTTGTATTGACTTTCCTCCATGTTTGCGGATCAGTCTTGGGCTACATTTCATTAATTCAATATAGATCTCTGTACACTGATGTGACATTTGCAATATTTTCTGTTTCATATTGGCCTGATTAATATGGGGAGATGTTTCAGGGGATGGGTTTTGGTTAAGCACCATGCCAGGTAAAAGAGTGTGCTCAGGATCTCCCTTGCAGTTGAATGAGCTGAATGTATCCTCTTCCCACTCTCTCTCTGAAATTAGAGAGGCCTTATAAGATGGTGAGCCCAAGTCTCTACTTTGCTTTAGAAAAACAGGTGTAAAAGCAATACTTCTACAACTAAAGCATTCTCTTTGGTAAAAATCCTCAAGTACTTAATAATTTGTGGCTAACCACAGGGCAAGCTCTTTACTCAATGGATCAGGAAAATATTCTACCTTAGTTATCCAGGGGAGTTCATTTGAAATGATAATGCTCAGGGTCAGGTAAGCTTGGAATATTTTATGGAAGCATCCTTATGGATGAGTTGGTCATTTAGTTATTCTTTTTTTTTTTTTTTTTGGTACCAGGGATAAATCCAAGGGTGCTTAACTACTGAGAAACATCCCCAGACCTTTTTGTGTTTTTTATATTGAGACGTGTTTCACTAAATTGCTTAGGGCCTCACTAAGTTGCTGAGAGTGACTTTGAACTTGTGATCCTCATGGCTCAGCTTTCCAAGCCACTGAGATTATAGGTGTACAGCACCACGCCTGGCCATTTAGTTATTCTTGCTTAAAATTTCTTCCAAGGTAAAAATGTTCGTGATTTTAACTGTCCACTTGACCAAGAATTATTCCTTAAGGAAAACTCTGGTGCTACCCCGGGGTTGCCCTTTGCTCAGTCCAAGCTAAGGGGGAATGGCCTGCTTTTTCAGCTATGCTTCCTTATTATTCCTTAATTCTCTAAGGAGAGGTCATAGCTTTCCCTGTCACTTTAGTTGGCTGTGCAAATTCACAGCTCCCCACTTGCATATCCTGTTGGCTCTTCCCAGGAAACATAATCTTGAGCAACTGCTGATTAAAATCTATCAACGCTGTGGCTAAGAGAAATGATATGCATGGTGTTACGGGTACAGGACCTAGGTATCTGGGTTTCTGAAAACATCTCTGGTGATTTTTCACATGTAGAGTTGAGAATCAATTGTTCCAGATGTTGCAATATCCATCCTGAGCTATACCAAAAGAACAGAGACAGGTGGATCTGACATATTGGCCAATCACAGAATTGCTTTGTTTGACTTATCTTTTGGCAAGTTATCAGAGGCATATTGAGGAATGCTCTAAGAAATCATCCTTCAAATCAGACATGAATATCAATCACCATTACTGAGATGCCCATTCATAAAACTACAGATAGATTCTTCTTGATGAGGATCCTTGATAGCAAATTTCTCTCTGGTGTCAATTCTGATAATAATTGTGCTTTTCATTTATGAATCCTGTAAATCACATGTTTGTGCAAGATTATAAGATTTCTTGACAAGCATCTATAAACTCTAACCTCAAGTGACCTTATTCTTACAGGTCCTATCTATCCATAATATACTTTTTTTCCTGTATTTATTTTTTATGCTGCTTTTAAGTCCTTCAAGAATAATGCAAAGTAAGCAAGAAAATAAGTAGATAAGAATATGAATTTTTTAGGTAAGTAAACTAGGAGACTGCTGGAGAAACCTCGTTAAGGCAATTGTTGCCATATGAAAGCAGGAAAAATAGCACAAGGGAATATTAAGAGAAGATAACACTTGTCGTGTATCTCTCCTCAAAATTGGAAGAAAGAAATATGAAGGCACAATGCTTGAGAAAACAAAAAAAATATTTTCCACCTCCCTGTTGCCTGCTATAATACAGAAGTTTGGAAAAAGCTGTGGCTGTGTAATTTTCAAACATACCTTAAAAAGGATATCTGTACACATTGCTTTTCCATGAGTTATTATTGGTTCTTGATCTTCACCTTTTCCATCCCAACAGTCAAGTTCAACACATCTAGGAATACAGCAAAAATAACAACATGGAATCTTTATAATAGAATAGTGTATATACAAACTCCAACAAAGGCATCAAAATAAGTTTTTTCCTTAGAGAGCTGGAAATCGGGCCAATTACACAACATGGTTATTTCATGCCATATATAGCCTAAAACACATTATTCTGACAATAAATTATTATTATTATTATTATTATTATTATTATTACTACTACTACTACTACTACTACTACTATTACTTTATTTTGGTACTGGGAATTGAATGAACCCAGGGATGCTTTACCACTGAGCCACACCCCCAAATGTTTTTATATTTTATTTCCAGACAAGGTCCCCATAATTTGATTAGTTAGGGCCTTGCTAAGTTGCTGAGGCTGGCCTTTAATTTGCAGTCCTCCTGCTTCAGCCTTTGGAGCTGCTGGAATTACAGGAATGTGCCAACACATCCAGCTGACATTAAATTATTTTTAATTGTATTAAGTGGGATCATGTTACTTTCACCATGTAAGATTTTTTTTTTTTTTAGTGATTAATACTCAAGTATTCAGAGGAAGTATGTGAATAGAAGTAGGGAGATGTGGTTAATTTCTTTTGAAAGTATTTCTACATACAAAAATTGTGTTTTAAAAAAATAAAGTTTTGGTTAATTGATAACCAAGAAAAAAGTCATAGTGCAGCTTCATTTCTTATTTTTCACTTTCAACATTCTGGCCATTTTTAAATCTCAAATATTTGCCCACAAATGTAGAAAACATTTTTAGTAGTCTCTTCTCAGAGAATAAAATTTCTGAACTGTTAACATTAAATTTGCAAGTACCTAGAATTAGTAAAAGCATGACTTCTTCGTTTTTTTCTTTTCTTTTTGGTATCAGGGATTGAACCTACTGAGCCACATCCCCAGCCCTATTTTGTGTTGTATTTAGAGACAGGGTCTCACTGAGTTGTTCAGTGCCTTGCTGTTGCTGAGGCTGGTTTTGAACTCACGATTCTTCTGTTTCAGCCTCCCAAAGTGCTGGGATACAGGCATGCACCACCACGCCTGGCAAAACATAACTTCTTAAAAATGTAGGTTTCTGGGGGTCCTGTTTAAATTTATAGTAAAAAAAATAATATCTTTTGAATCATAGGACAATGCTATATTGTCCTCTCTTTCTCAAGGTTAAATGACCATCAGAATTCATCAAACAGAAGGACAAATACTGTTTTCACTCTGATTACTATTTCTTATTTCAGAGAAAAATAAATTACACTAGTCTTCCCTTTTACCCATGATCAGCAGTGCTCTGGAAATATTAATTGGAAAATTCTAGAAATAAACAATTCATAATATTTTAATTGTACAGCATTTTGAGTAGCATAATTAAATTTCTTGCTACCCAGTTTCTGATGTGAATCATTCCTTTGTCCAACATGTCTACACTGTATACACTACCCACCCAGTAACCATTTAGTAGCCTTAGTTATCAGATCAACTGTCAGGTTACCCCATTGTGCTCAAGTAATGCTTATTTTACTTAGTAAAGCCCCTAAAGCATGAGGTTAGGGATGTGGTCAATTTTATTACAGTACATTTTTTATAATTTTTCTGTTTTATTATTGTTGTTGTCATTAATCTCTTATTGTGTTTCATTTATAAATAAAACTTTATCATAGGTATGTACGTATAGCAAGAAATAGTATATAGAATTAGATACTATACATAATTTCAAGCATCTATTGGAGGTATTGGAATATAACTCCTATGAGTAAGAGAAGACAACTATAAATTAGATAGCACCGTATTACTCCCCAACCCCTGCCCAAATCGCCATCGCTGAGTTTCTGACCTGCAACCAGCCAGGAGAACTTGTCTGTACATTTCTACTGAAGACTTCCCACCAAACTGTCGGCCAGTGAGATAAGTGTTATGGGAAGAACTGATGAAGTAGTGAGCCAAAGGATGGTCCATTTCTTGGTAAAGTTCTAAGCGATCTAGGAAGACTGGGGCATTTTCATCTGACATCAGATATCTGCAAAACCCATCACTTGATATAAGTCCTAGGGGAAAAAAGAACATCTTAGTAGCACCTGTACCTCTGAAGATGCGCATCTCATTTTATTCACAGAAGGAAAGTTGGCTTGTAGAGTAAGAGTAAAAACTTCCTTATAGTTACCTTCCTAAGAAACTTCATCTTTCAGAACTTCAATAAAGTCATAAAATTGCAAATTATAAGTAACACAGGCATTCAACAAAGAGGTGACATTTTTTTTTTTTATATCCAAGACAGTAGAAGTATATTGTCCTCCAAGTTCAAAAATACAGTGCTATAAGCGCTGGTGACAAGGGGTCAGGGGACTTTCTCTAGTTCTGCTTCTGTCACTCCCTTCTTATGTCCAGGTCTCAGCTTCCTCTTCTGACAAGTAGGGAAAAAATACTGGTCCCATCTGCTTTTTAGAATCGAATGAGAATATAGAGAAGAGATGCTCTTTAAAAAATGGAAATAATATTAATTATAAGTCAGTATTGTTCTCATTGAATTGGAAAAGAGATTTTTCCTGGATATGGTGTCCTCTGAATTTAAACAAGTTTATTTTTCTATTTTATGTAAAAGGTAGTGGGTAAGTATGCAGGGATCATTGAAAGGTGGCCCCAAGAGCCCTTGTTCATTTCAATTGCACTTTTATGACACAGGGCTGGGTGTATGTCAGCTGTAGGACAGGCCATTATGTTTATGCATCTTCTCCCACCCTTCAACTACTAGCAGCCTCAGCTTTTTGCTTTTTTTTTATTAAGCATTTGCAAGTTATGAACCGATTTCAAGTTCATGAAAAGTACAGATGATAGCATAATAAACAGCTGTAGAGCTACACCACACATTTGTCAGATATGAACATTTGTTTTATTGCTTTACATTTTTAAAATGAATACATAATTACAAATGGCACTGCAATGCCCTGGTGCCCCGCCTCAGTTCCATTTAAATGAACTTTCTGCTGATATGTAATTAACCACTTCTCTAGCTTTTGTGTTTAATATTCCCAAAACAGTTTCACAGTTTCACCTATGCATTTATTCACGCACATATTTATCAGAACAATAGACCATTTCAAATGCTTTTGAATTTATAAAAAAGCTATCCCATTGTATGCATTTGAAGTTGCTATTTTTCTTATATGTTTCCTTGGGACTTATCCAGCTGACATAAGTAGTTGTTGTTCATTTATTTTTCATTGTACAGTAGTCCACATTTGAATGTACTCTAACTTATTATCCATTATCCTATTGATTCATATTTAGGTCACTTTTAATTATACTTGAAAGTATGCAGTGATAGTTTGCATACCTCTCTCTTTGAGCATATTCATTAATTCTAAGAGCAGGTAGTTTTTGAGGCATTGGGATAGATGTAGTAATAGAAAAAAACAGACAAGTTCTGCTTTCATGAAACTGACACATTATGGGTGAGATATATAAACAAGTGAACAAATAAATATGTCATAAAAGTTCTAGAAGGACAAAGAAAGCAGGAATAAAGATGATGAAGAATGGCAGCATGCTGTGTTAGCTATGTGGCCAGTAAAAGCCCCTCTGGGGAGGTAACTTACATGCATGGTAAGCAAGCCACATGCACATAAGGGGGTGGGAAGCCCCATTCCAGGCAGAAGGATCATCAAGTGCAAAGACCTTGATATAAGAGTGTGTGTGTCAAATTTACTCAATGACAGCAAGATAGAGTGAGTGACCTAGGAGGAAAGTGGCTGGAAATGAGTTTGGAGAAGTATTCAAAGTCTCATGAGCTGGACTTCAGTCCTAAGTACTATCTTTGGATTTTATTCTAGGTATGCTGGGAAGCTTTTGGACATTTTGAAAAGAGGAATTAATTGGTCTTGGTTTCAAGAGGTTTACTCTGGCTTCTGTGTAGAGCATAGCATTGAGTAGAAAAGAAAACCAGTTAGAAGTCAACTGGTTGCCTGGAGAGGAAGGATGTAGGCTTGCGTAGCCTGATAGAATGGAGATCCTGACAGGTGATTTATGTTGAGGCTGGATCTCGCAGTTTTGCTGCTTGATCAGATATGCTGTGAAAGAATTAAACAAGTTCAGGATGATGCCCAGGGTTTGACTTGAAAAGCTGAGTGAATAATGGGACCATTTTACGGGCAGGGAAAGGAATAGATCTGGAGACGGGGAGAATCAAGGCATGTTGTAGAATACATTGGAAATGCCCACTCAGCATCCAAACAGACAGTTCTGTGGCAGGTATGTAGTTTTAAGTTACAAGTCAGGACTGGAGGGCTTAATTTGGAAAATAGATGCATACGAAAGAAATTTCAAGCCACTGGCCTGCATGAGCTCACTCAAGAAGTGAGTACCAATGGAGCAGAAGTCTGAGCACTAAGCTCTGTCACTCTGACATCCAGACTTTTGAAAACATACAAAAGATTCTCTACCTACACTTTTTTGATGTGTGAATGGTAATTCTGTAGACTTTGAGGACTTGGAAGATCTTTAGAAAAATAACCGAAGACACACATCTACCATAACAGTCATTACATTGCCAAGGAATCGTCAAGTCACCTGGTTTACCTTTTGAACAGATCAAAACTGCTTGCAAGGCAGGAGGCATTTCTTATACAGTTTTTAATTCCCAGAATTTAGCACAGTGCTTGGTACCCAGTAAGACCTCTACAAATTTTAAAAAATGACAGTAGGGGCTGTGGGAATAGGTCATTGGTACAGCATATGTTTAGTATATGTGAAGTCCTGGGTTCAATCCCAAGAACCCAAAAAAGACAACAAAAGCAAAAATCACAGTAGTGAAGAGAAATAGTAGTAAATGATTATGTGAGCCCCATCATATTACAAACAGGGCAACTGGGGCCCAGGAGGCCATTCTCTTGCTTGAGATTACACAGTAATAGGGTAGTGACATGAATCTCATCACCTCTACTACTGCTCCTCCCTCTGCTTGAATTACATATAATGTAGGCTAAATTATAATATTCAGAATATTGATAGAGAAGGAAATAATGATGTACTCGGAAAAAAAATGTAAACGTATGACTATATCCAAGGAAAATCCCTGTCATCAGGTATGGTGGGCCAGACATACCTATAAACAGGTCCTATATATGTCCTGAGAACAAATTGCTTAGCCACCTTCACAGGCAATAGATATAAAAGAGAAGGAACCCATTATAACTGGGCATGGTGGTGCAGGCCTGTAATCTCTGCAATTTGAGCAAATAAGGCAGGAGGATTGTAAATCCAAGGCTAACCTTGGCAATTTAGTGAGACCTTCTGCAATTTAGCTAGACCCTGTCTCAAAATAAAAAATAAAAAGGGCTGGGGATGTAGCTCAGTGGTACAGAACCCCTGGCTTCAACCCCCAGTACCAAGCCAATAAACACATACATATATACATAAGTAAATAAAAATAAAAGAGAAAGAACCCATTCTAAAGAGGAGGAAACTGAAGCCCTGAGATTCATGAGCACAAGGAAGAGATAGAAGCTAAAGCTGGATCTCATTTCAGTGTCTACTGAGACATGAGGCCAGTAGTGTCCAGTTATGATAGCGTCATTCCTCTCACCCTCAGCATGTGCTTCCCAGTGCTATGGCACTGACCTTCAAATTCTTCTCCATGCCTTTCCTTTGACAAATATTCAGACAACACATTGTTTCCAAAGTTTCATTGAAAGGGTCAAAGGTCCAGAAATGCCAACAATTTGCTAAAGTAATTCCTGATTATTTAATTTCATGTCAGTGGTTTTTATCTTCCATTCCAGAAATCAAATGAGGGGTGAGAGGGCACATCAAATCATGTGTTAAATTTAATTTGCTTGGTGAAACAAAAAAGAGGAAAAGAAGGTGCGAACTTTACAGACTGAAATTGTTTTCACAGACTGCAAATAGGAACACTATTTGGCGTTCTTACATTTTAAGCAATATTCAAAAGATCTAGTACATGAAAGTATGTAGGGAAAATATACTATGTTTAGTAGCACAATAAATTTAATGGTATATCTCAGGCACAAGGACTAATTTTGAAGAAAGGTAATTTACGCTACCTTCAGAGCAGGAAAAAAAATCAGTTACCAATATGTGGCTCTAGGGAGCTCCAAATCATTAATAGATACCTTTAATTAAAAACCCAAGAGCTTTAAAAGTTGCATATTTTCTTGTTTCAAAGAAAAATTTCTTTTTAATATTTTTTATTACCTTTTTTCTTCAAATCTTCATCAGGCTCATACATCTCAATGATCTGCATTGCCCTTTTAACATCATAAAATGGGAATAAAATTTCATTCAGTCGAGGATCTCGTTGATGCTATGATGAGAAAATAACTCCATTTAGGTTGACATTTCTCACCCTGGAGGCATTTCACATTTCTAAGTATATAATTTCTAAAACAAGATATAACTAGACTATCATGTTTATAATGACAAAGATTGGACTTCACTGCCTGTCTGTCTTTTTTCCCTAAAATATACTTCAAAAGGTCCAAATTTGGGAGTACTCTGTTGGTTCCTCTCACTGAACAGGAAGGAGAGGAAATATGGGGGCTTTTCCCCCCTTCAAAAGTTGAAGGCTGTATAGGATAGTGTGTGTGCCCACAGTTTGTCTTCTATTTTCCATATCATATTTGTTATGTACAGCTGTCTATAAAAAGTGAGGTCAAAACATTTTATAATATTAAAAATTTAATGTTAAGAATAGTTTTAAAATGAAGCAAAAAAAATCAAAAATACTTCCAATAAATAAACAGATCATATATTAACTTAAGTGACAAAGCAAAACCAAAATCAAAACAATTCCAAAAAATTCCCCTAATATTAGACAGGCAAACATGACTTCATTTTTATTACATCTTTCTATGTCAAGAAGAAACTTCTTGGAGACCCTGCAAATTTCATTTTCTCAAGTTCATATTTATTCAAAATAAATCAATTGTCATGGTGAAAGTTAGAATAAGGAATATTGATAAGCTATAAACCATATAAAATCTGTATTTAAATACAGTAGTTTAGAAGCATCTTGTTTGCTATGAACTTTTTTTGGGGGGCGGGTACTGAAGATTGAACCCAGGGACACTCAACTATTGAGCTACATTCCTAGCCTTTTTAATTTTTTTGTACTATTTTGAGACGGGATCTTGCTAAATATCATAGTTGAGCCACAAATTTTCGGTTCTCCTGTCTCAGCCTCTCAAGTTGCTGAGATTACAGGTGCACATAACCATGCCCAGCCTCACTATGAAATTAAACTCAGTTTTCCTGAGAAAACTATCTGGGAAGAATGTACATGACATCATTTTTCAAATTGACACTTAAGATGCTTCTGGAGCTGCTTCCTGAAAGGAAGTCATCCTGATTTCACAGGTATAGTGACATGTCCTTACTATCTGACTTAGCTACAATCTGTGTGTGTGTGTGTGTGTGTGTGTGTGCGCGCGCGCGCATAGACAGTGGATCCATTAAACTTTCTTACTGTAGATGACAGGTTTGCATTGTGTTCTTGGTAATATCTTGAATAAATGAATGAATGAATGAATGAATGAATAAATAAATAAAAAATAAATAAATAAAGCAAACTTCCATGGACTAATGATTGATAAGCAGATGTGAGCAAGATCTTGTCAATAAAGAGAACCTTAGCGACAATTCTGTTACCCAAATATATGCACAGACTTTGACAGACATTATTGGAAAGGTATTTTAAAAAGTAATGGTTAAAAGTTCATATGGATTTCCCTTCCCCATTTGTTTTGGGATGATCATTTGGAAGGAAGTCTATATTGACAATGAATGCCTTTGGCCAATGGGACACGATATCATTTCCTAAAGCATAGGTGGTCTTAGCCTTTTCTCATTTTCCCACCTCCCATCATTGAGTGAAGAGTGTTAAATTATAAGGAATTGGTATATTTTGGCAATTTATCCCAATGAAGCATGCTTCTGTTGTAATCTGAGAAATTAAAGCTCATAACAGCTTACAACCATGCAAATGCCAAAGCAGAAACTGTTATATTCATAATGGGTCTTGAGAACACAAAGAACAAAAATGATGGTATATGCACAGAAAAAGATATTGTGAGGTGGGCCGTGAAGTGCCAGGCAAGTGAAGGCATGCTGCACCTTGTATAGAAAATGAGGCCGTCATGCAGTACAGCCTTCTGTTGAAGGGGATGACCAGCTGCACCCTGAGTAAGAATGCACTGTTTAAAAAGAAACAAAACAAAACAAAACAAAAAAATCCTCTTTCTAGGCACATCCTTTGTCCCATAAACAGTATAATGGAAGATCCCATTTTAGACCTCAGAGTGGTCAACTTATAGTTGGCCACTATATTTCTCTTCCATATTAAAATGAAGTCTTTTGACTTAGAGATATGCTCACTGATAAGCATTTTGTACTGATGGAGATGATGGGGCAAATCCATATGAATTTAAAAAGTGACAGAAAGAAGGGATATTCAGCTACGGAGAAGGAAGAGATAGTTGGGGAAAGAAGGAGAGGGAATCCAAACATTTTAATGGATGAATAGATAGATAGATAGATAGATAGATAGATAGATAGATAGATAGATAGATGTATTCTAACACTGTCACTCAAAGTGTGGACTGTGGATAGCAGTAGCAATGTCAGCAGCACCTGGGAAACTTGTTAGAAATGCAGATTCTCAGTCCCCCATGCCTGGATCTACTGAATCTGATTCTCAGGAATCCAGGTTTTCAGTGATTCTGATGCCTTCAAGTTTAAGAAGCTCTAAACTGTAATAGTATGGATCTTAGCACATTGCATATCCATGCGAAAACAAAAAAAAAAGTACCTAAGATCTACAAAAACGACTCTTAGTTAAACCCCATTAAAATGTGTTAGAGGACATGATATTCATTCAATCATCTATCAGAAGCAATAGCCAGGAAAACTGAGCCCTACAATGTATTTCTCATAATCCTCTATTCTAAAAATCATATTCACAGTGCAAATCAGCATGCAGGGCAGAGAACATGAAATTGCATTTGTCTTTTCATCTATTCTGCCAGATAATACACTCTCTTGCTTTTCCTAAAATTTTCACATTTAAAAAAATTCTGTATAATCCAGAGGCAAGGAAATAAATGGTAAGGTTTACAATTAGAGTCACAAAACTACAGTTTTTATGTAAAAATGCAATGAGGAGAAAATGATGTCCAGGTAATCTCAGAGTAATGAGATTGCAGAAGAGTTGCACTTAGACACAGCACTATGAGGCAGATTGTTCACAGCTCTGAGGAACCATCAGTTTTCAATCAGATAAACAATGTACCCAGAATATTCACCTCATGGTATCCAGTATTTTGTAAAATGAGATTCTAAATAGCTTCCAAAAATAGGTCAAAAAATTGTGTCCAAGTAAATGAGGAGATAATGAACGGGTCCCCATTATACTCTCCTTCCCAAGAAAAGGCATCGATTGACTTCAATACAGGTAGCATTGGGGGAGATGGGTGTTGATATAAGTAACTTTCAAAAAAGATATAAGAAAGAGAAAGGAATAATTGGCAAGGATAAGCTTACTCATAAGATGAAATATCTCTTTCATTTCTCTCTTTGCCTGTGTATTAAAGAATAAAGATATTGTGAAAGGAAATAGATGCTGAGTCCTTTCTCATATATTTCCAAATGCAAAAAATAAAAAACAAAAACCAAGTTTAGCCCTAATGTGATCATATGATAGTTTATCACAGGGGAAGGTAACTAGCAAAAGAAAATAAAGCCATCCTGATTAAGGTGGCCATGTACCACCTTTTTCTTCTCTTCTTTTTTGATCTTTCTTTCCTATCCTCTATGCATCCCTCAATTCTGCAGGGTCTTAGTTTTACCATCTTTGTAAGAAGTCAAATAGGAAAATGATGGCAATATTAAAATCAAGTTAGTTTCTCATTAGGAATGGAGGAAAGGAGTTGGAACTAATTGAAGCCCAGAGACTTTAGTTTTGCCATACACGAGCAATTGTGTTGACAGTAGATCTGACCATGTGGCAACTCCCCTGTAGTGCCTCCACTAGCATTCCTAGACTTCAGTTTGTTATTTTCATAAATTTGGTGAAGAAAGCTTCCCTGTGTCCATTGGTGGGACCTAGAGATATGCTGTGGCAAAATTTTAGATGTGATTGATGGTTTTCCATGACTAAATTCTTTATCAGAATACACACACACACACACACACACACACACACACAATTCCCATATTTTTCCCACTCACGCTAAGCATTACAAAGAAGAATCCAGTAATCTACTAGACAGTGCTGCACAAACTTTAATGTGAAGAGATCAGATTAAATACAAACTCTGACTTAGAAGGTCTGGGTGGAGTTGGAGATTCTGTATTTGTAACAAGCTACTCCAGTGATGCCAGTGCTGCTGGTCCACAGATCACACTTTTTAGAGCAAAGACCAAGTAGATACTGAAAAACAGATGAGGAGGCAGATGTAAAGCTACCATTGACAGACTAGTGAGTGTTAATGGCATGGATAGAGAGGAGACCCCTACAGAGACCAAGGTAGCAAATGATAATTTCTTCTTCCTTCCCACCTCCTGCAGGTACACATGAGTACAGTGAACAAAACATTCCATAGAAAGAATAAGAACATGTGGGAGCCAGCATAGCATTTGTTAATGTGAAGGGGATTTCTTTTCCTATTATCAGTTGTTTACTGCTGTTGGCCATGTGTATCTATAGCTTTTGCTTTCCTGATTGGTTCTATGGCTACCTTGATTTACTCTCTTATAAATTGAGTTTTTCAGTTAACTATTTTTGATATCAAGGTAGACCATCAACAACTGCATTCACAGAGGCTAATGCCTTGTGCTTTCCAGTGTTTCTGAGTTTTCCCTGTCTTATTGCAGGACCCAAGGCTTCCAGTGCAATGGTGAACACTGGCCTGTTGAGATTATATGGCCAAGGCATTTTCAAAATGTTGAGATCTAATCTTTTGGATCATAGTCCCTTATGTTCCAAGGCCAGATCCCCTCTTGAGAGAGCTCAATCTGCCCCCTTTCGGCATAAGTTTTGAAAGGAGACACAGCACAGTTAGGTTCACATTTAGCAACTATATTTCTCTTCTGCATTAAAATTGTCTTTTGATTTAAAGATAAGTTTTTATTTTATTTTTTATTTTTGGAGAGATTGGGCAAGTGTAGGACTAAAGAATGTGAGTGTGAAGTGTTGGCAGAATGTTCTCTGGGTTTGACAACTTCTTAAAGGAGACTCTCATATTTTTGTCTAGTCCTTCCTGCTGTGTTCACTAGGACAGAAACTGAGGAGATTCAGGGGCAGAAAATTTGATCAAAAATAAAGGCTCTCTAACTTCCTAGACTGGCTTACAGTTTCTATCACCTGAAGAAATCTAGAATCACACTGATTCCATCAGTCCCACTCAAAAACGCAAGCCACCGTCTTACTGTCAAGGAGAAGCCAAGTAGAAAGAAACAAAAAAAATGTGAAAGAATACAATTGTTTACTGTCATGGCAAGAAATAAAAGCTTGACTATTAGTATAGAAAATGGATGTCAAAGCAATAAAATATGGGAATCAGATATATTTTTTAAATTACATAACGTCTTAAAAAATTTAAATACAAATTGAAACATTTTTAAAATAAAATTTTCAACAAATTTTAACCATAAAATTTAAATGAAAATTTTAAATAAAATTTTAAAAATCATATAGAAATTGAAAGAGTGATCATTGGGTAGACCAATAAAAACAACCCATAAAAGGAAATGTATCAGGTATGAGCCAAGGAAGGCTGCACCTATCCTCAGGGCTATTTCTGAATTTGAACATGAAATGTGGTATGAAGGTCTCCGTTTAATTGATGGCTGGTTGCTGGCTCGGTCCCACGTCACAGCACTTAAGAAGCCTTATTTTAGGAAACCACAAATTGATGATGCAGTAGATTTTCTCCTCTCTGCTATCTTCCCTTGTTAGTAGGAAGCCCATTCCTGCCCATGTTACCAAATTCAAGATGATCAATTAACCAAAGTGCATGAGGAAACTAAGGAAAATAAAACAACAAAACAAAAACCACAAAAGGAGGAAGAGAGTGGAGGGGTCCAGGAAATAAAGCAAGGCAATTTAATTTCTGAGCAACTGTGGCATAAGAATGTGGATTATATCTGGGTAAAGATTTTGAATATAATATTCACATGACTAGAAACTAGTGGAGTGAAAAACTTGAAACATTTTCAAGTAAAATGAATATTGCATTGTATTGAAAGGATGACTTAAAAATGGAAGCCTCTGTGCAGGCATATGGAATCCCTTCTCTATTTTGCCTTAGTGCATTTAGACTCTGGTTGATATGTAGTTCCTAAAGTGTGACCCTAAATTGCAAGCCACTGAACCTTCACAAGGAAGGAAAAGAGAAGACCTCTGGCAAAAATGTGATTTGTTTCTACAAAGTAGCAAATCACTGACTACCTCTTGTTTTTTTCTTAAGATAATACCTCCTGTCTAGCATGATACCATCTTTTCCTCTTGTTTTTTGCAGTACTGGGGATTGAACTCTAGGCTTCTAACATGTGAGGTGGGCCCTGTACCTCTGAGCTACATTCCAAGCCCTTCTTCTTTTCTTTTCTTTTATGCTGAGGATCAAACATAGGGCCTTCTAAGCACGAGCCCTACCACTAATGTACCTCCCAGGCCCATTCCTACTTTTCTAATGATGTTTCTTTATAGAATATGATGATCGACTTAAGTTATTTTGGAACAAAAATAAAATGCCTATCTGTCACTCAAACTGTTCTTATTATTCATGAATTGGAAAAAAGAGATTTCTTTTCCTAAGAGCTTTGATGGGTTTTGCTGAAGAGAAAAAAAATTTTTTGTACATGTAAAGAAAAAAAAGTTCATTTCAGTTGTAATAAAAGTTGCGACTTTTAGTTGTCCTAAAATATTTTTCTCTTGTGCTTATGTAAATTTTGTCAACCAGTTTTGGTAATTAAGTGAATTATGTTCTAAAATTAGCTCTGAGCTTTTTATAAAAATAAAAAGCAAAAATTTAACCCGCAACCCAATTGGCTTAATACTCAATAGATTATTTTCACCCAGGAACTTAAGTGTTTTGCTTGTTGTCAAAATATTCTATCAGAACCTACATATTTTTCTTACATGCAATCCATTATAGACAAAAATAAAGCTCTCCAGTCCATGCAAAGGGTATGATAGAAAGTTAGCAATGGAGAATCCAATTACAGTGTGATAAATTCAATCCATTCTCTATTTAATGGAATCAACAGGGGAAAAAAAAGTATCTTAAATATCATCTTGCAAAACACATAGACACACTTAATTAAATAAATATATTAAAAAATACACACATACACACAGAAGCAGAGCTTTATATTACAGCGGAAAACCAACAAAAAGCAGTGTGCAAAGCCAATGTAGAGAAAGCACATGTACACACGGGCAGGAGCTGATTTTTGCACCTGGTAAAGCCATCATAGAAAGATCAGCAGGTCAGAAGCAGAGCAAAGAAGGGCAGAGGGCACAGGCATGCAATGAGGACACTGAGGACACAAGCCACTGCACACAGACTTTATGGAGTTAATGTATGAAAAAGCTTACTTCATTTAGAAAGCTCACTAATTGGTCTACCGTTAAATAATCAGTTTTGTCTCCATTGCTGAAAAGAAATTTATTAGAAAAAGTAAGTTTTTCTATACGATGCTACAGTAGGCACGATTTACATGTTGACATTTGTTGTTGATAATTCTAATCTTATTGTCTAACCCTGTCATAGTGGCAAATTCTTAAAATGGCCAGACTCTTTGTAAGGGGGAAAAACCCAACAACGACAAAGAAAACACTCCCACTACATCACAGAAGATGTCTGCAACTCTTTAGCATTACCAGAAGATGTTATTTAAAACAACATGTAAGTCATCCATTTGAAATAATTGGAATGAATGAACTTTTCAACAACATATTAACATTCCAAATTGAATCTAGTTAGTTCACATAATGGGTTAATACCTAAAGGAGAAGGTTAAAATTGTAGGTAGTTAGTAAAGCCAATGCTGGGGCAGGGGAAAGGGGAGTTCCAGGTGCTGAAATTAATTTATGTCAAAGTTCCTTAAAATTTCAGAGTGAATTTTTATGCTGATGAACTAAGGGGTGAAAATATAACCCTGACTAGAATATTCCTAGCACTACCAACATCCTATACTAAAGTATTATGGCAAACAATGTTTTAAAAATCTAAAAGAACAAGGATAATATTTACACAATACTTTCTCATAATTGGAACTTACATTTTTTTAAAAAGATCTTCTATATCTGTTCGAGGACAAATCTTTTGTGTCAGTTCATAGAACTTTTCATAAGTAAAGGCAGCAGGTTCAATTTCATCGTTCTGTGAAGAATAAAAAAATGTCACAAATCAAGGATCTTTTTTCTCCTTGGAGGGTAGGAAACTGCAAGGTCATGAAGCAAAATGTACCACTTGGCATTCCAGAAGCCAAGAGGTCAACTTCCTAGCCACCATGTTACATCAGAGCATGTCAAAATGAGCACTTCTAGTTACTTGGACACCAATGTTTGTATGTGCGAACATCTGGCTACAGCACAGATTCCTTGGGGAACACTCCAAAGAACAAATAGAAATATTTTCTTTCTTCCCTTGAGGGAGAAAGTAGGTGCCTGCTTAATGATGCTGAATGAATCAAGCCCAGTATTTAATTATGCTTGTTTTGTGAATTTTAAGAAGTCCATAGAAAGAGGCTTAGGAGGACCACATAAGGTATTGTCACACTGAAATGTACATTTCAAATAGAACTTGTTAAAGCGGTCACAGGCTTAGATCTTTCTTGCAGTCCATAAATTAATTTCAATTATCTTCAATCAGGAAGGCCATAACCACAAATGGTTGGTTTGTGGAGGGATGCCTCATAAAGTGTTGCAAGGTCATCTTGAAGAACTGAATTTATTAGTTAATTATTCATGCTAATTCTGTACTTAGTTGACACAGTATGGCTTAACTTTTCTAAAATAAGCTCCATAAACTATGTAAAAAACAGCCTGGCTTTCATTTCCTTATCTTAATAAGGCTGACAAAAATCACTCTGAAGCAAACTAGTTGAATTCTCAAAACCTTGGTTAAAATGCTTGGAGAGAGGAAAGGAGGTGAAGGGAAAATTAATGGTACTGTGTGTCACTGAATTTAATTCTGAATCTAATTGAGATGAGTTTAATATAAATAAATCTATCTCATCATATATGAGAGCATAAATAAGAACAAAATGATTTTAGAAACACGTGAAGTTAATGAATACCTTTCCACTCGGAAGACCTAACTCCTTGAGTGCTTGAAAGATCACCTTCTCTGTTTTCCCCGATGCAAAGGTTCTAGTGATACTAGAGCAGAAAAAAGAAGAAAAATTCAAGTTATTGTTCATTCTGCTTTCTCTGATACAAAAATTCCAAGTAATTCTAGGGATGGTGGGACTGTGGGAAAAAGAAAAACAGATTAAAACTACTTTTCATTTGTGGGTGTTTTTCATTTCCACCCCAGCTTTTCCTATGTGGCTCTTGTTATCAAAGCTGATTCTGCTACCGATGCAACTTGATTCTAAGATGAGTGGTCCCCTTAGGTGCTTGTGAACACGAGGGGTACCAGAGGGCTACCCACTGTTGGAGAAAACATGACACATTTTGATCCTAACAAATTATTTTCTTAGGCAAAAGAAATGTGGCAGATGGGAGAGAACCAAACCTCACGTTGACAACATATGCACCTTAGGGAAAGGACAGCCTCAGAACTCAGTCTAGTCTAGAATTGCTGTAGTTGTTTTTTCACACTTACTATGGTTGAAACACCTCATTGGGTATGTTTTGATTTTGATTTTATGCTAAGCACTCTTGAGCCACTTGGCAATATCATCTGCTTCAAGGATTAGAGACTTTATTATGAAAGTGATAGGTTGCGGAGGTGGGGGTTATTTATCCAGTGTTTCAACAGAATTATTGAAGAGCTTTGTAACTAGTATAATGAGCATCAAGGCTAGGCAAATGCATAATACTATAATGAACACATTTCCTGGTGTTGGTAAGAGTAGAAAAGAGAGTTCTCATTATAAATGCATGGGCGATGCTGAGAATGAAAGCCATCAAGGAAAGGACTTGGTACTCTGGAGCCCCACACTCGGTTCTAAGTTGAGCTTCAGCCACCAAAGGAACCTTCATTCACTCCCTGGTTGGAAGCCCCATGTGATCATGTTTAAACATTACCAAGATCACTTAAACTCTAACTGCAGATGGCTATCTTTGACTGATGGAGCATACTTTCACCTGTGAAGCTTGGCTTTGTAATGTCTTCTGAGTGCCAGAGGGTTTTTAACAGCATCTCATGCACAACCTTTTCATAAATTCCACCATTCATGCTAAGTGGAAGGCAGGTTCTACATGTAAGCACTGAGAGCCAGTTACTCTCCATGAGTGGGAGAAAGCACCACTTCAACTGCAGAGTACAACTCCCCAAAACTGGGAGGAAACAGCTTTAGGTGGGTGAATTATTACATGTTCATTCAAAGCCTATTGTTTCATACAATGTCCAAGAATACTCCAAGAAGTACATTTTTAAGAGTGCTTGAGTCAGTTGTATTTTAGCAGAAGGAGGCCTATGAGTCTGCAGACATGGTGGTGCATAGATGTGTGATATTAATAAACTGCTTGACAGATTTCTAGTACAGAAGGGTGCTACAGTCCAATTTTCTTATGCCTGGAAAGTTTATGTAATTCATATACACTGAACTGGGGTGAGATGAGATTTATCTAGTCTTTGTAATTTAGGGGTAAAAAAGGTATTTATAGTGTCTTTAAAAAAAAAGAAAAAAGAAAAAGCATGTTAAATTAATGTAAGAACTACAGACCCACAGCAGGATCAGGTGCCTCTAATTAGGAGGAAAATCTTTGCTTAGCGACCTCAGGGAAGACCTAGCTAACTCAAGCCTCTGTTAGATTTGGACAAGCCTGATATAACACAATGAAAACTGATCAACACGGTCAGGGATGCATTAAACATGGAGCCTGGGCCTTGAAGGTAAAAGAGAACTTGTGCTATGGGAAGGGAAAAGTGTATGGGAGTGGAATTTTTTCACAAGTGCTTGGCTAGGAGCAAAGAAAGAGGAAACAGAACCAGAGTGTTGGAGAGAAGGTGGGGAAACAAGGGAGAGGGACCACTTTCAGGCCCACCTTCTCATGAAAGGACTTGGGCTAGGCAATCCTACCACAGATTCACTCACCTTATTCTACAAGAAAACAAACCCAGGAAAGAAAATGGAAGCAAAAATTCAAACAGACCATTTTTCAGGAGTGGTGTCTATTTTCTTTATTACACACACTTTTATGAATCATTCTTTTTTACTTTTTGGCAGTGCTAGAGATCAAACCCAGGGTCTCACACATGCTAGACAAGCACTCCACCACTGAGCAGCATGCCTAGCCCTCTGAATCATTCTTGAGTCCCCATTCACACTGGGGACCAGGGGTTATGGACTGAAAGTGAATTCTCTGGGTTTCTTAAAAGATGCCCCTTAACAGGGTTCTTGAGAGAAACATACTTAACCCAGGCTGGTGACATTTTAGACATGGCGGTATTTTATGAGAATGTTGTATGCATATAAAGTGCAGTGTTTACAAGAGGACTTTAACTTTATTCAGCTCTTTATATATTATACATATAACTTCATGTCCAAAGAGTTCAGTTTAGTGCTTCATAGCTAACAGGTGCTCAATGAAATTTTGTTGAATCAAAATAAACTATCCTCTTCCCCAAAAGGAACGTAAAAAAAAAAAAGCAAATACTCTTGAGTTGCTTCCAGTCTTATTAGAGTTCTGGTTAAATTCCATAGTCCAGGGGACCTTGCAAGTGGCTATGAGAGCAACAATCCTAGAAGCTTAAGGGGTCCTACACAAGTTCTGTAATGCATCCATGGGTTTTAATACTATCTTCTGACACAGTAACAAAAGATTCTTGAAGTGAATGAATGGGGCACTTCCCTGCAGAATCAACCAAGGACACTGATGGATGATGCAGGACTGGGCTGCTATGACCACACACCTGAGATTCTTGGCTCCTTTTCCACAATCATATCCCTCAGGACCTCATTTAGCCATCACCCACAACCACCATCTGGCTTCCCATTACTCAACTCTCCAGCCACAGAACCCCACTCTGGGTTACCAGGAATGGGAGATAGGAAAAGAGCTATTTTCAAAGCAGTAGTTCAAGTGGGAGAATAAAATGAGAAGGGCAGATTGTGTAAGATTATGTACATAGAAAGAAAAGAGAAGAGAAAGGCAAGGAATGAGAGTTCCTTCATTTGTCATTCCTGCAATTTCCCGGATATTACGTTTTTGGATTAACACTGAAGAACAGGGGCTATTCTCAAGCTATGTAATGGCAATGAAGCCAGACCCTTTTAACAGATGAACATGATGTACACTACATTAATATTTTCCATTTTTAAAACTTCAAAATAATAGTGATGAAATGACATTTTAAAGTGTTTATGCTTCATATCCATTAAAACATTCAGAACAATTTCCACCAAGCCCTTGGCAGCTCATCTACCCAGAGTTATCTGCTCTTGGTTGGCTTGGTATCAATTCTCGGTCAGCTCTAACAAACTGCCCCAGATCACAGATGTCTCATGTCAAACCCTTGTTAGTACTAGCAAGCATTAAAGAGTCCATACTGAAGAAAGTAAAAGAAGATGTGAAATATATAGGTTATTCCTATCAAAAAAGTGGTAGCAGCTTTGTATGTGAACACGCTGGATAAAGATCAATGAAATCAGAAGAGGCTTCTGAGATTAGCTTATAACTATGGCTTGATTAGTAGCATTTATACAAATGAAATCAGAAGTGCTAGTTACAAGAGCTTTGATCAAAATCTGTGTGCTTCTACTTTGTCCATTTCCTGAATCTTATCTTGAAAGAAAAGACAGCACAGAAAGGCATGACCAACAGATTCAACTGACATTTCTGTTCATCATACTGCTATCTGTGCTCCCTAAAGTTTGGGCTTATTACTTCGATATTGATGTTAAATAAACCTGCAATCTCTACATAGCAATAGGTGTGGGATGTAGGGATACTTTAAAATAATTGTCTTGCTATAGCTCAACTGAACAAAGGGTTTTTAAATAAAATAAAGGTAGGTGTAGAGCATCTTTGCCAACAACTATCAGTCAAGGGTGCTAACAAGCCTGATTTTAAAAAAAAATTCTAAAATTGACTTGTCACTAAGTTATTAAATAAAAATCAGAAATTCAGAGATCATGTGTGTGTGTGTGTGTGTGTGTGTGTGTATACATATATTACACATGTATATTTGTGAAAACCACAACAATTGCATGAGGTCTATGAGCCAGTGAGCCCTCAAACAAGGTTAAATAAAAAGAACACTGCACGGGTCCTCTTAATGATTTCTGTTTCCTATCTGCTCATAAGTATTTCAGTTGTGTCACACTGATACTTAAGTTCATGATTCTTATAACCAATGGACTTAAGAAAAATGATGACTTCTAGGACCCGTCTGTTCACCGTGACAAGAGTAATGTCAGGGGGTGTGGACACATTTGTGCAGGGATGCAGAAGTATGTTCTTCAGAGCAGAACAAAGCACCTGGGCAGGAAGGGAGAAAAAGAAGACTGGAAATGCCACTACCAACCACTGTCCACTCAAATGCTTTGTACTTGTTGACCTGTTTGCCTTGACAGTGAAAGATGAATCAGTTCCAAGACCCAAAACTGCTGGGTGGAATTTGTTGCTATTTGTCAGTTTGCTTCTTTGCCAAATTGATGGCCAGAGAAGACTCACCATGAACCTGAGTCTGCAGAATCCTGGCAGTGTGGGTTGGTTTCTGGGGAGGCTGTGTTTGATTCAGGTTATGGGATTAGGCTCATGAATCCAAATATCATTCTGGTGTTGTGTAGACAACTGATGCTCTGGTGCCCAGTCTAGCTTCTGGAATTTTTATGAATGCTTATACAAATACCAAGCAAAATGATCCAATTTGGTAAAGAATTCCCACCACTGTCAGGTGTGATGGCACAAGTCTGTAATCCCTGCAGCTTGGGAGGCTAAGGCAGGAGGATTGCAAGCTCAGAGGTAGTCTCAGTAACTCAGTGAAGCCCTGTGTCAAAATAAAAATTAAATTGGGCTGGGGATTTAGCTCAGTGGTTAAGTGCCCCTGGGTTCAATTCCTGGTAAAAAAAAAAAAAAAAAGGGAAGAAAAAAAGAAAAAAAATTACCATTGCTATCGTCACTAGAACTTTCAACTATATATACCATTAACAAACTCCAAATCCTGGAAGAAAATCAGAAGCAGAAAAAAGGGATGCACGGGGAATCCTCAGAGGGAGAAATACATCAGCACAAAACTATGAAAGAGGATGTGTCTGGCTATGTCCTCTTCCTTCTTGACTACAACTGAATGTGTTTTCCTTTGTCCCTGTTAACCTGGGCGGGGTTGGAGAGAATATGGTAGCTCTTTGGTGTATGTGGTTTTAAATCTTAACCTGATCCTAATACCAGTGTGATGGTATCCGGGGGAGAAGCTTTTGGGATGTGACTAGATCATGAGGGTGGAGGCTGCATGAATGAGATTAGTGTCCTGATGCAAGAGACCTCAGAGAGTTCTCTACCCCTCTTTCCACAATGTGAAGGCACAGCCCAGGGACAGGAGTCTTCAGCCTGGAAAAAGGCCCTCACCAGAACTGGGCCAAGCTGGCACCCTGATCTTACACTCCCAACCTCCATAACTATGAGAAATAAACTTGTGTTGTTTGTTAGCCATCGTGTCTGTGGCACCCTCTAATAGCAGCCTAAACCAAGACAGCAGTCCTGAGCAGCAAAGCCAAAAATGAGAATGTCCGGAAGCAGCATGCTTCCAAGATAGTCCATTCACTGTCACTCTAGTAGGTGCATGGAAAAAACTTCACTTAACTAATGGTTTGCTCAGGTAAGCAGGCAAAATAAATTTTAATGCTAAAACCCATTATCTGGAGATTAGAAAAAAATAACAATACATTTTCAGATGTTCTTTATCAGAATCAATCCTACCTATTCTGAGGAAAAATGTAACTTTACTTTCACACATGATTTCTACAGTCTGAACACAGCATTTGAGAAAATGATTCAAACTAAGCTTCCAGAAATATCTTAAAGGCAATTAACACACAATACTTGCAGCAGGCTCTGTCTTTGCTTTGGTATCATGGAGCATGGCCAAGAATAACTGACTTACCTCCTAACTGGAATTTTACCAGTTGTGTTGGTCATAAATGCCAATTTCATCCAGCTGGAAAACAACAGCAACAACATTGTTTTAGAGTTTATTAGAAGGAACAGCTTCAATCCAATTAAGAACTTTAAAACAAAATGTACTCCAACAAAAACATCTATTCTAAAAATCTTAGATAATTATGTAGTACAAGGTGAATTTGGGGCTGTCAGATTTAGTAGATAAAAATACAGGACCTTCAGTTGAATTTGAATTTCAGATAGGTAGCATAATATTTCAATTTAAGTATGTCCTATGTAATACTAGGAACACATAGTAAAACATTACCTGTTACTTATCTGAAATTCATCTGACTGAAGGTCCAATATTTTATCTGGTAAATCTAGATGAACCACATAATTGGGTGCTTATATGGACCAAAACACTGTCAGTAATTATTTGTGATTAGTCTTGACCTTAATTATTATTCTTTATTAATATATCAAGGTGTTAGGAAATGCAAATGTACAGTGTACAGTGATGCCAGCCAGGCTTGTCCTGAGGACCCATGAGGACTTATTACCCCCAGATCTCAGTGCTACAACATAGATCAAAGGTCCACCTTCCTTAACCTTCAATGGTAAGAGAAGGTCATCATAATGGTGGGTAACTCTGTGTTCATGGGCTGCAATGGGGACCCAGAACATTTATTTATATTTTAGAGCTAGGATTGTTCGTAACTAATGACTTCCATTCTCACTGTTTCCGATTAATAACAGCCTAACCATCTATAGAACATCAGGACTTGGTAAAGTTTCTGTTTTAGGTCAAGTTTCCTAGAAGAAAAAGTGACCAATTCTTTAGAAGATGTTTTCAGGAAAGGGAATGAGGGAAGCAGATTGGGTAGGGAAGATGGTTAAGCAAAGCTGTGGTCTTAGCTGGAACTTTAGCCTGATCTCCTGTGATATGCACCAGACTTGGTGGCACAGGGATAGCCTTTTGTTCCCTGTTTCAGGCTTCCCCCAAGGAGGAGAGGGGAACATTATCACCTGGGCATGGAGGCTTCCACTTAGCAGAGGGCAATCTCTGGAGAAGTGGACAGGTCTGAGCTGCTGGTAGATGGGCAAACACCAGCGCTACAAAGGCATCTGGACAGGATGCCATAAGATTTGGTGTCTGGATATGAATGTTTGGGTTACTAAGTATCAGTGAGCCTTCCAAAGTCTTTCATCCTTTGGGACTATCAGTACCCAAAGTTGCAACACTGAAATTTCCATTAAGCTTCTCTTTATGAAAATATGACAGAAAAAAAAAGAAAAAGAAAAAGAAAAAAATATGCCAGAACCACTGTAAGGAAAAGAAATGCCTGCTCCACAGCAAATAGGAATTTATAAAACTAAATAAGTTCCCTCCACTATGGTGATAGAGAGAAAATTGGAGGGATACTATAAAATTCAAATAACTAATATTGCATGAGGAGTTAGTAGAAGACAAATGAAGCTGAGAAATTGCCTGAAGTGGCAAAGCTGGAGTCCATAGCCCAGATCCATACCGGTGGTATGACCAGGCAGTACAGACCAAGAGTGCCATAGGACTTGCCTGTTCGCCCACTGACAAAAAGGGACGATGAATCACTGAATCACACTCTTGATGCCAGGGCCTAGTTTTGAGAGATAGGAACTCATCCCCACAATTTCTTCATGTGATTCCTTTTGGCATCTCACAGACTCCTACCAACTGTCCTATAAATGTACACAGCCTCACACCCTAATGGATCCACTGCTTTTCAAAAAGACTAACATTTGGCTCTGGCTAGAATTTCTTCTTGGAGAATTTTCATGTCACCTTGAAAGATTAGTTTGAGTAGGGTTAAAATCTACCACTGTAGTACTACTCTGGATTTTAGATGAAATGAGCTGGGGTAAGACCTATGGATCCTTGACTGAATCCTTGAGTGAATTTTAGAAAGAAATTCACAAGGATGTGTGGATCCCTGATTGTGGCTCCATAGTAGGTGTTAGACTAGGGGCTAGGGCCTCCTTTTTCACCCTAGCAATGGCTATTTCTGCACATGCTTTTCTCTGCCATGTTTCTCATTTCTGTTTCATGCAGTGGAGGTTTGAGCTATGCTGGTACTCAGTTATGGGCTCCAGGCACGCAAAAATACCTATCAGGAAACTGGAGACACAAAACCCAATGGTCACAACCCATAGGCTACGAAGTGGCTGAGGTTCCTGTAGCTTTTAGCCATCAGTCACTTGCTGGGGGTGGGGCTGAGGGTTCATCACGTGTGCTCTGCCAGATTGTATGAAGAGTGTAGGTGTGTGTTGGTCAGCTTATGGGCCAACGGCAGGAAAGTGGAGGGGAAAAGCAGGCAGGAATTAACCTGACCAGATAGTTAGGCTTCATCTCCTAAGGTGACTACTGCTTGATAATTTCTAAGAACAAAGGGCAACTCAAATATAACTCACTGTTTCTTGAGGCATGTCATTGGACTGACGTTGTTGGCCCTGAAGTTGTGTATGATTGATCTCAGGCCTTCTACCCATTGCTGAAAAGAAAGGAAAAAAAAATGTTTCTTGGTGAGCAAATATGCTACAGCAACATAAGGTGTTTTTGTTTTTTTTTTAAAATCAGACAGCCTATATCCATTTTGTGTAATAAACATATAAACTTTTCTTTTATCCCCTTCCTGCTTCATAGCCATCTACATTTTGCATGCTCACTTTTTTATTTTTTAATAAACAGCTTTCATTCTTTCCATGAAGACAAATGTGGCATCTATAGTCCCATAAAACATGGGGTTAACACAAAAGAATGCTACCCACTGATTGATTTTTTTAAACTTTCTATTTGCAGTCTGTTAAAAATAAGCCCTCTTTTAGTTGTTGGCAATCTTAGATCTTCCTAAGCAATATAATATAACACATGATGACCTATCTCCCTATTCCTGTTTTAGAGAATAAATGCATAGGGGTCCTTCCATTGTGTGATTCTTTCAATCTGTGTTTGTTATGTATTTTGTCTGTCTGTGTTTTCCAACAAAGCTTTGAAAGGTAAAAGATTCTTTGACTGCCTGGGTACCCAGGTCAAGCAGTGATATGCTCACATGATGTCTGTATAAGGTCTTGGACCTCACTTGTGGTTCATACCATCACTCCATGAATTTACAAGGCAAAGTGAAGGAAGATTGAGCCTGGCAAAGAAGGAATCTGGATCTCTAAAAGGACATTTTACTAGAAAAGGCTATTCCATGAACTGAGGCAAACTGTTCTTGGATCCAGTAATTGATGCCAACAAACACTGTTAAAGCATCACACACCTCAGTAAAATGCTTTGCAGCAAATTGGTATTGTGGGTCAAACAGAATCATGGCTCACACCTAAGCTGCTTCCTTACCTTCTTAGACTTATAGTCTGAGGGCTTAGGTTTATTGCTCAGTGCTAAGAAAGGAAAAATATTTTGGAACAGATAGCAATATAGAAGGAAACACTACCTGCACTGTTCACATATAGCTATTTGAACTTAAATAAAACAAAAATAAAATTCAGCATCACAGTTGCAGTAGTCACATTTCACATGCTCAAAAGCTAATATGGGGTTGATGGCTACCATACTGGAGAGTACAAACTGGAACATTTCCATCATCACAGAAGTTTTTGTTGGACAGTCCAACATAGTATAGCCAGGTTTAACACAGTCAAGCAATTAAATCCTTGCAAGGGCCAGAAGTGAGGACTGAACTAAGAGTGTGTATTTGGTTTTGCTACTTAGCTTCTTTTAATTTAAATTGTGTTAAAATACACATAATACAGAACTTAATAATTTTAAGTGAATAGTTCAGTGCCATTAAGTCCATTCAACATTCTGTGCTGCCATCATTGCCAAACATGGCCACATTGTTTTCTCCATGTACAAAATGCAACTCTACCCTTTAAACAGTAACTCCCATCCCTGTCTATCCTAAGCCCTCGATGACCACTATTCTACTTTCTTTTGTGTGTGTATGTGTATGTTACTGGCCATTGAACCTAGCGGTGCTCTACCACTGAGCTACATCCCCAGCCCTTCCTTCCTTTTTACTTTTCTCATCTCTTCTTTTCTTTTTGAGACAGGGTCTCACTAAATTGGCCAGACTGGACTCAAACTTCTAATCCTCCTGCCTCAGCCTCCTGGGTTACTGGGATTACAGGTGAGCACCACCACCCGCAGCCACCATTCTACTTTCTGTCTCTATAATTTCAACTCTTCTTGACAGCTCAAATAAGTGGAATTATCAGGATGTGTTCTTTTGGCTTGCTTCACTCTGAATAACGTCCTCAAGGTCCCTCTATACTTTAGCATATTCAGAATTTTCTGCATTTTCATGGATGGATCTTCCATTGTGGTATAGTCCACGTTTTGCTTATTTATCCATTTGTCAAGGGCCATGTGGGTCCCTTCCACTTTGGCTTTTATGGATAATGCTGCTATGAACACTGGTACATGAGTATCTCTATCCCTGCTTTCAGTTCTTTTGGGTAACCATCTAGAAGTGGAATTGTCAGATCATACGATAATTCTATTTTTATTTTTTGAGGAACCACCATACGGTTTTCCGTGGCAGCTGTACCATCTCACAGTCCTACCAACAGTGCACAAGGGTTCTAGTTTTATCCATATGCTCACTTTCTATTTTCTGGGTGTTTTGAATGGAGCCATCCTGATGGGCATGAATCTCACAGGGTTTTTCCTGCTTCCTTTGTGCTGTAGTCATTCCTAACAGTTTTCTGGGGGAAGGGTTGGGAGCTTGAAGACGTAAATCTCCTTTCACAACTAGAAAAGGCCAGTTTCCTGAGAACTATGAATAGCATCAAAAGCCTCAGCAAACCTGATGGTGAGGTCAGAATTCCGAGGGAGGAGGAAGAAATGAAATAGTAGCATGAAAGAAACGCCTCACTTATTTTTCATCATCAGACTTCTCTTCCTCTGTCAGGCTAAATGTGGACTGTAACTCCCTGGAGATTATCAAATATCCTGTTATTGGGCTAACAAACCACAGGCCCACACAGTTTCCCAAGACCAGACAGAAAAAGCACAAATAATTTGGTTGGCATTAACTGGGAAGCATTTTCTCAACCTGAAGGCTTATGACATCTTACAAAATACAGAACAAGGTTCATAGTTTCCTAGGGCCAACATGTGGACAATTCAGAAAGAACAGTGCCTGTTTTATTTATTTTTTTCTTCTCTGATCTTTTAAATGTTGTTATTTTTAGGAATAAATTCCAGAGATGGTGGGCTATGTGGAGGCTTAAACAGCTTTTGTCTTTTGAAAACATAATACTGGTAAAAAATACTGTTTGTGTGAATGGAAATGTAACTGAGAATGGCCTTTGAAGGCATTACTTCCAGGGCCCAGGCTCCAGTTAGTAGCAAATGCCACCAGAATCCTCGGAGGTCCTAAAGGACAATGAGAGGAGAAGTTGCTGCTTATTTCTCCCTGTGATGATAAAAGAAAGGCTGAGGGCCTTGCCAGAGGTCACAGAGCAGCTAGCTCACAGCAGAGGGTAGGAAGAACTCTACAGCCACAGGTCCTTCCTGTAGGGCATATATTCATTCAAAGACCTGTCCACACCTCTCCCTCTATGACATGGAGAAGGTCCTTTCAGACCTTTCGTTCTGTTATGATTCGGGTCAAATCCATTTAGCTATGGTCAAAAGACTGTAGAAAAAAATGTTAAAGCTTCTTTGTCTTATTTTGTTCTTTTTAAACATAAAATAGATGAAATGCCAGCAGGTGTCAGTAGAGTCCTAGTTTTGTCAGAAAGTTTTGCCAGGCACGAACTACATGCCTATCGACTTCTTTGACCATTTGCAGATTCACAAAAGTAAAATATGGCAACTGAGATGTGTCTTTTCGAATTTCTAAAAATAAGCTGGCATGATAATCTGCCCGGGGAGGTGCGTCTTTAAGCCCTCTGGACACCAGCATTAGTTCCATGAGGTCAGGCGAACTAGATGATTTCTGCCACACTGGGTACTTTCCTTCTGGTCCAGTCATCCTGAGTGAAAATGAGTAGCTTGAGTATTGGGGAACCAGGCCATGGCAGGGAATCAGATCTGATGTCCAGATGGCTGTAGCTTCCCCCACTTTTCTAGCACTCTGCTGTTGTTACTGTTCTCTTATTTATTTTATTTTCAGCATTCTCTGGTGCTGGGGGATGGGACACAGGGCTTGTGAATGCTATGCATGCACTGTACCATTGAACTATGACCCTTGTTCTCTCGTTTTTATTTTTTTCCAACTTTTTCCTATATTCACTTAAAGCTTATTTCAATCCTTTGAAGAAGGGGCAGGGGAGATCCTTCAAGATATTTGTATGGAGTCATTTGTGGGGAGGGGAAGAAATGGGAGCTGCTTCCAATTCCTGGGAACTTGAGACCTCTGCTCTACAATTCCTCAACCTTACTTTCCTCATGCAGGTAGTGTCCAGCTTCCAGGCAAGTGTCTGGGCCTTGCTCTCACCTATCTCTATGGCCGTCAGAACACTAGAACTGTTATAGACAGAAAGGATGTCTTTCCCATGAAAAGAATGTAAGTACCGACCTAAGAAAACTAGACCAAAATCACATGAAATTACACTAAGCATATATCTTTTTTTTCCTCTAAAAATATTAGCTTTTTTTTTCTTCTGGTAATGAAAACATTACTTAGATCCTCTTTGTAGGAAAATATAAAGAAAGGAAAGACAAACAGCAAAAAATACACATCACCCCAAATTTCATTATGCATATGAAGAGAGAGCCATGGACAATTTGCTTTTGGTCTTTCTAACCTTTCTCTATGCAGAAATAGGTTTTCTGTCCTTGGAGGACTAATCCCTAAGAAAACCAGTCCCATTTTTATGTAGTCAGCTCCACTTCAGGCAGAACTCTTGCCCCTTCATCTCAATCTTATCAGTAGATTTTGTTCTAGCAGCATTCCTTTTAGTTTAGTCCAAGAAGCATATTGTTAATGCAAATAAAACAGAGACCCCCAGGGCAACCACTAAGTTGACTATGTGATTTTTCTCCTAAGGTATGACTTAGCATCCTCCTCCTCCTTAATCTTTTCTTTGGTTCTGTTTTTAAAGATAAGGCTACAGGTGGAAGCACTGGACACATCTCAACTACCTCTGCTCAAAAGTTAACTAGAGACCTGATATTTGAAGTATCCAGGTAGCAGCAGCATCCCCTGTAGAGATCCCCTGGGAGTTGTTAAAATGCAAGACAATGTTCAGATCAAGACAGACCTACTGAATCAGACTCTAGGGATAGGACACAGGAATCTCTCTCTCTCTCTCTCTCTCTCTCTCTATCTCTCTCTCTCGCTCTCTCTCTCTGTGTGTGTATGTGTGTGTGTGTGTGTGTGTTGCTGGGGAATAAACCCAGGTCCTCTCACATATATTAGGCAAGTGCTTTACCACTGATCTATACTCAGGAATCTGTTTTGTTTTTTTTTAAATGTGACTTTCAGGTGATTATTTTGCAAACTCTCAGTTAAAAAGCACTGTACTAAATCACTCAAAGAAGTAGTTCCTAAACCAATAGAATCAACATCTCCTGGGAGCTTATTAGAAACACAGAATTTCAATTCTCATCCCAGACCCACTGGATCACAATCTGCATTTTAACCAGATTCCCAGGTGATCTGTTTGCCCATTAGTTTGAGATGCATAGGTTGAGGAAAGTAGCTCTTTCCAACTTGTAGTTCTCCTTCCATTGTCCACCTAGTCAGGGCTGGCTTTAAGTCTACTTGTGGGGTTATAGCAAATTATCATATACTGGGTGTCATAAACAACAGAAATTTATTTCTCAGAGTTCTGTAGTCTGGGAAGTCCCCAAATTAAGAAACCATCAAATCAGCTATGTAGTGAACACCCACTTTTTGGCTTAGAGTTGGTGCCTTCTAGTTGTGTCCTCACATAGTAGAAAGAGGACAAGGGTTATTTCTTGGATCTTTTTAAAAAATAAGGGCTCCATCTCCATGACCTCATCTCTTCTCAAAGGCTTTACCCCTTAATGCCATACCTTGGAGATAAGGGTGTATGTATTCAACATATGAATTTGGGAGGACATGTACATCAGATTGTGATTGTGGCAGTTTCTTAAGGGAGCTGATGTTTCCTAGACTGACATCAGGTAGGCTATTTGATCTTATAGAAATAGCCCTAGAAAGAGCCCACAGCTTCTAATTATCTCTTGTTCTTTTGTCCCATTCTATTTAGCCTGAACAAATCTGTGTTCATGAAGATGGAAATTCTGACATGCATGTTTAGACAAATGAAATTCCTCTTTCTTATTTTTGGAAACAAGAGCAGGCAGGATGCTGGATGCCATGATTTTTACCTTTCCTTTCAGCGGTCTGAATACCAATGGAATGGCCATCTGAAATTTTTTAAAATATGGTTACTTCTTGGTACTTGCAACTCACAAATGTTGATCTATGCAGGGTATATTTTGACTGGCTATTCTACAGATGACTAATTATACCATCATTTAATTTTTATCTGCTCAAATAATATGTCAGGAATTTCTATTACTGGAAATATAGCTTTAGACTCCTCTGCACTGAAGAAGGGAAATAAGACCAATTTGCTTGCACTTGGTGCAAACTATGAAGCTTTTAAGATAATGATTACCATAGAGCCTTAATATTCTCTAAGATTCTATATGAAGTGCTCAAAATGTAAAATCATAACATTTTATAAATCTCCAAATGAATACTATTCAGTGAAATAACCACATCTTCATATTAAAACAAGAACTTAGTTTTAAAAAGGCATTTGAGGTGTAGACAGCCATAAAATTTAGCCAGTGGCTCAGATTCTAACATAGAGACCGCAGATGGAATGTCAACATGTTTTCTCTTATGGATCTGTAAAAGCATGATGAATAAAACCATTTCATTTCAGCTAGAATAAGGCAGTCATTGGCATGAAACTGTCAGTGTTTAAGTATAAGGGCAGGCTAAGGGAAGAGATTTCCAGCTCATACATTGTTAAAAGAGAACTGTGCCTAGCATTTAGGGACTAGATTAGCAGTTCCCAGAACCTCTTACATTAGAGGCAATGTAGAACTTAGAAAATATTTTGGAAGCCTGGGTTCACCCACACAGATTCTGATTATCAACTACATTGTGCTTGGGCCATCAATCTACTTTTTAAACATTGAAAAGAATTCTAATGTGAACTTGCATTTGAGGACCATTGAATAATAAGACAGGACCCTGTCACACAGCACATAGATGGAAGACTGTAAGAAGTAATAGCATCTCCTACTTGAAAAAGTATGCACAAAATCAAGATAGAAACCTGGTCTCTGTATGGGTTTCTTGGGAGAACACTTGTTAGACCTCTGGGTACAGAAACCAATGATTTACTTCCCAGGATGGGGGGACATAAGCAGAAAAGAACTTGTGCCATCAAATGTCCAATCATTAACCTGAGAACTAACCTGCTAACCTCAGCACAGGAACAGGAAAAAAAACAGAGGCTAAAGGGCAGTGTTCCAAAAGTCTTGTGTCTCCATGGCATTTGGTCCAGGACCGAGGTCCAGAAATTATAAAACCTAAGAGGGTGGTAAGACTGGTGATACAGACAGAAGATGAAAGATAACTTTGGCACCTTATCTTTTCAACATATTCATTTAGGATGCTCAATCCACCCTGAAATTAAATGGGAGCTGACCACCAAAGTCTGTTTTATCACAGACCAACTTCTAAACCATGCTAAGAAGAATAAAACAATTTGTCTTTCATATCAGTTACTTTTTTCAGGCTCTACCATGCAGATAAGAGCAGGTACTGAGTGTGGGTTTCACAAGATAGGTGTTGGAAACTTTCTCATGTCCATGGGACAAGAAGAGCATAGGCAGATTGTCACAGTGAACATCGTAAGAACACATCAGGCAAAGAAACCTAAAATTCTCCCTGAAAAACTGTAACAAGAAGAATAAAGGCAAAGTAAGAGTCTTCAAAATTTTCCTGTCAGATGATAGAGCTAAGTCACCATACACACGGCCAGCTGCTAAACTCAGGATGGAAGGTGACATTTGTGAGCCTATAATAACAAACAGCAAACTACTTCTGAAACTGGAAGCCAATAGCAAAAGGAGTTTTGCTAAAATCTGTAGAGAGACAACCCAATTGTAATTACCAAAGCTACTGGGAAGTCAATAATGATTCTCATAAAAATTTCAAATCCCAAAAGCAAAGAAGCGATGGGGCAAAAAGAGCAACTGGGATCACTTTCTTGACAGTCTGAATGTCTTCCAACTAATACAAATTTTTCATCTGCTGTTCTCCACCCACATGGTGAAGTTGAAAGTTAACAGAGGACTGTATTAAGTGCCATCTGATTCTTAAGTCACTTTCCTAGCATGGTAAATGAATATTTGGACAGGAAATGAACTGTCAGCTGTGAGTAGGGTGCCTATGTTTGAAAGATAGAATCGGATAGGCCTGGAAAATATTTATACATTCCTAGTCACAATTATTTCAGTCACTCATAGATAGTCAAAACAGACTGTGGGCCTGACTGGGTATCTTGACAACACTGGATAGTTAGGTCAAAAAGGACCTCTAAATAGTCACTGGAAAGGAGAGGACAATGTGCTGTTCTTGGTAATGACTCAGAAGCAGAAGTGTCAAATTCCCATGCCAAATGGATTTCTGTTCGTTAGCATTCCTAAGAGACAATTTTTGCACTGCCTAAGCCTGATTTTAAAATATCTTGTCAAAATCTCCTATTGACTCTACAGAATCTTATCCCCTGCAACAGTATAAGCTGCCAAAATCAGACTGTTATATAAACAACATTCAGGAGGAAGAAAATATATATTCATCCAGTACACATTCGTGTCTTGTTTGTGCTTATAGACTTTAGACAAAACATCTGAAATTCTTTTTTTTTTTTTTGGTATCAGGGATTGAACCAAGGGATACTTAATGACTGTGCCACATCCCCAACCTGCTCTTTATAGTTTATTTTGAAACAAGGTCTTACCAAGTTGCTCAGGGCCTTGCTAACTTGGTGAGGCTGGCTTTGTACCAGAGATCCTCCTGCCTCAGCTTCCTGAGCCACTGGGATTACAGGTGTGAGCCACCATGAACAGCCTGAACTTCTTTAGTTCCTCAAAGTTCACAAAGCATTATGTTCCTACAAACCTCAGAAATTATTCAAAAAGAAAATGCAACATTTATTATAACACTTATTTGCCTATATAACACTTATCTGCCTCCATATAGAGAGCTCTAAAATAACTGCAGAATTTAAAACTTTTGAGAAAACCAAAAGCATCCTGTGCCAGTCAGAAACCACCAGTTTGTTGAGAGCATGTTTTTTTTTTTTTTAAATCTTGTCTCAGTTCCTTCAAATTTGCAAAACCTTGGTGGGAAGGAATGGGAAAAGAGTTGGTAAATTAAAAGATATTCATAAGATATTCATGAAGTTGTTTCTTTGGTTAATGGCTTGTAACTACAACCCCTCAGGTCATGTTGTTCCTGACATGTAACAGCTGATAATGTTGGAAAATTAAGTCATGCTATAGTAAACAGTATTTCAACTTGCAGGCAATGGCACCAGCTGAAAGTCTCTGGGATGAATATCATCAAAGGAGACTCTGTCTCTCTCTCTCTTTTTTTTTTTTGTTGCAGAACTTGGGATTGAACCCATTGGCCTTGGCATTGGCATTGGCATTCTACTACTGAGCTACATCCCTAGCTCTTTCTATTTTTTATTTTGAGACAAGGTCTTGTTAAATTGCCCAGGCTGGCCTTGAATTTGTGACCTCCTTGCTTCAGCCACCCGAGTCACTGGGATTAATGGCTCGTGCTACCAGGCCTAGCTACCTTTAACTCAATCTTATCTAGGTAGCATCAACCTGTTTAATTCAAGTAAACCAAATCATGAGGTGATCCTATAAATCAAACAAGACTTTCAACATAAGAGGTATTACAAAGAATCTGTATCAGTGGACTTGAATTTCATTATCTAACTTTCTATCTTTTAAGAAAGATCCACATCACACATATCAAATAAAGTGGCCAGGGCAGGGGTGGGATGGTGGTGATTGCAGAAAAATAGGGACAATAAATAGAATATTTATGGTCAAGATGAATAAATGAATGGCAAGATGACATCATTGTTTTGATACTTCTGGAAAAATGTCTGGCTGAATAATGCCTCTATGACATCATTTGCTGACTTTTTCTGTATAGCAGTGATTCTGAAAGATTTTTAATTTATGTCTTTTTAATAAGGAAAAAAGTTTTGAGAAATAACTGTATACCTCCTCTCCTTGCTGAGATTCACATGAAAATAATACAGTCTTGCTACAGTCAAGAAATTCATCTAGATAAGGCTTTCTCTAGACCAGGTGACTCCTTCTTTGGTGTGGACATTTTGAGAAATCTTTTGTGACTCACCAATTTGAAAGGTATTTTTCTATGACATCTCCCAAAGATAGCCACATTAAAACACTGACATAGCAGTGTATTATAATCATACTGTGTTGGGGCAGAAGGGGTTGTTCCCACCCCGGTCGTTATAAGGGTAGAAAAAATGAGCCAACTTATCAACAGTACAGTGCAATAGCAGAATTCAGATCTGGAGTGGAGCCACTGTCAGGGTTCAAAACACCACTTACTATGTGACCTTGGGTAAGACTCAGCCTCTCTGGGCCTATTTCTTCCTCTTTAAAATGAGGATAATCATAACACTCATACCAACCATAGAGTTTGGTTGAAAGAATTAAATAATACATGAAGGCACTTTGAACAGTTTCCAACACAAAATGCAAACTAAAGATTGTACTAGTGTTGCTCTTATCATCAGTTTGGGTACCCTTGATCCTAAATGCTTGTGACCAGAACAGTTTGAGATTTCTTCTGATTTCTCAATATTTGCATATACATAATGATGTATCTTGGAGATGGAACCCAAGTCTAAATGTAAATTCATTTGTGTTTTACATAGGCTTTATTCAAATAGATCAAAGGTAACTTTATACAATATTTTCATTGTACCTGCTTTGACTATTTTGTCTGTGACCTGAAACATGAGCCTGGGTGTGTAATTTTCCATTGCCTGGCCTCACGTCTGTGCTAAAAATATTCTGAATTTTGGATCATTTTGGATATTAGATTTTTAAATTAAGGATGCTCAACTTATATTATTATTAGGGAGTCAGCAAACTTTTTCTGTAAAGTACTAGATAATATTTTTGAACTTGGGACTCACATAGTGGTTCTCTGTTGTATGGTTTTTACACTTGTTTGTTTTACATTTGTCTGTTTTTAACAACACTTGAAAAATGTAAGTGCCATTCTTTACTCACTTGCTGCACTTGCAAACCCCTGATCATGAGTGAATTATTTGTTCTAGACCATAGAGCTCAAAGGCAACTGAGTCTCATCTAACATGAATGCCCTATCAGCTCTTCGTGCTTTCCATTTTTTTTAATTGTGCTCCAAAGATTAGAAATCATACAAACACATGTAGGCTCATTTTATACAAATGTTATGTTCCTAGTGGCAGTTTTTGCTAGTAGTAAAAACTGGAGCTGTGTAGAAAATGAAGGAGCATTAAAGCTAGTGATATTTATCTCTCCCAGGGGCCAAAAGGTAGAAACCAAATTTCAGATTATGCTTCTGATGAAATTAGAGTAACTCATTTTGCATTCCCTTGGTGGAGTCATTTGATAACACTTGCAATTAGGGCAGAATGTGCTGCCCTTGGCTGGGCCTAGTCTCTCTTCTTATAGAACTGGTAAGTTCAAGAAACGAGATAATGAGACAGGGTCCAGCAATGAAAAGCACACCCCCACTCCCATGAAGACCAGAGCATTACAAACAGAGGTGCCCAGGAGGCCAACGGTTTCCAAAGAAATAAGAGCTGAGAACACCAAGAAGATAAACCTTCAAAGACTGCAGGGATTTACAATGACATGAAAGCTCAAGATGAAGTTTAAAGAACAAGAAAATGCACATGATGACATTTTTCAATGATAAAACACAGTATATTAAACTCTGTAAACAGCATGAGACCAACTGGAATAAAAGAAAATGTGTGTGCAGTAAAGACACGTTACTGTGGTTGCCAGGAGTTGTGGGTCAGGAGAATGGGGAGGAACTGCTTAATGGGCTTAGAGTTTCCTTTTGAGATGATGAAAATGTTTGGGAACTAGACAGAGGTGATGACTACACAACACTGGTGCTCTAAATGGCAATGAACTCCTCATTTTAAAATGGTTAATTTTACATGATGAGAATTTCACTGTGATTACAAAATAAAAGAAACAGGAGCTGGGGGATGTATTTTAAGGGATTTTTCTTGGCTTCTTTTTACTCTTCTGCACTCTCTATCTAGAATGTAATGGATGCACATAGTCTAACATGAGCAATACTCTTTTTGCATTCACACAACACCAGTCAAAATGCACTCTAGTGCAAATGGTTAAAATGACTTCACCACTATGCTGGTTGTACTTGCAGTAAGACATTCAAGGAGCTAAGTCCAGGCTCAGGGCTTCCCTCTTGCTCTGCTACTCTCACAACACTAAGGAAAGCTCACTAATGCAAGTGACAAAACTCCCTGAAAACAACTGCAAAACCTCCACTATCTCCAGTGTCAATACTCCTGAATGTGCATTTTGAAAAAGAGCTTTACATTTAAGTGATTTCAGTGCACCAGACATGGGGATGCAAACCTGTAATCCCAGCAACGCAGGAGGCTGAGACAGGAGGATCACAGGTTAAAGGTCACCCTCAGTAACTTCATGATACCATGCCTCAAAATAAAAAGTAAAAAGGACTGGGGATGTAGCATAGTGGTAAAGCATCCCTGGGTTCAATCCCCAGTACCACCCCCACCACCATAAAAAAGTAATTCCAGCACAATAAATAAATAACCATCAGCCGGGCGCGGTGGCTCACGCCTGTAATCCCAGCACTTAGGGAGGCTGAGACAGGAGGATCGCGAGTTCAAAGCCAGCCTCAGCAATGGCGAGGCGCTAAGCAACTCAGTGAGACCCTGTCTCTACATAAAAAACACAAAAAAGGGCTGGGGATGTGGCTCAGTGGTTGAGTGCCCCTGAGTTCAATCCCCAGTACCAAAAAATAAATAAATAAATAAATAAATAAATAATCATCAAGGAATTCCAAAAGAAAACGAAGAGCCATTTTTAGAAGATCATGGGCTAGAGATGCAGAACATGGGAATAATGATAGCCCTGCCCACAAATCCAGGGATAGAGTGTGATCTTATTCATGCTGTATTATCCATTGCGGTTTACATGACAGATTCTTCAGAGAACATATTTTGAATGTATTCACTGTCCCTTTCCTTCTCTGTTCCAAAGTAACCAGTCTTGCAATTTCTGATTAACTGATTAACTGTATCATACTCATAGTTAATCAGACTTAAAAATCTGTTCTTTACTTTAGCTTACTGTTGTGATATGTATTTGGCCATTTTATGATTCCTGCACATCCAACTAAATGGATATTTAATTATGATTAATGTGACTATGAAGCATTAAATCCAATCTGAATTTCCTCTTATAACACAAGCTGGAACTGAGCCAGTGCTTGGCCAATAGTCGCCTTGACAACTGGTTGATTGATAACCATAGTGACAACTGTGAGCAGATATGCAAATGAGATCACTGGTGTCTGGGACTTTTCCTTCCAAAATTGATACCTGGAAGCTGAGATAAAACAAATTCTAGGACTATAAATACCACTGCCTTCAGACTGCCATTTGAGATGTATCTCATGGTGATTCCACTCTTCAAGGATTTACTCTGAATTGGCATCACACACAGGAGGCTCTGGCTGAGTGAGCCAATCCCTCACTTCATTGCTGATGGCTGGATGGCAGTCTGGACCTGTTTCACTATCACTGTGAAGGGACTTGTCTCCACAGCCATTTGGACAATATCTTCTGTGGAAGTTTGATGTTTGGTTCATTAGTGGTACTCTGTGCTCCAGCAATTTTCTTGTACTTGTTTTTGCCTATATGTTACATATTCCTTTTGCTTATTTTGACCTATTCTTTTTTTTGTATGCTTCCCATAAAACTGATTAATTCAGCAACCGTCTGTTTCACTTCATTTGCCATTTGATTAGAGAATAAAGAGATTGCTCCTCTTAGAGAAATTATAATCCTTCAGGATAAATTATAACCAGGTATTGGGAAACTGGACTGCCACTGTGGGTCCAGCATAACATTTGTCCTCTAACTTCACCTACGAATAAACTCTCTAGATTCCACATTCAAATGTCTTTCAGATCTTTCCTCCTTGTACAACCCCTAAAATCCATGAACAACTGATTTTCTTATGCTCTATCTCAGTACCTCTCAAACTTTCGCATGTATAGGAAGTACCTATCATGTTCCAAATACAGATTCTGATTCAGCAGGTCTGAGTTGGGCTCCTGGGTGATATGGCTTTATGATCCCCAACCACATGTTGGGGCCCACAGCCCCAACAGGGCCCACAGCCATGTTATTACTATAGAGTAATCTTCTTAGAATGTAATGCTTGTGTGGTAGCCTCCTCCAACTCAGGTCCTGAATTTCCAATACTGCTACAGAATCTTCAGGATAGATTCCACAAGCAACTTAACGTGGGCACTCAAAGTAGGCCAGTCTTAGCCAAAATGTTCTATTTCCCAATTAAAAAAAAAAGTTTACTCCAGTCTTCTTACTGGACACATTATTGTAGTCCAATATTTCTCTGCTTCTGAAACTTAGTTCATGCCCTAACTGTGCAAATGGGAGTTAGGACATAAGCAATCTAAATTCAACTTAGTAATAAAACAACAATAAATCATATTGTCCTTATTGCTCAAGAAGAAAGCACTTATACAGGATGGAACGTTTAAAGCTTAAGAATATGTATTCACACATGTGCTCTGATTCACTGCTTTGCCCTCAAGAAAGCTTTTTATGCCCTTCACTGCATTGTTTCCAATGAGAAACAAAAATAAAATAAAATGACAACTTTCAGTCTTAAAAACATAAAAAAAACTAACACACACACACATACACATGCACACTCTCAAGCACACATCCCAATATTTGAGTCTCCAAAATGCCGTGGAGCAATATAATTAAGAGACTTTAATCAATGAGTATCCTGGGATCTGGATGATGGGCAGGAAGTTAAGATTTATAATATGGCTGATTAAGAAGCAGCAGGCACAACACAGGTTGAGCCTGAGCAGCAAATCAGCAAGTTCCTCCAGGCTTCCACAAGAAAAACAGGACAGAAACACTTGTGATGGAACTTTTCCCCATGGCAGTGGTTTTCCTATCAGAGTGTGCATCAGAATCATCTGGAAGGATTAGTATCCAGAATACATAAAGAATTAAAAAATCAGCACCAAAAATACAAATCACTTAATGGATAAATGGGCAAATGAACTAAACAGACATTTCTCAAAGAAGAAATACAACTGGCCAACAAATATATTTTTAAAAATGTTCAATATCCTTAGCAATAAGGGAAATGAAAATCAAAACCATACTGAGATTTCATTTCACTCCAGGTAGAATGGCAATCATCAAGAATACAAATAACACATAAATAAATAAATACACTTAAAACTATACAAATAGTAATAATTGCTGATGAGAATATGGGGAAAATGAACAGTTGTACACTGTTGGTGAGACTCTAAAGTAGTACAACCACTTTGTAAAGCAGTATGGAGATTCTTCAAAAGAATAGGAATGGAATCACCAGTTATACCACTCCATAGTATTTATCCAGAAGAACTAAGACTGGCATACTGTGGAGATACCCACAAACCAATGTTTATAAGAGCATAAGTCATAAAAGCCAAGTTATGGAATCAGCCTAGGTGATCATCCACAGATGAACAGATGAAGAAAATGTGGTATACAAACACAATGGAGTTTTACTCAACCATAAAGGGGATTGAAATTATGGCATTTGCTGGCAAATACATGGAATGGAGAACAATATGCTGAGTGAAATAAGCCAGACTCAGAAAGTCAAATGTAATATGTTTTCTCTCATATGCAGAAATTAGAGAGAGAGAGAAAAAAAAAGAATGAAAAAGGGATCTTACAAAAATAGAAGGGAGACCAATAGAGTAGAGAAAGGGGATCCGAAAGGAAGAAGGAGGTGAGGTCAAGGGGAGGTACTGAAGAACAAAACCACCCAAATTATGCTATGTCCACATATGAATACACTACAAGGAATTCCATTTTTATGTATAATTATAATGCACTAATTAAAAAATAATATAAGGGAAATCAGTAGAAAAAGGGAATTAAGGAGATGGAGGAAGGGAAGAAAAAGAGAAATTCTAAGGAAAATGAGATTGATCAAATTATGTTATGTGCCTGTATAAATATGTCACAGTAAATTCCACTATTATGTATAATTATAATACACCAATAAAAACTATTAAAAAAGATAATCACCTGAAAGACCAATTAGACAGGGAGTTTCTAATTTACTAGAGCTGGGGCTGGGCCTGAGATCTATATCTCTGATAAGTTCCCTGGAACTTTCTGAAGCTGTATGATCTGAGAAAACTGACAGCCAATATCATACAATTAAAAGTGCATTTCAAGAAACAGCACTTTGAACTGGTGCATGCCTGTAATCCCAGCGAATTGTGAGTTCAAAGACAGCCTTAGCAACTTAGCAAGGCCCTGAGCAATTTAGCAAGACCCTGTCTCAAAAAATAAAAAGGGCTGGGGATGTGGCTTAATGATTAAGCACCCCTGGGTTCAATCTCCAGTACAAAAAAGAAAAAGAAAGAAAGAAAAGGAAGAAAAAGAAGAAAGAAAGGATGTGGGAGGCTTTGAAAAAAACATACTTCTAAAATCACAGAAACCGGTTCACTTCAATGTGCTTTTTGTTGTCCTTCCTTAGTGAACTCTAGTCAATGGCTATTGACTAGAATAGAAGCTCTATAGGTCTTCCTGTATGCTATGTTCAGTTTGATAAAAACATGCTTGGGTTCAAAACTGGTGATTTTTCATCTCTATATTTTGATTTCCTTATACTTTGATATTTGTATTTATTTGGTACACAAAGCATAATTTATGGAGTTTGCCAAATATTCATAGTCTGCATAAAGTATAATGAACAGTCTGGAAATTGTCCAAATTCAGTCCCAACTTTCACATTTTGAACCTATCGGTATCATGAACCAATAGGTCTCAAACTTCACCTACCAGTACAACCATCCCCAGAGTTTCAGAATGATTAGGCTAGAGTAGGGCCTGATAACCTACTAAGAAGTTCCTTGGTGAGGCTGACCCTTTGGGGTAGATCTGTGTTTGAACATCAGCAGAACAATTAAAAGGGGATTGGAGGTCCTGCAGGATGTTAGCAGAGCCAGTAGGAGGAACAAGGTAGAAAACTTAATATTTTTTCCCACCAATGAAAGAAAGAATAAATCCCTTCTTCAGAAACTATTGCAGTAAGCCTTCCATTCAACATAAATTCAAGTTCAGCAAAGTGATTCTGACTCTCACTGAATTTGTTAAAATAGTATTTTATCACCTGCCACAAATTACCTGATTTTATCATCTTTGTATACAAAAAGAACACATGATATTTTTATAATTGAATTTCTATGGTAGTTATTCTTGCACTTATTTGGTGACAGTCACAAAGCATAATTTATGAAGTTCACCAAATATTTACAACCTGCATAAAGTATAATGAGCAGTCTGGAAATTATCTAAACTCAGTCCCAATCTTTGCATTTTGAACCTCATAATAGCAGCTTATTTTTGCAATCAAAGGAAAATGCGAGTTGGTATAAAATAACAGACTTATTTGTGGAAATCTTAAATGAGGGCTGCATTTCCATCTTGTGTACAGTACAGTGTCTGTGATTTCAGATTGCATGTGGTGCCAGCTGTAACTTAATGAAAGACATCTGAGCTCCCTTCAACTCACTAGAGACTGAAATCCTTCTGAGCAAGTTGCATTCCAAGATAGAAAAAATACCTAAGAGAAACTAGAGTTGCTTTTCTAACTAAATAAAGCTATTATAATGTTTGGTATTAAATTATTTATATAGTTTATGGTAAAATGGTGGTCAAGGAGAATTAAAATGAATAAAAGAGCTTTAAAACAGTTTAGAAAATATGGGGTAGTGCCTTCTTCATGTGACTTATTTCATTCTTAAGTATTTTAAGCTACATGACAGAGGATACATGTATTACCCAAAGGCACACTGAGTTTGGGGTAAACGTGGCAGCAATTTGTTAGCAATTCTTTTTAACAGAGAGCTTTTCAGGGGAGGAAATGAAAGTTAAATTTTATAACTAGAATGACAGGAAGGATTTAGGTAAGCAGGATATAATGATCCAAATTGGAGAGAGGCCAAGACACCAGGGTCAAATTCTCCAGTCTTGTCATAGATTCTTAGCAGCAGCAGTCTGGTTACATCCTGAAGAATGACTAAGAATAACACCCTGGAATCCCAGATCTTTTTGTTTCCTTTAGACCATCATTGAATGGGATTTTCTCAGACTTCTGGTCAAAAGACCATCTACCTAGCTTTTTCCAAGCTGATCTGCACAAAACTCAGGTGCATGGTGATACAGTAAGTCCCTCCTTATCAACAATTTCACTTTTCACAGTTTCAGTGACCCACAATCTGAAAATATCAGATGGAAAATTCTATAAATAAGAAATTCATAAGTTTTTAAAGTGCACTCCATAGTGCAATGAAATCTCATTTCACTTTGAGAAATCTCCATCTGTCCTCATTCCATCCCACCCAGCATATAAACATCCCTTTGTCCAGTGTATCCACATCATATATACCACCCTCCAATTAGTCACATAGCAACAGCTCAGTTATCAGATCAGCTGCCCAGTACTTTAGTGCTTGTGTTCAACTAACCCTTATTTCACTTAATAATAGCCTCCAAGCACAAGGGTAGTGATGCTGGCCATTTTATTACAGTATACTCTTATAATTGTTCCATTTTATTATAGTTGTTAATCTCTTTTTTTTAAAATATCTTTATTTTACTTATTTATTTTTATGTGGTGCTGAGGATCGAACTCAGTGACTCACACATGCGAGGCAAGCGCTCTACCACTGAGCTACAGCCCCAGCCCCAGTTGTTAATCTCTTACTGTGCTGATTTACAGATTAAACTTTGTCAAAAGTATTTATAGGAAAAATAGCATATATAAGGTTTAGTACTATCTATAGTTTCAGGCATCCACTGAGGAATTTAGGAGCTATTCCCTCAAATAAGGGAGGACAACCATAAGTATATTTTCACCTGTGTTAGAATTTATTGATAGTCCACATAAATGTCTTAAAAAAAAACAACAAGTCTTTGTTGAGCACTTATTAAATGTCGGGCACTGACTGTTCTAGATGTTGGAGATACAGCACTAAACAGAACAACTGCCCTCCTGTGGACACAGGAGGAGAATAAATAAATCCATGAATATAGGGTAAGCATCAGTGTTAAGTGCTGTGAAGAAAAGGGAAGTGCTGAAGAGTGGGGAGAGAGGGAAGCTCCTGCTGAGGTCTCTGTCCAACAGAGAACTGAGGCATGTGAGTGAGAAAGCTCTGCCTATAATTGGGGAAAGGGTGCGTTCCAGGCAGAGGGAACAGCATACATACGTCTTGAGGCTGGAAGGAAATTGTCCTCTAGTGGGCAAGCTTCCCACAAAGAAGAAAAGAAGGAGAGGAAGGTAGAAAAAGGGAGGTGAGGCGCAGAAAAATTTGGAGGCCTTGGTGGGTTCTAGTAGTAAAAGGATGTGACTTGAATTATCGTTTAGGGACCCTCATCTGCTATTTTGAGTATCAGCTAAAGGCACAAGTCCAGCTCACCAGTTAGAAGCCTCTTGAAGCAGAACAAGGAGAGATGACTTTGGCCTGGACCACCCAGGATGCTGCGATGCTGCTGTTGAGAAACAGCTGGATATATTACAAAAGCCAAGGTGAGAGTGGTTGTTAAGGGACTGACGTAGAACTTGAGAGAAAGGTGCTGATGTCCTCAGAAATTGAGAGGATAGAGCTGTTGAGATGGAGACAATCATGGGAGGCGTGGCGAGGAGGGGGAAAGGTTTGGCTTGGTGGAGGTTTATCTAAGTGATTTCTCCACTTAGAGGAGGAAAGCCATACAGAAATCTTTGAATAAATAGAGTGGAAAGGCAAACTTATTTACTGTAAGCAGAGAGAGCAGTTGAAGAAAATACAAGCTGGGCTACAAGGATGTCTTTTATAATGCCTTCACTTTCAGCTGAAAAAAGCAGTTACATCCTCGGTCATCCGTCTAGGAAATATTTTATCTTAACTTGAAACTTCAACCTTGAGAAACTCAGATTTCATCTAGAATTTTATTGGCTCTTAAAATTCCCACTTGAAATAAGAAGGAAAAAAATATCTGAGACCCTTTTGGAGAGAGGGAAGAAAAAGGTAGAATGTCTTGTTCAAAATCAGGAAGTTTCTCTTATTTATTTGTTTATTTATTTTTGTGGTACTGAGGATTGAACCCAGGGGTGCTCTACATCCCCAGCTGTGACTGCATCCCCAGCCCTTTATATATTTTTATTTTAAGACAAAGTTTTCCTTGATAAGTTGTTGAGGCTAGCCTTGAACTTGTGATCCTCCTGCCTCGGCCTCCTGAGTCACTGGGATTACACCATGCCTGGCAGGAAGTTTCTTCCATGTGAAGGCTGGTCCTCCATGGAATGTACACTGAGATCAGAGTTGGCCCCATTGCCTGGATCAAATGTTTGGTGAGGTGAAATATTTAGAATGGTAAGACTGTAAATATAACAAACCCAAGAATTAAGAATAGACTAAAGAATCTGATAGGATAAATACTCAGAAGTAAATGCTATACTAGAAACTCTCTTAACCTGGCCAGGCCAAGAATTATCAGATGTTCTAAAGATAAGCAAAATATACCAACACCCAGGAAGTGCCCCACTCTCCTAGTTAGGTAGCTGCTGGCCCACATGCTGTGCCCTTTGCCTTTACCTTGTCTGCTTGCTGTAAGTTATTTATATTTGTTGTCAATCCTGTTTATGTCAGTTGGAATTTTTAAAAGTACATAAACCAATGAAATATTCTATTGGAAAGGAAGAGGGTTGTTGTCTCTCTAGTTGCATATTTTGGAAAGTTATCTTTAAAGGCAAGTTGCTTAAAAAAATATTCCAAACCCTGTGCGGACAAGATAATGGACAAGGTTCAGGAAAGAAGACATGGAACAGTGGGATTTTGCACTTGATTGCACTTTGCTCCATGAGTGTTCTTAAAGTCTCAGTTCCACTTTAAAAAGCAAAACAAACTGGGTATCTGAAACAAGGCATTCAGGATGAGGCATAGAGAAAAAAAATACATGAGCAACAATTAGCACACCTATACTTAAAGAAAAGTCTTCAGCCCTACCATTAAAAGTTTGCCCAGTAACTGAATCACATTTATATGCTTAAAAGTATTAAGATATATATATATATATTAATTTTAAAAGTGATTACTTGCACAAACTGACTTTTGTGATAAATTAATATGGACTAAGAGGGTCTTTTCCATGACCCTATCATTATAGGCTGTTATAACTGTACTCAATTAAACTGTACCATTAACCCTGTCAAACACCTTGTGGGGTATATTGGAAGATATCAACACTTCTCATTGACTTGATGGTATTTATGATTTCTGCCATCATTTCGACCCAAGGTATTTATAGCTGTATGTATTTCATGTAACTCATCTCACTTTAATGGCTTGTGTGTTCTGTTAGGGACAGTAACACATACAGAGGATTACCGATAAAGTGTGATGTGGAAAATGTTGATGCTGGAGGTAGTCAACATTGTGATCTGGATTAACACAGTTATTTTAAGCTTGACAAGATTATCCATATTCATCTATTTTTCTTCTTCTTTGGAATAATGATTTCATTTGCATGGATTTACATTTTATTTACGTGAATATACAGTTGACCCTCTGTATCCCTGGGTCCTGTATGTATGTATTCATAGGTCAACCAATTACAGATCAAAAATATTCATGAAAAACCTTGTGTTTCTCTTGAACATGTATTGACTTTTTTTCTCATTAATATTCCTTAAACAATACCTACAACAATTATTTATATGGCATTTGCATATTTTTACTTATTATTTCTACATATTATTATAAATAATCTAGAGATGATTTAAAGTATATAAGAGGCATGTAGTATATTTAGTGAAAATATTTAGTGAAATTTAGAAAGTATTATATTCTATGTATTTAGGAAAAAAATTAGTGCTCAATATCTTTTCAAGTCTTGATCAACCAAAAAGACCTGATCTAATAATTATACATTGTTCAGTTTAGACAATGTGATTTATATTTACATATTATGCTATTAATGAAATAGTCTCACTGTTCTTACATTTAAATTGAAATTCTATGAGGAAAAAAGAAAATAAACCCAAATCTCATCTTGATGTATACACCTCCCACCTAGTCCCTCAAACATACACACATATATAAAACTTACTAATGAGAATATGTTTCAGAACATATTCTGAATCAGTGGGCCGAGATTGACAGGAGTCAAACTATGGAAAGCAAAAACATGGGATTTACTGATATGAACCATCTTCCCAGGACTGTGCTTGCTCAGGTACAAGGTAGGTGGTAGCATCAGGTAGGAAATCAGAAGGCCTGAGTTGGGCTGGACTCTGACCTGGCCTGCTATGTGGTTTTAGAGTCCCTTTACTTATTTGGCTTAATTTTCCTCATGTGAAAAATCAGGTGGTAAGTTCCATTTCTTCCTTCAACATCCTGTGATCAGAAGATATATCTTTGGGAGGCTGAGACAGGAGAATCGCGAGTTCAAAGCCAGCCTCAGCAACGGCGAGGCACTAAGCAACTCAGTGAGACCCTGTCTCTACATAAAACACAAAATAGGGCTGGGGATGAGGCTCAGTGGTTGAGTAACCCTGAGTTCAATCCTCAGTACCAAAAAAAAAAAAAAAAGAAGATATATCTATCAGAAGATAGATAATATATTGGGAGCTTTCAATGAGAAAGACTGTACGCTGAGCATTTTCTATGTAACAATTCACATAAGCCTCATAAGAATCCTAAAAGGAGATATTTTTGTATAATTTTCATTGTGCAGAAGAAAACGTCACACAGAGCTAAATTGTGTGTCTATGCCACACGGGTGATAAGTGGAAAACAAGAATTTGCACCAAGATGATCTAGCCCTACAGCCCAGGTACTTGAGTTCAGACTGTCATATTGATTCTTCTAATATAAACTGACAATAAAAGTTAACAAAATCCAGAAAAAACACAAGTAGTTTACAACAGTGTTTTCTATTCTTTTCTTTGTTTCAGAAATTCAGATGGCCAAATATCTGTACCTAATTAGCAAGTCTCTTTGTGGGTAGCCTGCTTGATTTTCTGGGATTCAATGTTGCTACAGCAAAGAACAACTAAAAAGATCTTTGTTTGCAAAAGGTAGGCTTGAACTATAAGAAATAGAATAGTGCTTAGGATAAGGGTAAAGAACTCATTTCAAATGGGGGTTGATCTGAGCAGATTAATAAAAACCTGTAAGCACTGTGAAATCTGTTCTCCCATAACAAAAAGTGACGTGGAACAATGCCACAAAACTAAAAAAACCACCACTATAGGAGGATAGAAAAGAAAGCTCTTATGTGACTCAGAGCACCCATTTCCGTCTTCCAAGTCACAAGGCTAGGAACCTCTCAAACCTTACCCCACCTGAGTCACCTTCTGGATCAATACATTAGGGTAGGCCTGACACTGGTGTGTAATGAGGGCCCAGGTGAGGTCAAAGCCACTGGAAAGAGGACCATACTTTGCAACTGAATAAAACAGTCCTTTGATCTAGGACTCAGAAAAACTTAATTCTGCCAGAAGTTTAAGTCATTGGTTACATTATTTATGTGTTTCCTCAACTGATCTTTCGTGTCCATTTCCTTCTAGCTCTAAAGTTCAGTATTTCTGATGATGCTCTTCTCATTCAACCCTACACTCAGTGTCTACTTGTAAGATCAATGGGAAAAGGAAATGTTTCCCTCTCCTCCAAATGCAGGTCTCTGCAAAGGGAAAGTAAAGGCTCAGTCTTCTCCCTATTCAGAGGTAAAATCATCCTGAAAAGAAGTGATCTGTAGAAACCAGATTTAAGTTTGAAGCTTTCTATTTCTTGGGCCAAACTCTCTTTGAAACTCGCTTACCAGGGCAATGGAATGTTGTGTATGAATTAAAAGATGCATCTGAACTCCATCCCTTAATAATATTGAGGAGGGAGGTTTGGGTTTCTTTCCTTTTGTTCTTTTCTGAGCTCCCAGTCTCAAATGGGGGTCTCAAATGCCTGGGCTCAAAAGATACAACCACATCAGTCTCTTGATTGCTGAGATAGGTATGCACCCCACACCTGGTTTCAGGAGTTTGGATTTCTTTGCATAATCCAATATGGCAGCCATTAGCCATACATAGCTTTTGAGCACTTGAAATGTGCAGGTCTGAACTGAAAATACACAACAGATTTCAAAGTATGAAGAAAAGAATATAAAATGTCACTAATAAATTTCATATTGATGGCATATTAAAATGACACTATTTGGGGTATGCTGACTTAAATAAATACTTTTCTGAAATTAATTTCACCTGTGTCTGTCTCTCTCCACTTTCCCCTTTTGCGGTGCTGAAAATTGAACCAAGAGCCTCCCACATGCTAGGCAAGCATTCTATTATGGAACCACACCCCAAGCCATTACTTGTTATTTTTCTAATTTCTTTTTTTAATTTTTAATTTTTTGGTGCTAGTGATTGAATCCAAGAAGTTGTACAGACAAAGCACGCGCTTTATCATAGAATTACACCCCAGTCCTCTTTTTACTTTTTAAACGTGGCAGCAGGAAGTTTTTCACATTATACATGTGGCTCACATGTATAGAAATTTTTCTGTTTCTATTGTGCAGGACACACTAGACCCTTTCTACTCAAACTGGTCTCAAACCAGGAGCAGCCATGTCACCTGGGAGCTTGTCAGAAAAGGAGACTCTTGTCCCTTCCTCAGACCTATTGAATCAAAATTTGCATTTTAATCAGTTCCTAGATCTCAAATTTGTGCACATTCAAGTCTGAGAAGTCCTATGCTCGTGTTTTCCTACAACGTATTATGGTAAGTATTTGGGTTATTGGCCCATACAAGTGGCATGCTAAGAGGGTATCGTGTTTGCTGGTTTTCTATGAACATGCCAGAGAATCAATGGACATTTTTAGAAATTTAAATGATGAAACAATTCAAAAATATATATTATGATTATATTGCACATAAAAAATTATACACATAACAGATACACATAGGGGGAGCTGCTTTGTTTCTACCTTTGTTACTTCTGGGTTTTCAGCCACCATGTAAGTGAAACTAATGTTCACAAGATCTGTGCCACTGCAGACACAAACTATCCGCCCTTCCAGATCGTTTTCTGATTTTCCAACAGCTTCCAGAGCAGCCAGAATTTTGGGATCCTGCAAAGAAGTATACAAACAGGAAAAAATATGTTGGATCACAGAGCATAGAAAACTTCACAGAAAGAAACTATACTAGAGGTAAACATATACGTAAGGGCCAGTGTGGTTGCTTTTTTCCCATCTAACATGCCTGGTTACCTAGTATTATTCTGAACCTATAGAAGTGAAATTTCTAATACCATATATTATGTGAAATCCCTTGATAAAAAAGGTGTCATAAAATTTTTGATTTAGAAAAGTAGATGTGAGGGTTTTTGTTTAGCTTTTTGGTTTCCACTCTGAGATAGAGAAGGCTGTGACTGGGGTCCATTTTTGCTCACAAGGATCCAAGGGGTCTCTCACCAGAGAACAGTCACAGATGTGACCCATGAACAGATATGCTGTTGCCACAGCCACCACAGGTTATTCCCCAAAATGAGGTTAAGTCTTTCAAGTAGCCTGGATCCAGAGTGAACATTTTCATCTTTACAAATCATAGCATCCTCAATTGACATGAAAGCTGTGAAAGTTTACCCTAATTCTTAAATAAAATAGTGCCTTTGTTCTCTGAAAGAACTCAGGAGGAAATGTCAAGGTATGGTTACACAGAAAATTTAACTAACATAAAAGAGGAAAGATTTAAAAAAATAAAAACAAAGTGAAGAATGTAACTTTGTTTTGAACAGCTCACAACCTGCAGAGCTATTATGGAAAAGGGAATAAATACTGTGCTAGAATGTTCTACAAAGAAACATCTTTTAAATTCCAAGCACCACCATACAAATAGCTTCTTATTCAAAAAAATCAATCACTGTGAAGAAGAAGAGTGATTTATGTGCTGTTTGTTGCTGGTTGTCCCCGCCCCCCTTTCAGAGGCAGGCTGAGCCTTTTAGGTGAGCCAATGTCTGTATCACAGGTGCACAAACAGAACCACAAGAGCCATTTAAACTTGCACATCGGCCTCAGATGAAAAGGAATCACTGCTTTCTACAAAAGGGGGAGGAGTTTATATAGTTAATTTCGGAGTTAAGAGAACTTTTTCTTTGCTGCTGTATCATGCAAATGTCTTTATTTTCAAGGGTTAACAACATTTATCTATATATCTATATACCTAAAGATAATGCAATCCAAAGCACCCAACAGTTATAGATGGGAAGATTTCTAAACTGTGTCCATTGTTCACTTGCAGCTGGTGACTTTGTAGCAGTAACAAGTTAAACAGGACTTGGAGAACATTGATAAGCTATATAAATCTATTAGAAGAATGACAAACACCAATCACAGGTACCTTTGGTATGGCTCCCGGCCGAATACTGTTGATGAGGGAACATTCCAGCACTTGTCCTTCCTAAAGAAAGAGAATACAGGCCAGCAGTGAACTTCAATTTTGCCTGACCAATGGTACAAGCTGGTTAGTAAACATTCTGCCAATAAAGTCGATGCTGATCAGAATAAAGTTAAAGAGGGAGTGAAAACAATGATGATTGTTTCCAATGATCAGAAGTAATCAATAGTCTTTCTCTTTCTCTTTCTCCCTCTTTTTTTTAGCAGTGCTTGGGATTGAACTCAGGTCCTCATGCATGCTAGGCATGCACTCTACCACTGAGCTACATCCTAAGCCCCCAAACTTTATATTTCAACTATGTACATGAATACAACAATAAAAAATTATTTATAAAATGTTTATAAAATGCTGTTCCTTTTATACATAAATGTTGTTAGTAAATTCTGTATATCATTAAATATATTTGCACACAAAATATTAAGTGGGAATAAAACCTTTATGTAACTCCAATTCTACCTTTCTTACATTTGGCTTAAATGTTCATTAAGTGTGTGCATTCTGTCATACATCAAATTAAGTGCCAGGGTACAATGAGATGAGCATCCTTTCAGTGTTTTTAAGAAGCCACTTTAGATTTCAGCTTGAATATTTTTCATCTTGGAAATCTTCCTAACTCCCAAGATTAAATCAGATCGCTAGCTGCAAGCTTCTATAATCATCTAAGCTTCTCTTTCACAGCATTCAATCGCTAGTAACTTTTTTTAAAAAAATTCCTGACTAATCTTACACTACAATCTGTGAGGATTAGGACAATATTTTTGAACACCACTGTATCCCCCATTCCCGGCACATGAAAGTGTGTTTTTAAAAACCTATAATGAATGAACAGCTGTTGGGTCTATGCCCTCAAGAGGCACTCGTTCTATTTGTTGAGAAATGAAGTGGCTTGGGTCAGAAAGCAGGAAAAACCACTTGCTGTTTCTGTGCCATACCTTGCCTTCACTTTTCCAGGTCAGAAAGAAGCCAAATTCATCCACTTTGAAGAGGCAGTTGGGTTCAAACACAAATGATTCCTGTTAGAGAGAAATGTGTTGATTTTCATGACTCACACCATTTCGAATCTAATAAAAATGCAAATATCTTTGAGCCTCTAAACAAAGGAAAATAAGAAATCATCCTCTTGCATCCTGATTCTAATAACCATATTTCTTTTTTTTTTTTTTTTTTGGTACTAGGGATTGAACTCAGGGGCACTCCACCGCTGAGCCACATCCTCAGTCCTATTTTGTGTTTTATGTAGAGACAGGGTCTCACTGAGTTGCTTAGCGCCTCGCCATTGCTGAGGCTGGCTTTGAACTCGCGATTCTCCTGTCTCAGCCTCCCTAAGTGCTGGGATTACAGGCTTGAGCCACCACGCCCGGCTAATAACCATATTTCTTGACTTATTATATTTCATTTTGCAAATTCTTTGCATTCTTTTTTTTGTCCGTTTGTTTTGTATTGATCAATTTAATAGAGCATCTTCCTTTCTAGAGCAGGCTTGGAAATAAATGACACTGATGTCCTGAAGGTCCCTACAGAAGAAAGTTTTCCTAAGGTCTTGGAAGAGGAGCTTTTGGTAGAAGGAGGACAACCACATTCAGCCCCCTGGTCTCCCTCTGTGCAGGAGAAACTGTGGCCTGCATCTCACATAATATCAAATTTCAGGCCCAGTGATGGATCTGTGGGGTAACAAGTCCTCCGGGTGATTCTGATGCGCACTCAGATTTGAGAACCACAAGTGTGGACTTTGACATCATAAACCAGTGAAAACTACAGAATTAATATTTTAATCAAGAAAGAACATCAGCCAAACTTAGGACATCAGAGCAACTGCACTATACTTGCCAACGGATTCTCGGGCTTTAGCAATGCCAGGAAAATTCTATGTCAACAAGAGAAAATGAGTGTTCAGGAAATGAACCAAGATGCCCTTTGCTCCCTGCTTGCAGTACACCATGACTTGGCCTTCTTGCTTCCTCAAGCTTACATTCGTTTCACAATCTAAAGAACCTGTCTGCCCCTATTATTGCCATACCAGCAATTAGGAACCTGTCAGGCAAATATGGATCAAGGTAATCACTTAAAACAAGTAAGCAACAATTACAGGATTAAGATTTCAGGGGCATCTAAGACTCTTAGTTTCACCCATTAACAGCAATATTCACCAAGGCAAATTCAATGTTGAGATATTCACCACCATGAGGTAGCAGAATTTAGAGACCTAGGGTCTCTGAACAGAGCTGATCTTGGAATTGTTAGGGTAATTTTCTGGCAGATGAAGAATCACCATCTGTGGTTCACCTCCCTTCTAGGTATGTACTGGGTATTGTAGATACAGCAGTAAATTCGATAAAGACAAGGACATTCATTGCATGACCTCTGCCTTTGGAGTCAGTATCCAGTTCCACCAGTTTTTTACTTGGCTTCTACTGGAAAAGCCTTTCTAAGTCTCCAAATCCTTGTCTAATATATGAAAGCATTTACATGTAACTTTCTGGTTTATTGTGGGAATTAAGAGACAGGGAATGTAAAGTACATAGCACAGAGTTACCACTCATCAAGTGGCAGCTGTTAGCAATAATGTATGGTTCAAATTTTTAACTGTGGTAGCAAATTACTAACAACATGAAATCGCCAATGTGGGACAAATTTTTGACCCTTCAAAATGGCATTTTTTTTTTCTTTTTGGGTACAGGGGATTGAACTCAGGGGCGCTCAATCACGAAGCCACATCCCCAGCCCTGTTACTCAACCACTGAGCCTCATCCCCAGCCGTATTTTGTATTTTATTTAGAGTCAGGGTCTCACTGAGTTGCTTAGAGCCTCGCTTTTGCTGAGGTTGGCTTTGAACTCATGATCCTCCTGCCTCAGCCTCCTGAGCTACTAGGATTATAGGCATGCGCCACCACGCCCAGCACAAAATGGCATTTTTGAAGGAGTTTAAACCAGAAGTTAGCCGGGTGCGGTGGTGCAAGCCTGTAATCCCAGCACTTAAGGGAAACTGAGACAGGAGAATCGCCAGTTCAAAGCCAGCCTCAGCAATGGCAAGTTGCTAAGCAACTCAGTGAGACCCTGTCTCTACATAAAACACAAAATAGGGCTGGGGATGTGGCTCAGTGGCTGAGTGCCCCTGAGTTCAATCTCCAGTACCCCCCCAAAAAAAACACAAAAAAAATAAACCAGAAGTTGATACTTTCAAATGGGTCTTCATGCCAGGCAGAATATAGCATTTTTAAAGACACACAGTCTTGACTTGACGTTGGAAAGGGACTTCTGAGGAGTATAGAGTGGCAAGAATACCTCAGGGAAGTGGCTGGAGATGAGATGGGACACATAAATAAGAGCCAGGCCATGGGAAGGATCCTGCATGCTGTAGAAAAATGCCTCCACCCAGAAGGTCAAGGAAGTCTTATCTGTTACTAATCAAGACATAAGAATTACCAACTAATCATTAGTAATACATTTTAGAATACTTTCCAAGCAATATCCTCATAGTAACAAGGAATTTTGGTGGGCAGTGTTCAAAACTATGTTCTAAAATGATACTTACAGAGTATATGCTCAATGAATCCAACAGTATTATTATTCATGTACACCCTATCACCGAAGTCCAAATAATAATTTGAGATGATCCATGGAATAGATGCCATAAAGAAAGGTTTTCCAACTTATTTTGAAGCTGGACTTCCATTTCCTTGACCTCCTCGAGCACAGTGAAATTTTTCTTTCTCCTCCTCCAGGTTGTTCAGAGCTCATGATCATCACCTGGAAATGCTGATTCCTAGCATCCCATGCTTGGGCCACTGCTCTGATCTCTCATCCCCTAGCTCTAGTGTTCTCCCTCTCCTATGTTTATTTGGCTTCTCTTATAACCTCTTGTTCATCCTCCTTGCCAGTCTCTCACGATCCACCTGATTCCTTCTCCTTTTACTTCCATCTTTATCCAGCTAATTTCCACAGTCCAGTATTAAATCACTCCTTCATAGATGCTTTCAACTCTGAAACCAAGTCCATCCTAGCCATGCTGTGTCACTGAACTTCATGATGAAAATCATGAAATTGAATTGTCTGATTTTAGTTAAATTCAAGACTATAAATCTAAACAGATAGTCAACACTTTCTATCTTATAAATTTTTTAAAATAGGTTTCACCATTCTTGGGGCTGGGGATGTAGCTCAGTGGTGGAGCACTTGCCTGGCATGCATGAGGCCCTGGTCTAATCCCCAGTACTACAAAAAATTAAAAAAAGAAAAATAGTTTCCTTACTCTTTGAGAGGACTATTTCACTGCTTGTTTTTGAAACTTGGTCACTCCTTGCCAATTATAGTGCTTCACTGAGTAAGGAGCAACCATCACCTGGAAACCCTTCCCCTTCCTCCCGCCTAATGAAGCATGCTTCTTCTATCAGAGATCAACTCCCCCATTTCTGCCCTGAGCTCAGGCTTCTTCTTACATAACGACTTTGGTCCTTGCTTTATTATCACCCAAACACACATCATTTTTTTTCTTTTCTACATCAGTGGTTAGAGGCTGTAATGGCCAGAACAGAAATTCTTCAGGGGAACCTCACCAAGAAGCCTTGACTGACATTAAAGACAGGGAATCAAGAAAGCCCACATAAGCTCATCCACTGTAGCTGACAGGTTTCCAGCCCAGACATGTTCAAACTGCCTACAAAAAATCAGAGAGCAAAACTGAGGGATCTGTGGCAACCACTTGAATGGGACCAGAACCCAACCTATGTAGGTTTCTTTCCACAAATGAATGTAACCTGACCCTTGGGTGAGTAAAGGCACATAGATCTATTCTTTTTTTTTTTTTTTTTTCCTAACAGCAGTTTTAAACTTCACATGGACACCTCCTGACCAGAGAACCTGACCAAAGCAGTAATATTCTAAATCTCATCCTCAGGAACATCTCTTCCAGATCGGAGCACTGCAGGGGAGATCTCTTCCAAGGAAGCTAGGCTCCTTCTCCTCTGCAACTCTGTTTGTTTTGTAGTTAACAAATGATAACAGAACTTTGTGGTAAGGAAACAAATCGTAATAGAAGTTGTCCTGGAGAGCCTGAAGTTTCAGTTCTCATATGGCTCAGTGAAAATTCCTCATAATCACCCTTAGAGGCCAAGGGCTTATTAGTTTATCCAGTCCAACTCTTTCTTTGGGCCACAGGACAAGGGCTAAAATGGGCCAGGAACTCCTTTTGAAAATACTGAGCTGGTTGTGGCATTTTGTTTGATGGAAGCCAGAAGCATCACTTTGGATGGAATTACTTTGTTGGAAGCTCTCTCGGGCCCAGTGATCTGAGGAGCTGAGCCCCTATAGGCTAACAGGCACCTCTCCATCTCATCAAGGAAAGAGTGCATATTTAAGCTTTTTGTTGGTTTATTTTTAGTATATTTTCCTGATATATGCTGTTTGCATGTCACTCAACATTACAGCCTCCAAGTTACTTTCAAATTGATTTCTTTTTAAAATTTTTTTATTTGTTCATTTTAGATATCCATGACAGTAGTCTGCATTTTGACATATTACACATACACGCAATATAACTTCCCATTCTTGTGGTTGTACATGATGTGGAGTTTCACTAGTCATGTATTCATATACGAACACAGGAATATTATACCCAATTCATTCTGCCGTCTTTCCCATTTCCATCTCCGCTCCCTTCCCTTCAAATTGATTTAGATTAAAACTAATTTTTTCTTTGAATTTTAGAAGTTATTCTGTTAAATAAAGTTATATCACCTTTCTTCTTGTAAGGAAATGGCAGAGAACTGAGCAGGCTAAACACTCTGATGGAAAAGGAGGAAAGTATTTATGTGATCCAGATAACAGATTGTTGATTCTATTTTAATTGTGACCTCTGGTTGTTTCTCTTTCTCTACTAACCTCTCTCCCACCCAAATTAATTGCAAATGTCTATATATTTAGAAATGGTATTTGCCTCAGTGAATAGGGTACAGTTAAGGCTTATTGCCAGACAAGGAGAGCTATTTTGGACTGCTAATCAAAGCTCTAGTTAAATCTTGGTTGTTCAGGGACTACTCTTCTGAGTGGGGGACAACACAGGTAGATTAGGACATAGGAATGAAATGGAAGGAGGCCTTTTATACTCCATCACGGAGACTTGTGCCTTCTGAGAAAGAGCACCTTCTCAGGAGGTGACGCTCTGCAATGGGGTAGGGGCCCAGCCCTGTAGCTAATGGTTCCTGAATGCCAGCCTCCTCACCAGCACTTGTGGGAAAAGCTCAGCAGTCATTCTAATTAACCTTACTGAATTTTACTTTTCCAATCTGAATGCTGGGATAACTGATACTAACCTTAAGGAATTCTCAAAGAATTAAAGTTGAGAGGATCTAATTACCTGAGATAATAAAAATGTTCAATCAATGAATGGCGGCAAATATGAGAAAAGAGTTACCACTGAATTTAGGGCTGTCATACAAGGCATTTCACAAATACCATCTCACCCAGAACTCATGAGCATTCTGCAAGGATTTAGACCAACTGACACTATCCAACAGATTTTTTGTGATAATGGGAATGTGCCAGATGGGCATTGCCCAGCATGGTCACCATGAGCCACATGGAACTCTGAGGCACTTTGTAATATGGGTTGTGCAACAGAGGGGCAGCATTTTTAACTTTAATTAATTTTCATTAACCACATGTGGCCATCGAGATGAAAATTAATTGAAGTTAAAAATGACCATTTTATTCTGTCCCCTTTCGCCTGTCACCAACACATGTGGGATGATCAGTAAATGAACACGGCCTAGGTAGACTGTACCTCTGTGTGTACATGGGGCTTACCTTCCATGTTTCCTGGTTTGGCAAGAACTGGGAGAAAAGCTGGGTACAGTGGCACATGCTTGTAATCCCAGTGACTTGGAGGCTGAGGCAGGAAGATTGCAAGTTTGAGGCCAGCCTTAGCAACTGAGTGACATCCTACACAACTATCCTAGACCCTAGCTCAAAATAAAAAATAAAAAGGGCTGGGGATATGGCTCTGCCCCTGAGTTAAATCCCTGGTACAAGGAGAAAAAAAAAAGAGGAAGCAAAAGAGACTGTCAAGGTTGGAGGGAACAAGAAAAGTCTGAGTTAGGAAGGGGCCATCGAGGATCTCCTCCAATTTAAATCACATTATCCCCCCAAAGACATCTCATAGATAGGGAAGGATTCTGAGTGTGGCCTTTAGTTTGGGCATGGAGATGGAGTGTGATTTAGAATCAACCAAGAGACAGTATTTTCTATCAGATCTCGAATGTCCAGGGCCCTAGAGACACTACATGGCCTATTTCTTCCCACTCTTTATTCCAGAGGAATCCCCTAAGCTCTGTATGCACCAGATCCTTTATGATTCTGCACAAACACTTCCTTCTTCAGATAGAATCAGAAATTTTTATTTCTCCAAGTTAAGCAAAAGATTCCAGTGATACATTCTGCCTTCAGAATGAACTGCTAGAATAGATAGGCAGGGGTCCTTATTGTTTTTACCCTCATGAAAAAGGATCCAGAATGTTTCTTTCCTTTTGTGAATCCCCCTTGTAGTTAACGGATCTCATGAGATGAATGACCTTGGGCTTCTCATCTCACATTCCCGAATGAGGGGCACGAGGACACTAGCCCTGACTGTTCCGTCACAGACCTTGGTTATGTGCCACCATTTTATAAAGAAATTTGTGAGGCATCATAACAGAATGCTTAGGTATTGCATTTTTCTCCTTGGCCTTTGATTCTTTGGACAGATGCTTCTCGAGGGTTAAGTTGTATAATTTTATGTAGACGTTCCTCCTTCTACCAGCAACTGATTCTCCATCAGAACCAAGAGGGAGACATAGTTCTAGTCTCCTGATAGGTGACTCAAAGGCCTGTGGTATCCAGCACTGTGCCTGCTATTACTAGGTAATACTAAATAATACCTATTACTAATACCTATTACTAGGTAATATTTAGTATTACTATTATATTACTATTACTAAGTAATACTATTACTAGGCAATACTAAGCACTAACATACACAGTGCTTACTAAGTTCTAGATAATGCCCCAGGCACTCTCTCTATGTTAAATTAAATCATTGTCTTCCAACATTCTTCTGAAGGAGGTACTATTGTTATTTTCATTTTACAGATGAGAACATTGAGGTATATTGGATAGCCGGGAGCACAGAAATGTACTGAAGGACAAATTTGATTCACACCAACTTTGAGGCTGATAATGGAGATGAGATTGTTGGGGAGTGGTCTTGGAGGGATATAGTGACCAAGAGAGAGAATTCCTGGTGAGCAGCCCCTGCCCAGTACCACCCTGAAGCGCAATTCACATGCAGGTGGGGAGAGGGTAGTCAAGTCAGCTGTTCAGCAAGTTTTAAAGGTGAGAAACCTTTGTGTATCTTGTCTTCTAAACCTCATAGAAATAGAAATGCAAGTCTCTCCCTCAATAAACACCCACGGGCATTTAAAGTGCTCACTTCAGCAACGACTGTGAGATACACAGGACACTTACTCTAATGTCAAGTGGAAAGATTTAATCCATCCCTTTCATTTTATCTTCACCTCAGAAATGAAGAACATCATCAACTTTATAAGTGAGCTGGCTTGGAGGAGTCGATGCAGGCAATCGAAAGCAATGAGAGGAAGGCAGGCCATCTTTCCTGATTTCTCATTTTCTCTTTTAAAAAGAAACTGAAAGTTGGCCTGCTGGTGCTTAAGAAGATGCTATGGTCCTCCAAATTAAAATATTGAAATCCTAACCTCTAAGGTGATGTTATTAATTAGGAGATAGCAAGCTTCAGGAGGTGAATAGGATCAGTATCCTTTTAAAAGAGGCCCCAGAGAGACCCCCAAGGTGCCTTCCACCATGCTAAGAAAAACAGGGAGGTGCAAACTAGTAATGAGAAGGAGCCTTCTCGGGTACCCTTGAACTTGGATTTCCTAACCGCCAGAACTGTGAAAAGTACCTTTGTTGTTTACAGCTATCTGGTGCATGGTATTTTGTTATAGCAGTCTCACCAGAAAGAGATACAAAGTCTCAGCATCATCCTTGACTCTGAGAATTCAATCAGCTCAACTATAATTTGATTAGAGAAGGAAGGAAGCCTTCAGATTAGCCCCTCAGAAGGGCCAAACTGCATCTAGCTGCTTATGTTGTGGTCATCCATAGCTATGAATTTTGATTTTTTCTCCTTTGCTACATGATAAATATGTCAACTCCTTGGTACTTAATTTGTAAGGTCAGCCAGTGTGAGACGCCAAACTCTTTGACCACTGTTTTTTTTTTTTTTGGTACTGAGGATTGAACCCTGGGGCACTTTATTACCAAGCCACATCCCCAGATCTTTTTATTTTTTATTTTGAGACAAGATTTCCCTAACTTGCTTAGGGCCTCGCTAAGTTGCTGAGGCTGGCCCCTCCAACTTGCAATACTCCTGTCTCAGCCTCCTGAACTGCTGAGTTTACAGGCATGAGCCACCATGCCCACCAAGATGCCAAACTCTCTGTGTGTCTTTATCCTTCTCTCTCCCTGAGGCATCTCTGATGTGGGCATTCTGAGTCTGGATGGTCACATGCTATCGCAGGACACTCAAGTGCAGTCCCTGATTCTTGCCAGGGAATACCAAAGAAATTATTCCTAAAAATATTCAACTACTCCTGGTTGCCAACAAAATATGTCTTCAGGGAGGTTAGTGGGTAGTCACTCTAACTTTCTTGGGCAGGAAAACTGTCACATAGTCAAAATAGTTTCCTTAGCAACAAAAAGAAGAACAAATTAAAGAGAACCAGCTTCCTCAGAGCTATGGGGACAAATAAACAGGATTTATGACAAATATTTTCAACAAATATTAAAACCGTGTCACCTCTCCCACCATCAACAAAAAAAAAAAAAAAAAAAAAAAGAAAGAAAGTAAAGAAAAGAAAAATCTAAGAATCAGAGATGAGCTTGAAAGATGACAGGCGGATCAATTTTTCTTTTTCATAAAGCATTTCTAATGAAAACACAAGTTATTTCAGAGTAGTGAATTACCCTAACTTAAAAAACAGTAAAATAGAAGACTTACATCTAAAAAGGCAGGTCTAGGAAGAACAGGGTATATGGACATGAGGATGCTGAATAGAGTCCTTGGAAGGTATCTGACATGACTTTCCTGGAACTTCATTTTGCTTGTCTGCATTTCCCATGTAAACCAGGAAGCTTTGGAAAATGCTTTCCTTCATGAAAGTTGTATGCTAAGTCACTCCTTTGCCCATGTCTTCTGGAATATGTAAGCCTCAAAGCTACATGGCCCCCACTGGCACTGGCGAGGAAGGATCCTAGAATCTCAGAGTACAGTACGGCACTGAGAACAGCTGCCCCGGGTGGAGGGGAGCACTGAGGCACAGAACACCACCCCAGGAGCTTCATCTAGAGAAAAAAAGGCCCTGCCCTAGGATCTCTGGTGCACTCCTTTGTTGGGAGCCGGCCTGAACCATGAACAGCGCAGAATGGTGGATAGGTTGCCACGAGAGGCTGACTCCAAGACTGCCCACAGGTTCTTTTTTTCTTTCTTTTTTTAAATATCTTTTTAGTTGTTGATGGATTTTTATTTTATTCATTTATTATTTATATGTGGTGCTGAGGATCGAACCCAGGGCCTCACGCATTCTAGACAAGCGCTGTACCACTGAGCTATAGCCCCAGCCCCCCACAGGTTCTTCTTGAAGAGAGATTTAAGCCACGTGGCTCCACAACCGCCATGGATTCTCTTTTGCTTATCTTTTTTCCAGATAGACAATATCATCTTCACAGTGAGGCCAGCCTCAGCAATTTATGGAGGCTCTAAGTAACTTAGTGAGACCCTATCTCAAAATTAAAGAAAAAAAATTAATAAAAAAAATGAAAAAGCCTGGGGGCATAGCTCAGCATCCCTGTGTTCAATCCCAAGTATAAATAAATAAATAAATAAATAAATAAATAAACAACAAAAAACTAGGAAACATCTAAGTAGCAATAAAGTTGACCCTCAGATACATAACTAAAAAATTTGCGGCAGGTGCTTATATACTATTTACTGAGTGATGAAAAAAATGAATTCCATATTGGGGATACAGCAATAAATAAAAACAAAGTCCCTGCTCTCAGGACTAATAATTCTAGGGAGATTTTTTGCAATAAACATTCAAAAATAAATAAATAAATAAATATTGTGTAGTAACAGATAAACATATTCCAAGAGTGAGGGTCCTGTGTGTGCTGGTGAGAAGAATGATCAAGATCTCTTGGAGGAAGCAATATATGAGCAGAATCTGAATAAAGTGAAGTGAACCATGACGACTTATGATATAAGAGAGAGACAGCATGAGATCGCATGAGATCACACAGTCCAAAGAGGCAACTGCGAGAGCAAAGGTCACGAGGCCACTCACACTGTATCTGATAGGTGTGGGGAACATCGGTGGAACAGTGAAGTGGTCGATCTTGAGGTCACCAAAAGGATATGAGAATTTATTTGCAATGAGTTGAAAATATGAGTTGAAAATCTATTGAAAGTTTAAACCAGAAGACAGCACACTGACTTTAAATTCTAAAAACCATCCATCTTATTTATTTCTTATAATGGCAATGCAAGGTAGGTATTATAAACTCTCATTTTTCAAACAAAAAAGGTCGTGCTCTGAGTAGCAAGGCCAAAACTGAACCCATTTCTGTTTAACTCCAAACCCATGCCTTCACCACCAAGTCTGTGTATTTTAAGCTTTTGGAAAGAGGGCTGGCAAAGATTTTACCCTAAATACCACTTAGTGCAAAAGCACTTTCTCTATTTGCAAACAATATCCTAGCAACTTGGTTCAGCTGAGCATTCAAAAAGTAGGCTGTTAGCCGGGCGCGGTGGCTCACGCTTGTAATCCCAGCACTTAGGGAGGCTGAGACAGGAGAATCGCGAGTTCAAAGCCAGCCTCAGCAATGGCGAGGCACTGAGCAACTCAGTGAGACCCTGTCTCTACATACAACACAAAATAGGGCTGGGGATGTGGCTCAGGGGTCGAGTGCCCCTGAGTTCAATCCCCAGTACCAAAAAAAAAAAAAAAAAAAAAAGTAGGCTGTTGACTGCATCCTCCTAAAGTTTGAAAGATCACTTGCCCTTTTAGGCACTTTGGAAGAAGAAAATCCAAGCAGAAGGGCCGGGGAGCGCCTGCATAGTTGTTGGCTTAGATACCTGAGAATCTATACCTGTTCTGCCCACTCCCTTCAATGCATGTTTGACAAAGCACCATTTTAGAGCAAATACTGATTATGTATGGCTTTCAGAGAAAGTAGTTTAAAAAAATGTGATTTTTTCCCCCAGTAATGGGACTGAACACTGGCTTGAGGGACTGTACCACTGATTTACATCCTTGGTCTTCTCATTTTTATTTTGACACAGAATTTTTCTAAGTTTCTGAGGCTGGCCTCTAATTATCAGTCCTTCTGCCTCAGCCTTGCAAGTAGCTGGAATTACAGGTGTGAGCCACCATGCCCAGATAGGTCCTTCTTAATACTTCTTTGAAACCAATGTCAAGTATTAAAAAACATGGGCTTTTCAGCTGAGGACATATTATCTCTATTTCTATCAACTGAAAGGAAATACTATGTTCTTTTCATAAAGTACATTTTATCTACCTTTTTATCCCTAAAAACAATTAGAGACTAAAAACGTCCTGGTTAATTATTTTCTATCTGTATAAGCTGATTTTTATTGATCATAAGGGAGAGGTATTAGTGCCCTTGAGGGCACTTAAGGGCAATTCTACAAAAGATAAACTCTTTCCATTCTCATTTCCCTAAAAGGATTGTGTTAAAAACTTAGTATCAACATTATGGTCTAAAACAAAGCAAATGGTGAGTTAAACAGATCCTTGGTTCTAGCTTCCATGATTGAAATTTAAAAACATTGTTTTTATTTTTTTTTTTTTTTTGAGGGTACTAGGGATTGAACTCAGGGGCACTTGACCACTGAGCCACACCCCAGCCCTATTTTGTGTTTTATTTAGAAACAGGGTCTCACTGAGTTGCTGAGCACCTCACTGTTGCTGAGGCTGGCTTTGAACTCACAATCCTCCTCCCTCAGCCTCCTCAGGCACTGGGATTACAGGAGTGTGCCAAAGCGCCCGTGGAGAAACATTGTTTTTTTAATTATGTATTTTTCACATTCATACATGGCCTCAGAAGTGTTCTCTGCTGCAGACCTTCTGTGGTGAAGCAGACAGCTGTGATGCGTGGATGTTCTCTGTCCTAGAGACCAACTCCACCATATGCTATGTGTTGGTTAGCTGACAATTCCTTAAGTGATCTAAGCTTCAATTTCTTCCTCTGAAACTCTGGAAAATAATCTCATTTAATCTTCATGACATCTGAGGGTTTAAAGAGACTGATGTCCAATACCTTGCACTGTGCCTGGCACACAAAGAGCCCAATAGAATCAAATACGTCCAATCTAGAAAAAGAAGTCTTTTCTATCCAAGAGTCTCTCCTCCCTTTCTTGGCATTGCCTGTTTGAGGAACACCAGCTGTAAAGAACTTTAAATGGATTTAATTTTTTTTCCTTCTAAGTAAGTCGAATAATCCTTATCTTGCCCTCTGCTTAATGGTTCTCAAAGTTGAGATGTATGATCAGAATCACTGGGAAGCCTCTTATGCACAAATTGCTGGACCCTCAACCCAGAGTTTCTGATTATATAGGTTCTGATAATTTGAATTTCTAATAAAGTTCTCAGGTGTTGCTGATGTGACTAGTCTGGGACTGTACTTGGAGAACTAGCGTCCACTGGCTGGTATGGAACCATTCCACTCAGCCTGTGACTGGTTTATGGAACCTCCAGCAAGGTGTTGAGCCATTTTTAGCCTTAGTATTGCAGACTGTAAAATGATGGTGAAAAAGAAAAAAAAGAAAAAAATCTACTTAACAATAGGATTACAATAAGGCTTTGATCAAATAATGCTAGCAGATGGATGCAATGGTGCACACCTATGTAATCTCAGTAATTTGGGATGCTGAAGTAGGAGGATTACAAATATGAGGCCAGCCTCAGCAACTTAGCAAGACCCTGTCTCAAAATAAAAAATAAAATACAAGGGATGGAGATGGAGCTCAGTGGTAAAGTGCCCCTGGTTTCAATCCCCAGTACCAAACAACAACAACAACAACAACAACAAAAACTGTGTATACCACTTGTCAAACACAAGTCTGTCACCTAGTGAGTGGTCATAGTAGATATTTCTAGTATAAGGACTTTAAAAAAAAAACTTGTAATACTTAATTTATGTATCAACTCAACTGCACTAAGGGATACCCAGAGAATTGGTAAAACATTATTTTTGGGAATGGCCATCTTCTCCTGCACTGAGACACTGGTGCTCCCAGTTCTCAAGGCCTTCAGGCTTGGACTGGAACACAGAGCTGTGGACTGGAACGATAGCCCTGACTTTTGGGGCCCAGAGCAGACAGAGGGAAGATCTTGGGACTTGTCTACATCCATAGTATATGAGGTAAGCACTCATAATAAATCTCTTCCTGTAGGTCTCCTGTTGGTTCTGTCTAGAGGATCCTGACTAATCCAGCACCATTTCTAAAAGCACCAAAACAACTAACATTAATAAAAATAGCTCCTCATAACTTTTAGTGACAAGATTAACTCATGAAATTATGTAAGTTTAAAGAAATGCAATTTTATGCCTCAAGATTGGTTTCCAGAATTCCCCACTTTGATATATGCTGCATATTTCATCTGACTGTTCATGTGTTTGTGCTTGAATGGACTGTATTGATTCAGCGGCAAGACCACAAACATCAAGAGCATATGCAAAGAGAATGAAGCCAGGATGACCTCTGGGCCTTTCCACTGTCACCCTAGAGATCCACAAGGCGGCCCCACTCATCAATCCTAATTAGAAGGATGTGCTGGCTAATACCACCCTGCTTACCCTCAGCCCAGAGGTATGCCATGAAGCAACAAATATTAAGCATTTTCCTATCTACAATGTAGGCTGAAAGAAGCCCTGGGGAATCTAGCACTCTAATTTTACCACTGAGTATTAACTCAATTCTTTACACAGCAGTTATACTTGACAGGTATGAGTAGCTGCTCAGTCCCTTCTATTTTAATTATGTTGACTCATTGTTTACATGCTTTCCTCCTGTTTTGTTTTGTTTCCACCAGCTCCCAATACATCTAAGGACACCCTGGATTTCCTTCATTAGTTTCTTAATGCATGCGTCTCATGTCTTTCCACAAACAAGCTGTCCTTCTCATACCCTTGAAGCATGGATCTCAAGTAGTAAGAGTTTTCCATGAGACTGCCTCAGACACTATTTCATGGGTGAGATGCTTCTGCTCCTTCAGGATATAGAATTATCTCCTACCTTGGTGAAGAAAGGACGAAAAGCAAACCCACAGAAATATTGCAGAGAGGAAAGAAGCAGAAAAGCAAGAAGTGTGAGAGAAGAAAAGAAAGACAAAAACACTGTTAATGCAGCAAAAGCCCGTACAGCAATCCTTTGAGAAAAGGAAAAGAAATGTTGGATGACTAAATCAAAAGTACAGTATTGAAGTCCTAAGAGAAAATGAGGCACTAGAAATAATTAATTGAAACTGAAATTATTGCATCATTATCATCAAAACTAATTTGTTATTCCTTTCTATACAGCATCATTGGTCTTCTAAGGTAGAGGGAGGGAACTACTGCCTGCCGGTCAAATCCAGTCTGCCACCAAACTACAATTTTACTGGAACAGAGTCTATTCATTTACTTACATATTGCCTATGTTCCAAGGTTGCTTTTGTGCTATAATGACAAAATGTTGTAGTTGTGACTGCCAGGTTGGCAAAACCCAGAATATGCAATATGTGGTTCTTCCTAGAATAACTGTGTTGAACCTGTTCTGTGTGTTTTCAATTGATCTATTGCACAGGAACACCTAACATATCTGAGACTGCTTGCAAAGAGGGCCACAATCCTGCCCTCTCCCTGCATCCACACATCTTACAATGTGACTTCCCATCTCCCATCGAGCAGCAGAATGTACCTCTCCACTGCTTGAGTCAAGATCTGCCTTGTGACTTGCTGTGGCCTACAGAATGTGGTGGAAATAGGCTGCACCCAGCCCTTCCTGCTTGGAGGAGGACAAGAAATCAAGTGGGTACAGCGGAGGTGAGACAGTTGACATGTGACCCAGAAAATATCTAAGTGTGTCCAAGTGAGCCCAGCCCAGAGGTCATTCTTGTGAGCCCAGTTCACAAGAATCGTTATGGACCACATAAATGTTGCTGTCTTAAATTATAAGCTTTGGAGTGGCTTCTTAAGTAGCAGAAGTTGATGCAATTGTTGACAATAATGGAGCTCTTTTTTCTCTTTTATTAAATTAGTGCATTTCAGTTACACATTAAAAGTGGGGTGCATTTTGACATATTCACAAATGCATATGACAGTTTGCTGCATTTTATTCCCAAGTATTTCCTCTTTCTTTCCCCTCTTCTCGATTCCCTTCCTATAATCTATTGGTCTTCCTTCTACTTATTTTTTTAAATTGGTGTATTATAGTTATATATAAAATTAAAGTGCACTGCGATATGTATTCCTACCTGCATCCAGCATGATCTGGTCAATTTCATTCTCCATTTCTTCCCCTTTCCTTCCCTTCCTCCGTCCCCCTTGGTTCCCCACTTCTACTCTACTGATCTCTCTTCTAACAACTGAGTCTGTTTAAACCCTGGTCTCTTCTCATTCTTAACATATGCCCTTTCCTTCCTTTAACTTCCTTATGGCTCCGTTCCAATTTGAGGTTATGCCTCCTGGTGGGATGTCACCTGGCTCACTGTTGCCCTGTGCCTCCCTGTAACTCTACCTTGCAGTCAGTCAAGCCTCAAGTCTGCTAATCCCTCCATGGGGAACCATCTCTGCTCATTCCAATACTTTAAGATTTCTCCCTTTGAATTATGGGACATCCATCTGTGTGACATTGCTTGTTGCTACACCTGTCAATCAACATTGCTCCAGTCAAGGCAGCCCTTCCTTGTTACTAAAAGTGGCTCTTCATTTTTTAGCTCATGCACTAAGAGGAATGGGGATTGACGGGCGGTCTGTTAAAAAAACTTTGTGATTTTAAACCATTCTTCTAATCTCACCCACAGAGGAGCATGCAGGTATCAAGGACCTATGTGACAAAAACACAGGATGATGCACTTCTGTTAAATGACTAACACCTCACTCTGAATGAAGGTAGAGAATCAAAGTGGGGAGAAGCCAGAAGCCACTTAGTACCAGAAATATTAGAATATGATTGATTATTGGAAGGCTGGTTATTAGTGCTCAGAGCTGACTACCAAAAGCTCTTTCCAGTTTGTAACAGTGTTCATCAACTTACTGGTGGAATATTTTATTTACTCAGGGAGAGCACCTGGAACACAAAACAGACATGGAGTCAGCCACAATGGATTCTTCACTCTGAAGAGGCTTCCACAAACAGGATGACTCACTCTCCTCATAAGATACTCTGGCATAGGGACATTGTTCCCACGTGAGGCAAGACCAATGCTCAGACAGGTGAAGGGACTGGCTCAAGGTCATACTTGTAAATGTCAGGGTCATGACTCACACCAAAGGCTTTTGTCTTCAAGTCTGCTTACTTTCCGGAACTTTCTAAACCACAAGACCTTTCCTTAAAGTCTCATGCTGAGATGACAATGAGCTCTCAGCTTCGGGGTACGACAGCCCAGATAACATTATCAGCACTGTTATTTCAAGGGCTAGTCTGGAGGAAGGAACAGGCCTGGGTGTTTTTATAAAAGCCTAGCTGACGCCAGCTCTTGCTCCTTCGGGCCAACTGACATCATGCCTGGTGCCTGGCTACAGCTTTCTTATCACATGAGGAAGAAGCCACATGGCTGTGATGACAAGAAAGGTGACAGAAGGCAGGTGGGTACAGAATCCAAATCGTTAAAAAAAAAAAAAAGATGCTCTCCAGACCCACCTGCCTTCACAGCTCCTGTTTTCTAGTTCAGAAATGTTAAGAAAATTGCCTGTGAGGGGTAGGGATATAAAGGGCTTATCTTGCATGGGCAAAGCCTTTGGTTTGACCCCCAGCTATGAGGGAAAAAAGAAAGATATATTTTGGGGGCTGGTTGTAGTAGTGTATGCCTGTAGTTCCAATCACTTGGGAGAAGGAAGCAGGAGGATCAATCAAATCCATGCATTTGAGTCTAGTCTAGGCAACACAGCAAGATCTCAGCTTAAAAATAAACTGCCTGCAGAGAATAGCCTGTAAGTGGAAGGAAAGACTCCAGCTCACCTTCTGTAAAGTCCTGGTGTTGGGCCCCCTGTTAAGGTTTGGACCTTGAATTTCCCTCAAAGGCCCATGGGTTAAAGGTTTGGTCCCCAGAGTAGCACTATTGGGAGATGGTGGAGACTCCTGGAGGACAACCTTAGTAGGAGACCCTTCCATCACTAAGGGTATGCCCTCAAAGGGGTCTGTGGGATCCTGGAACTGTCCTATTCTCTCTTTTTGGTTTCCCAACCATGAGGTGAAGGGCTTTTCTCTGCTATGTGCTCCACGCCATTGCCATCTGACACCCCCATCAGAGGCCCAGAGTGATGGGTCCACTTGATCTTGGACTGCAACATCCAAAACAGTGAGCCAAAATAAACCTTTTCTCCTTATACGTTAATTATCTCAGGTATTTTGTTTTAGTGACAGAAAGCTAATACTTTCTGCCCTTACAAATCATTCTCTATACACCTACCAGTATAACTGTCTCCAAAATGTAAATCAGACCATGTCAATCCCTGTTGAAAATGGCCTTCTGTAGATAGCATTCAGAATAAAATTGAAGCTCCTAGACCTGGTTCTCCACCATTTGTTCTCATACTTGAGTGTACACTGAACTTCATTAAAGGGCTTGTTAAAACCTATGTGGCTAGCTCATCCCTGGAGTTTCTGATTCAGTAAGGTTGTGGCCTAGGTCTAAGTCTTTGCATTTCTCATACTGTTCTAGGCGGTGCTGATGATGCCAGTTTGAGGGCCTCACTTTGAGAACTCTGCTTTGAAGCTGGGCATGATGAAACACACCTAAAATCCCAGCCATTCATACTGTTCTAGGCGGTGCTGATGATGCCAGTTTGAGGACCTCACTTTGAGAACTCTGCTTTGAAGCTGGGCATGATGAAACACACCTAAAATCCCAGCCATTCTGGAGGTTGAGGCAGGAGGCTGCAAGTTTGAGGGCAGCCTGGGCAAATTAAGGTGACTCTGTCTCAAAATAAAAAATAAAATAAAAGGAACTGGGAATGTAGCTCAGTGGTAAAGTGCGCCGGGGTTCAATCTCCAGTACAAAGCAGGGCAGAGGTTGGGGGAGGGGTTAGAAAGGGAACTCTGCTGTACAGGATGGGGACCTCTGCCCATTTCTCTTTTGATTATACCCTGCTCACGATGCCCACTCCGACCTGGGTCCTACTCTTTCAACATATCTATGTGTACTTGCCTCAGTATTTTGTACCCATTGGTTACATGTCTTGGGATGTTTTCCCCTTAATTCTTGACCAATTTGGTTCCTTTTTCTCATTTAGCAGTCACATCAAGTGTTGCCTCTAGAGTAAAGGCTCCCTGACCACCTAACACACACCACTGCTCCCTCTCCTACTTTTCAGTGTCTGCGTCTCTGCTCCCTCTCTGTGTCATTACATTGAACATCATTAGGAATTTGTTGGCTCATTGCTATGCTCATTGATTTATTGCCCATCTCCTGCATTGAATTGTAAAATTCTCAAGGACTGAGACTTGGTCTTGGTCACAGAGATTTTGTTTATCTTGGCCTTGTTGAACAGTAGCTGGCACTACCAGTTAAGTGAATATGTCCCATCTAAGCTGTAATGGACAATGAATTGTTTGTTTGTTTTTTAAAAATCCTTCTACATTTTCCAACCTACTCTAAATTTCATCTAGAAAACTGCTTTCTCATTTGTTCTTTCAGTCCCTTATAATTATAAACTTATGTAAACAATGCTGCCTCTGATAAAACAAAGTGTGTATCTGAGTCATTTAAGGGTCCATTGAACTCAATATTATTTAACATTGCTAAGCTGTAATTATTGTTTGTTGTAGCATAATAACTTTAATCAAATAACTCATATGCAATATATAGTGTGCAAAATACAGTCATAAATATATACAAATGCATTGTTACCCCTAATTATAATATTCTGTGAAAATTTTTACTTATTTATTTGTTCAAACTTTTCTGCATAAACAGACTTTTTTTTTTGGTAGTGCTAGGGATCCAACCCAGGGCCTACCACATGTAGCAAATGTCCTAACACAGAACTACATCCCGATTCCTTTTATTTTTTATTTTGAGGCATGTAAGTTTTACTAAGTTGCTCAGGCTAGGCTCCAACTGGAGATCTTCCTGCCTCAGCCTCTTGAGTCCTTAGGTTTACAGGAATGCGCCACTGTGGGGGGCCATGAACAGGTTTTCCCACCTAGGTGGGATCAATAACTTACTCTTAGATCAGTATAAACCATTTTCCAACAGATAATCATTTAATCTAACAGTTCTCAACCTTAACTGCATATTAGATTACCTATACAGATTTTTAAAAAAACAATAATGCCTCGGCTCTAAACCAGAGGAATTACATAATATCTGAGGAGAAAGCAGATATCAGTATTTGTACAAAGCTCTGCAGGTGATACTAATGTGCAGACACAGGGGAGTTTGTGAATTCTATTATAAGCAAATGTGTCTTAGGTGCTACATTTTTGGTTTTAGCTCTTCCCCATTTTAAGGTTTAAAAACAATATAAGTAGGGCTGAGGTTGTGGCTCAGTGGCAGAGTGCTTGCCTTGCACATGTGAGGCACTGGGTTCAATCCTCTGCACCACATAAAAATAAATAAAGACACTGTGTCCATGTATAACTAAAAAATATTAAAAAAAAAAAACAATGTAAGTGCTTCCATGAAGGTATCCCTTATCCTGCATTATCTTTGTTTTGTACCAGAGCTACCCAGCTTCCTGGGCAAGAGATCTCACACTTGGACTGAGAATATACTTCAGTGTTAGAGCACTTTGCCTAGCAAGCATGAAGCCCTGAATTCCCAGCACCAAAGAAAAAGACAAAGAGAGAGATCCTTAATTCGTTCCCATATTCAAAAATTCATTTATTTCTCTATCTGTCCTGCTGTCCCCTGTCCATAAATGAATAATTAGTTCCATTACTGGCTGTCTTGCCATCATTATCTTTTCAAGATTTAGTCAGGACTGGAACTGGGCATTTAAAATAAAACAAAAAAATTTGGTGTAACTTTAATCCTGCCTTCGACCCTACCTCTACACTCCCAGACTAAGGACACAAGGAATCCAGTCATGCCCACTTTACATTCATCATCCAGGCCTAACCACTTCCCTGCAGAAAGCCCAGCAATGTTTCCCTTACAGTTTTCCGGATGCCAACACACTGGGCTGGAAAATAAGGCCATTTATGATGTGGGCAGTGCCCATCTCTGCAGCTTCAGCTTCTGTACTCCATAACTTACTCTCTGCCCCAGCTGGACAAGTCACTTCCCCTAGTTGTAATGTATGGTCACACAGAGACCCTTGCACAACCCTTGTCCTGGTCTTTCATCTTAGCTGTGTTTTGATTGGTTGATCAATTTGTCAGTCAACACTCAGTCCAAAAGAAATCTCCTCTCTGAAGTTTCCTGGGTTAGTCTCCTCAGCCTGCTGCCTCTTGTTCTCCTATAACATAAGATGTGCATTCCACCACCTTCCTCCTCACAACATCATTGTGGAGAAGAGAGGAGGGGTGGAAGTGGAGGGGTATCAGAGCCACATGCTGCAGGCCTGGAGTTACAGACTGAGAAGCCTGAAACTTCTCAAGGTAATGACTTCTTTGGTGGGTAATAAAGTGATACCAAAACCTTTTACTTTGTTTTAAATGTCCAACTCTAGTAAGGACTAGAGCTTGAAAAATGGCTCAAGGTCAGATTGCCAGTAAACAAACTAATTATTCACCTGGCACATGCAGTTATAGGTTCATAGGTTCCTTCTAAAGATATAGAAATTTATGTCTGTTCAACTCATTTTCACTACTTTTTTTGCTCCATACTACAAGTTTTAAAATTATATTATTTTTGATTTTGTGATTGGCTACTTTAACACTATAAAATAATAGATTTATGCTTTATGTCACATACCATCAACTATCAACCCTTTCTCCCATAGAGCATATAAACTCTGTTTTTTCCTGCATTTTTCTAGCCTCTCCTACATTCCAACATTTTTCAGAACCCTTATTTTACAGGTAAAGTTAGTTTTTTTGTATTAATAATAACTAATTGTTTTGTCTACTTTTAGGTTGACTCTACAAGTTGAAAAAGTAGTAACTAACGTTATCATGATGATAGCTCTGTATGCATCTTTAAATTCTTTTTCTTTCCTAATCTTCCAGTGCTGGGGTTGGAATCCAGGGCCTGGTGCACGCCAGGCTAGGTCTCTACTATGGAGCAACATCCCTAGCCCCATAAGTATCCTTTAGTGTAAATATAAGTAAAGTGGTTCAATTTTGTTCTTACTCTTTACGCTAAATATCCTGACCTTGGGTACAAACTAAATTACCCCAAACTTGGAAATAAAATAACAAGATTACTATGTATTTTTTCAGCTACACATGGGAGCACTGTTTTAAGAAACCCACCCAAGAATAATTTACATTTATAGAAAAATGTACCTTTGACTTGCTGTCTATTATAGTTTAATGCCCACATCCTTTGAACTTACTAGTTAAGTTGAAAATGTTTCCTTGTTGTTGATGTTATTGTTTTTGGTTCCATGGAGAGGCAGATGATTTGTGTCTGGTAGAAAAAGACAACCCCATAATAGGTCATAGTTTTATTGCCCTCTTGGGCATTAACAAGTTGTATATCTAATTGACAAAGCTTATTTCAGCTTTCCTTTCCTGACTGTATAAAACTGTCTTCCTCAAGTCCTCTTGCAACTGGCTATAATTCCTGCTGGTGTCCTCACTGAGGAGTTAAATAAATCTTTAAATCAAAATACTTTCTTCGAGGGTTGTGTTTTTAGTTTTTAGAGAATTATATTTGGCAAAGGCTTTGCTTCACTGATGTACAACCTGTGGGGTGTAAACTGCTGGAGGTTTTTTTCAAGTTTCACAATGTGTCCCACAATTCGATATCAGTTGTTGAGGCTGGCCTTGAATTTGCAATTCTTCTGCCTCAGCCTCCCCAACTACTGAGATCACAGGCATGCACGGCCACTTCCAGCTCCAATTTGATAACAGGACTGCCTTGTAAGGAGGCCAAAGTTAGCCTGCCTCACTCTTGGACAGGATTTTTTTAGGATCCTGTACTTTGATGCTCCTCTGGCAATTATTTATTTATTTTTGGTACTGGAGATTGAACTCAGGGGCACTCAACCACTGAGCCACATCCCCAGCCCTATTTTGTGTTTTATGTAGAGACAGGGTCTCACTGACTTGCTTAGCACCTCGCTGTTGCTGAGGCTGGCTTTGAACTTGCAATTCTCCTGTCTCAGCCTCCCTGAGTGCTGGGATTACAGGCTTGCGCCACCACGCCCGGCTGCTCCTCTGGCAATTATAAAAATTGTTTCAGGTTATATGACAGCAGTTGTACGCATCAATTGCCTCCACATATGTGAATGTGTAAGGGAGGAGTTTGTAGGGCAGAAGGTGGGAGGGTAGTGCATAGAGCAGAGCTTTGCCAACGTTACATAAACATTAAGGACTGAGCTCCTGCATTTTCCAGACTCGAAACAAAATAGAGTCACTCACGCTAAAGGTTCACATCACCAAATGGAAACTAGGTTATTATCTGACCCTTCATGAAGCCAGGAGAGAGAGGTAATAAGCAAGTCTACCAAAGAGGTCATTTTCAATTGGCAAGATAATAAAATTTCCTTTGTTTTAATCCTTACATTAAAAAGGAATGCTGACCGGTGGGAAGGAGGAGGAGAAAGAAAGAGAAAATGCTGGAAATGATTTTAATCAAATTATATTTTCATGGATGATACACGTATGAATATGTAACAAAAAACTCATTATATACAACTATAATGCACCATGAAAATATGGAAAAAAATCATCATGCTGCATGTTTAAACTTGGTAAACTTTATTTTATATATGTTATTCCCTGATTCTTAAAAATTAAAAATGATAAGAAAACAGAAAAGTCAAAATAAAAAAAGAGGGGGGGACCCTGAAATTACCCAGTCAGTTATTTTTCCACTGATTGTTCTCTCTCCCTATAGTGGCCTCACAAGGAAAGTAAGTTTGAAATGACTGATTCATTTTCCATTCTTTGTTTCTACTTTCTTCATCCCTTTTTTGTCTATAAAACCAACTTCATTTGATGGGCTCATTGGAAACCTTGTTCTATTTTATGGAAAGACATGTTGCCTGCTTCTAGAGTCAAAAGTAAAGCTGGTTCCAGCAACTCAGAAGGCTGAGGCAAGAGAATCTCAAGTTCAAGGCCAGACTAAGGAACTTAGTGAGAACCTGTCTCAAAATAAAAAATACAAAGGGCTGAGGATTAAGCTCGGTGGTAGGATGTCCTTGGTTCAAACCCCAATACTGAAAAAAAAAACAAAAACAACTAAAGCTAATTAAAATTTATTGTAATTTTTGCCCTTTGGCACAGGAAAAGGATTTGGCAGCTTGTCTCAGATACAATAAAATCCCAGATTTGAGAAAAAAAAGGGGTAGCCTGAGCTGGGATTTGTGATATGAGGAAGGGACTGGTGAGTGAGGTAACTTTTCTAATAAAATATTTAATCTCTGTTCTGGCTGCTACCAAGAAGAAATGGCTGGTAAAAACTATGGATTGTAAGGAAGTGATGTAAGAATGATTTCTTTGCTTTGGGAAAGGACGATGGTAGTTTAAACCTGGTTATAGTTTGCGCTGATTATATACATCATCCAGGCATGTAGCTATATAAATTTAAATTTAATTAAAATGAAATCATATTAAGCTCAGTTCCTTAGTTCCTCTAGCCACATTTCAAGGGCTAAATAGCCAAGCCTGGCTAGTGGCTACTGTCATGGGCAGCACAGGTTCAGACCAGGTCAAACACCAAAGAAAGGTCTGCTGGGAAAATGCTGACCTAGGACAGGAGCCTTTTTCTTAAGAATAAAGCTCTTCGGAGATTTTGTTTGAGCATACATATTACCCTACAAACTGATGCAAGAAGTGGAGCTCAGGGGAGTCTGGAAGGAAGATTCTGAGGTTCAAGGGGGACAAATGGCTAAGGATGATAAAGGACTGGAATTTTCTTGAGAAAGGAGATGTCCCCCCAAACTCCTGTGTGAGAAAAGGCAAGAATGTTCAGAGGTGAAATGATTAGATTCTGAGGCCTGTAACCTAATCAGTAGATAAATCCACTGATATGGATTAAGTAGGTGGTAACGGTAGGCAAGTGGGGTGTGGCTGGAGGAAGCAGGTCACTAGGGGTGTTCCTTTAGGGTTTATACTTTGTCCCTAGTAAGCAGAGCTCTGTTTCTCTGCATCCTGGCTGTCATCTCCTGACCTTCTTTCCTTATCCATGCCATTCCACCATGATGTTCTGCCTCCCCTTGGGTCCAGAGCTATGGGGTCAACCAACCATGGCCTGAACCTTTGAAAGCATAAGTCAAAATAAAATTCTCCCCTATAAGTTGTTCTTGACAGGTCTTTTGGTCACATTGATAAAGAAGCTGACTGAAATAGAGTCCTTTTTTTATTTCTTTCTTTCTCTTTTTTTTTTAAACAGTTGGTAAATCTGGAACAAAGTAAAACAGTAGAGTGGTTGCCTGGCATGTGTAAGGCCCTGTATTCAATCACCAGTACCACCAAAAAAAGAAAAAAAAATTTACATTACTTTGGAATCAAAATATAGTTTGCCTTTAAGCAACTTGTAACTCAAGCAGAATCGGGGGAAAAACAAGTTTGGTAGTGCCATGTAACACAAACTGTTTTATATGTAGTTTCTGAAACTTTGGCTGCCTCAAAAGAATTCCTCAGTAATACAGAAATAACAAAATAATGCTTACATGCAAAGTATGTATTGAAACATTAAAAAAAGAATCCAGCACAGTGGAGCATCCCTGTAATCCCAGTGACTATAGGCAGGAGGAATTCAAGGCCAGCCTAAGCAATTTAGCAAGACTCTGCCTCACAATAATATAAGACTAAAAGGGCCAGGGATATAGCTCAGTGGTCATGTGCCCTGGTGTTCAATCCCCAGTACTACCACTAAATACATAAATAATAATGAACAAATAAATAAACAGTAGCTATTAAATATTTGTCTTTTCTGACCTGGTGAGTGCTTACTCACTTCTTAAAATAATTCCTTGCATTCTGAAAACAAATATGAAGGATATAATTTAATGTTCATCTGATAAGTCTGGTGAAACGATAACATTAGTTATTACCCTATGGTGCCCACATGGTAAGTACTCTATAGTTATGCCCCTTTAGAAGACAATCCTTGGGCTGGGGCAGTAGCTCAGTGGTAGAGCACTTGCCTAGCATGCGTGAGGCCCTGGGTTCGATCCTCAGCACCACATATAAATAATAAATGAATAAAATAAAGATCCATCAACAACTAAAAAAATATTTTAAAAAAAAGAAGATAATCCCTTTGCTATGACACTCTGGGATGCTTGGGTTTTGTTTTCTCTAATTCCTGTTCTTTCCTCTGGCTATCACCTGTCATCTCTTAGTGCTATTTATGCACAAACTATAGAAATAGCTTTTCTGCTTACATTTTTACAACTGAATATTTGAATGACTGTGGCTTCAATGAATTTCATGTTAGAACACTGGGAAATAACAAAAGCTAGCCATCAACCAGCTTGAAATATTATTTGATCTTTCAGATTGAAATGTGATAGGAAGAGATGTGTTTATAAAGTTAAAACTTGTTCACTTGAAATCTTAGTACACAGCACTCCAGAAAGTTGAAAGCTTAGTTATATTATATTTAATACTTGTTCAAGGTTTCTTTCCTCCTAATTTTACCTTGTTTTCAGAGGAACCGGCAAGAAGAACAAATGCCTTTGGAAGCACAGCTAGCTAACCAGTATATTCTAAATATCAGCTGTGAAGATTCATAACAACAAAAAAAATCATCACAAGAAATAAAAAGGATTCAAATGGTGAACCTAAAGTTCACCAAATCATATTTCACTTGATTTACAAAGAAAAGTAACCTTTCTTTGTGTTTGCTTACATTATATTCAGATATTCAGCCAGTGTTTTTATTTAATCTTTTCCAAATGAACTCTGAATTATTAGATGCTATGTAGTATTTTCAAAACTATCTTATAGATGCCAAGAGTCTGAAAAATTGTCTTGGAAAATAGTAAATCCTCACTGGGCGTGGTGGCGCACGCCTGTAATCCCAGCACTTAGGGAGGCTGAGACAGGAGAATCGCCAGTTCAAAGCCAGCCTCAGCAACAGCGAGGTGCTAAGCAAGTCAGTGAGACCCTGTCTCTACATAAAACACAAAATAGGGCTGGGGATGTGGTTCAGTGGTCAAGTGCCCCTGAGTTCAATCTCCAGTACCAAAAAGAAAAGAAAAAGAAAACAGCAAATCTTTTAGGTCACTGAACAGATTCTGGAACATACCATCGCACACCAGCTCATACTAAAGAACTATAGCCATTGATGGGATTCAGAACATGCTACCCCAAAACATGGCACCTTGGTATTCAAGACAACAATAGTAGAAGCAGGAAAGTCACTCTGGCCTTCCCCTCACCACTTTCTACACTGAAACAGACCATAAAAACCTAGCTGACCTTCCCCTGAACAAGGTGATAAGACCCTCAGTACAGGGAGATGTTTTTTGAGAACCTAGGGACACAGAGAGGAATCCTAACAAACAGGCTGCGATTTCTAAGTTCCTCCTAGGTTATCATTTGATCACATCCCCTTTGTGCAGTCACCCTTCTTCCAACCAGACTAACCATAAGAGTACCCAGGTTTCCCTGCTCCTCTGAATCTTCATTTCTGAAGACCCTCATGTCATGCAAAACATTAAATAAGTTTTATGTCTTTTTCTCATTAATCTGTATTTTGTTTTAGGGTCTCAGCGACTACCTACCAGTAGGTGGGAAAATGTATACTTTTTCTCCCCTACACTGTCATCTTGGTGACAGTGATACCCAACCTAGACCCAGCTTACCTGGGAGAAAGACTTGAACATGCTTCTCAATTAGTTTTTGACTTTCCTTGGCAAGTTTTATATAGTGAATATAAGTAGCCAATTGCAATAATTTGCTTTTAATTAGGTATGAACTATGTATGATGGTTGATAATGATCATTTTTATTTAAAAGTATTTCATATGGCATACTCTGATATTTTGAATCCGTTGAAGCTCAGATCCACACATGGGATTATCAAGGATTATCAAATCTTCTCTCCATTTCAATTATCAAGAAAATGAATAGTCAAGGGTGCAGTTCAATAGTAGAATGTTTGCTTAACATGTGCAAAGGTCTAGGTCTCATCCCCATCAAAAAATGCAGGCGTCAAAGCAAAGAGAGATGGAGGCAGGGAGAGAGGAAGGATGGAAAGAAGGAAGGAAAGAAATGAACTAACAAAAAACAACAAAAACTAAACTGGCTTAGAACAAATTGTGTATAAAATCCTTTTTGATACTAGACATCTTCAATGTTTGGCAGTTATAGACATTCAGTTACTGATGGATAAATTACTGAAAGGTAAATAAAAACAATATTTTACTTACTGACTTCAAGCAAGGTAGAGTACAGTAGGAGAGACATAAATATTAAATAAGATGCAAAGGAGGTGTAATATGTATGAGGGTAGGTTAGGGGTAGGACAAATGAGATATCTCTTGCTAGATGGGTCAAGGAATATATCATAGGAGTGAAGATTTCTCATCTGGATTCTGAGGGATGAGAAGGAGTTTGTCAGTAAGGAATTTGCCAGTAAGGAGTTTACCAGTAAAACAAGTAGGAAAAGACCATCTCAGGAGGACAGAGACCAGCATACCCAAGTGTGTAATAGCAAAGTTTTTTATGGGGTAATTGTAAGTGGTTTGCTAAGGTTAATGCAGAGGAAGTGTATGAAACTGGAGGTAAACGAGTCTGTAGTAATCACATAGAAGGTCAACTACATAAGGCCTTGAGTTTATTGAGGAGTTTTCTTTATCCTATAGTGGAAAGTCATGGAAGCATTTTTAAACTGAGGAAGAACAAATGACTAGGTAAAATAATATTATTTTGTTCCTTCTTATAGCAAAATGCAGTTAGTTTTTATTTCCTGGTGGTGGCAACATTTCAGACATATGAATAGATGTCTCTTTAATATTTTATTTCAATACAAGGAACAGTGACCACATCTTGCCCACCTTTTGCATTTTCAATTTTGTTTACTTAAAAGCAACTATCGAGCCAGGTGTGGTGGCTCACACCTGTAAACTCAGATGTCTGGAAGTTCAGGCAGGAGGATTGCAAGTTTGAGGACATCCTGGGCAACTTAGCAAGACCCTGTCTCAAAAAAATAAATAAATAAATAAACAGGGCTGGGATGAGCCTCAGGGGTAGAGTCCTTGCTTAGCATATGTGAGGCCCTGGGTTCAATGCTTAGTATTAAAAGAAAAAAAAAAACCAAAAACATATTCATCTACTATGATACATGCTGGAAAACCAAGTCAACAGTCCTCAGTCATGTCAGCTTCCAGAATCCCTCACAGAGAGGTAGTTTCTGTATCTGATAATCAAACTCAGGAACAGCTGGCCAATCAGGCCACATATGCATTTTACTGATATTTTCTTTTTCTTTCTTCCTTTTTTCATACTTTATTTATGGATTGAACCCAGAAGGACTCTATCTACCACTGAGCTACATCCTGTCATTTTTATTTTTTCATTTTGAGACAGGGTCTTGCTCAGTCACCCAGGCTGGCCTCAAACTTGTGATCTTCCTGCTGTAGCCCCTCAAACTGCTGGGATTACAGGCATGCACCACCAAGCCCAACCATTGCATTGATTTTTAAAAGCAAACAACTCTCTGACTCTAAATGGTTTTAGGAAGTCTTAACTTTTTACTTTGCCTAAAAGGCAACACCAATTCCATGATATACCCCTCCTCTAGTCCTCTCAACTTCAAGGATAACACATTTACAACGCAAAAAGGCTTCACCTCACCTATCTTGCCCTGCTGAACAGATTGGTGGTCAAAGACCAAGCTCTGTAGGAAGCCTGGAGCCATTGCCACCTTGCAAGGGCACAAATAAAAAATGACAGAAGCAGGGACATACAAAGCCTTGGTCAAAAAGGTCTGTGCAATGAAATGAACAAAGCAAATGGCTAGCACAAAATCCCAGTGCTGTTACATTTATAACAAATGGAAAGGCAGTCAAAAGCTTAAGCAAAACCATCACTCCAAGAAACCCATCTGTAAAACCAGAATAACAGTATCAACCTTGTAAGGTTTTGTTGAGAAATTAAATAAATAATATACACAAAGTGCTTAGAACATAACCTGGCATTTGGCAAGCACTCAAAAAATTACAGGATTATCGTGATTATATCTGGCACGAGATGAGTACTCAATAAATTATAGTATCATCATTATTATATTGCATAACTATTCCAACTTATAAATTTCTAAGATGTTCTTGCTTCTGTCAAAGAATATTTATTCAATACTGCAATTAAAATTAAATAATTATTAGAATGTTTTGAGTGAGATTAATAACACTTCTTTACCTCTTCATATCTGTCAAAAACTGCTCCTTCTTGCAAAAAGGAAGGAACTTCCTTCTGCCAGTTAAATTCATAAGGTTTGGCCATGATGATATTCAAAACCTAAAAATGAAAAATAATATCTCATTAGTGTATGACATTAAAACACAAGTGGCCATGTTAACCACTTTGCATTTATGTGTTTGCAAAGGCTTTTTTGAAATATGTGAAATAAGTTCATAAATTGTCCTTTTTTTCCTTCCTTTTGTGTGACCCCAACTTTTCTTTTAGTCTGTAAGCCTGGAGAAAAATCATCATTTATATATTCCGTGGTGTAGAATAGATCTGCAGAGAAAAATGGACCTGCAGACCCTCAATAAACAACTATAAGAGAGCGAAAAGTTAGCATAAAAGAAGATTAGAAAACAAGATGGTGCCAGGCTCAGTGCTACATGCCTATAATCCTAGGAACTTCAGAGGCTGAGATAAGAGGATCACAAAGGCCAGCCTCAGTCATTTAGTAAGGCCCTATGCAGCAAGATTATGTCTCAAAATAAAAAGTAGAAAGGGGTGGGGATATATCTCAGTGTTAAAGTATCCTTAGGTTCAATCTCTAGTACCAATATGAATGAATACATACATACACACATATACATATATATTTATTTATTTTAAATATATACTTTTTTAAAAAACAAGGTGGTGAGGGCTGAGTTGTAGCTCAGTGATTGAACCTATGTTTCATGTGTGAGGTCCTGGGTTTAATTCCCAGCATCAAAGTAAAATAAATCAACAAGGAAACAATGTGATGGCCTCGTTGATTTGGCACACTATAGAAAATGATGGCAAAACATCCCTCCTCGGCTGACCTTTATGTGTTCTGTGATGTTCTCATTCTTGTCAACCATCCCTTTCAATTTTTCTCTTTGGTTTCATTTTCAAAGGAATAGCAAACAGGAGGTATCTGATATAAAAAGCTCATATCAAAGATAAAAGGAAGGCTTTTATCCATGTGTATCATTGTTCACTGGTTTAGCTCTGGTTCTCCCAGGATCAACATAAGTACCCAGTACATGATGCTTTTCAGACATCACTGCTATTCTTGCTATTAAAATATTCATCTCCCTCTTGGGTACCATTTCATCAAAATGGTCTTATTATGTGAAGGACTCTGGCAGGTGCAGAGGCTGATGGAAGGATTTAGGATTTGGAGGATGATAGAGTTAGACCTAGATCTCTAAAGGAGATCTGCAGTGGAGTTGGAAAACACTTGAATGCTTTTTTTAAAACTAGAGCTTTGGGCTCAAAACAAGGTAAGAGGAATTTTGGGAAAAAAATGATATTAAAGTATCCCAATTTATTTTTTACCCCCAATCTGAAGCTGAGCAAAGGAAAGCTATTTTCTGTGATGTCTCTGAAATGTTTCCCAGGGTCTAGCATTAGGGACAGTGTCTGGCTTGTTTTATACAGATGGTACAACTATGACCAACGGATTAGAAAATGTTGACCCAGCCAATCATATTAAACAGCAGTTTAATCCGGTTCACTGATTTTAAAATGGACACAAATGAAGGTATATCTATCTCATAGTCCAACTGAATTCAGAGAAAGTTAAAGGGACAGATACTTCTTTATAAGGGCATGCAGGAGGGTGCGGGCAGAGGGACTGACCACTCCATAACTACATCCTTTTTGCAATTATTCAAAATCCTCACCCACAGCTAATTACAAAATGCTTTCACCAGGCCCTGCAAAAAGTCCTCCTTTTTAATCCTCTAGCTTGCCCTGTAAGGCCTCATTCATAGGATACCTTAGCATTTTATTGCCTCCTCACCCACCTCAAGGGTAAAATACCTCACCCGCCATACAGAGGAAGGGAACAGCCTTCTGGAGGAACCCAGGAAGTCAAGGGGGATTTACACGAAGAAATGATAGATAGCAGAGCATCTTTTCTAGTGTAAACACCATGAGCAGTTATTGGAAGGAGGCCAGTGGGCTTTTGAATAGTCTTATTGTTTCTAGATTCTTATGCAACTGAATGGATTAGTTATTGCACTGGCTACAAAAGGAAAACTCCCTGGGCAGCAGAGAGCTTGGTAGAATAGGAACCAGAGAGAAAGGGAGTACTAAGTGGACTTATTTCATGATGAATGACATAAAGCTCCTTCTAAAGAAGATGATGAGGCATTCAAAGAGTTAGTAGAAGGAACACAAGGGAGCCAAGGTGAGTAGTTGAACGATCAGATATTCAAGCAACATAAACACTATGCACATCACCCACAAAGATAGTCTCCCATCGTTCAGCTGGAGTCAACCAAGGAGGAGCAGCTGTTAGGTAGTAGCCAGCAATGAGCAGTGAAATGCATGGTAAGGTCATAAAGTGTTCTTTAAATTACTTTAGGGTCCTTCTTTAAACTATCTTAAGAAATCAAATGGTGGCAGTTAATCTGTAGAAAACAAACAAAAGCAAAGGAGCTAGTTGTAAAACACGTCAACAAAAATGGATTAATGGGACTAACTCTTGACAGGATCCAGTGAGGTTGATACGAAGTTAGGAATTATGGCTAGAAGTGTCTCCATTTGTCTGAGAAGGAAGATTCCTTTAACAGTGCAGGTGCATTGAGGTAACTTCTGACTAGCTATTGACTCCAGCTCCCACATTAACATGAGATTGCCTTGTAGATGAAGCCCCCTTAAATAGGATGGCCATCATGACAGTTCAGGATAGGACCAACTAAGATCAAAAACTCCACCGTCCAACGTGAAGAAAGAGTTGAACACCTGACTGGCAAAGAGTACAGAAGGTGGTCCCCAGTTCTGGTAAACATCAAACAGTAATAAATTTGGAGACGGCACTGTCTCCTTTCTTGTTCTCTGCTCAGAGACAGCCCACTCTTTTTCTTTCTTCCTTCCTTCCTTCCTTCCTTCCTTCCTTCCTTCCTTCCTTCCTTCCTTCCTTCCTTTCTCTCTCTCTCTCTCTCTCACTCACTGAGGATTGAATTCAGGGTACTCGACCACTGAGCCACATCCCCAGCCTTATTTTGTGTCTTATGTAGAGACAGAGTCACACTGAGTTGCTTAGCACTTCGCCCTTGCTGAGGCTGCCTTTGAACTCACGACTGTCCTGTCTCAGCCTCTCAAAGTGCTGGGATTACAGGCGTGCGCCACAGCGCCTGGCTCCACTCTCTATCTTGAAGTGCTCTCTGCTTAAGCTTCGCTTTACTTTTACTTTACTTTCATCTCACTCTCTTTATACTTTCACTTATAATAAAGTTCTCTTTCATGGCTTTTGGTGTCTGACTTTAAATTTTTTATTGTTGGAACACAAGAACTGAGGTTTGGAGTTTCATCTCCCTGCTTTCCTGGGACACGGCCATTCAGGTTTTTGTGCTACTTGACCCTGCATCTTTATACCTTCTGTGTCACTAGACCTCTAGGTGATTTAAAAATATATATAATGACTGAATAAAATTCCACTGTGTACATATATCATACTTACTCAGCCATTAAGAAGAATGAAATTATGGCATTTGCTGGTAAATGGATGGAACTGGAGAACATCATGCTAAGTGAAATAAGCCAGACACCAAGTCAAGGGTTGAGTGTTTTCTCTCATATGTAGAAGCTAGAGCCAACTAAGGAGAAAAAAGGAGGGGGTGGGGATCCCATGAAAATAGAGGGAAGGTCAATGGAGCAAAAGAGAGGAATAGAGGGTGAGGGGGAAGCACTGGAAAAGGGACCAATTGCGGAATGAAACTGACAAAATTATGCTATGCATTTATATGAATATACCACAGAAAATTTCACATCTATGTATACCTATAAAACACCAATTAAAAAAAAAACCAATAAGTAAATAGAAGGAAGACCAGTAGAGTACCAGAAAGGAGTAGGGAGAAGGAGGAGGGGAGGAAAAGGAAGCACTAGGAACTGAAATACAGCAAATGATATTTCCTAAATGTATGATTATAACAAAATGAACCCCACTATTATGAATAACTCTATTGTACTAATAAAAACATTTTTAAAGTGTTGCTATATCTATAAAATGGTCCTTAATACTAGACCGCCTTTCCCAGATGGCTGGATCAACTCTAGAGTCAATACCCCCTGTCCCCTCAACACACAATGTCCTAGCCAATCTGCATAAAATTTCAGCCAAGAGTTGTTTTTGTTTTTGTTTTTCCTGAACAATGCTTCATTCTGTGGTACAGAATGAATACAAGTCAGTACATGAAATCAGGTATATCTGAAGTACGTGGATATGATAGGCTCAATAAATGACTCCCCCCAAAATGCTCACACCCTAAACTGCAGTAAAATGCCATGAATGTTACCCTATAGGGCTAAAAATACCTTTGCAGATATGATAAAGTTAATGATGTTGTATGGGGACATTATGCTACATCATCCAAATGGGCTCTAAATGCCATTATAATGGTCCTTATAACAGGGAGGCAGAGGAATATTGGACACTGACAGAAGAGGAGGCAATGGAGGCTGACGTAAGTGTCATATGTCAGGAATGTTGAGACCACCAGAAAGTGGAGGATGCCAGGAATGGAGGCCAAAGTCTGGAGACAGCATGGTCCTGAGACACGGGGATTTCTATCTCCTAGCCTCCAAAATGAATTGATGCTGTTTTCAGCTACTAGTTTGTGGTATTTTTCTTTTAAACAGCAGCCCCAGGAGGCATATCATATACATGTGGCCAACTGAAGCTGGACATCTTTCTGAAAAGGCCTAGAAATTGCCAAACCAACGTGGAATGCAATAGAGATGGCTCTAATTTGAAAGGAATGGTCATTTCACATAAGTCCATTCAACAGAATTGAAGGAAGATGGAAATAAAAGTGCAGAATTAAATGGAATCTAGAAATGATTTCTCGTAACTCTGCCCTTCTATTCCAAAAACCCATTGAACTGTAAAGACATTATTTCTGCCATGTATACTTCCCTAAGTTCCAAATCTTTTTTAACAACTCTGCCTCTGAGCAATAAATATAAATTTTAAATAAACCCTGCAGCTTCCCCCAAGTCTACCAAGACATTCTCCATTTTTTATTTCTATTCATGAACTAATGAATTCATTTGAAAAAGCATTTGTTTCCACTGAGTAACATATAGCTTTCAAATGGATAAAAACGCACCACGCCAAGTTATGAATTTTATTAAGTATAACGTTTATTTTTTCTTTTAACCTAACAACAAAGAAGTTCCATAATGAATTAATCCCTTCCCCACCTAACCATGCAAATCCCATTAAACTAAATAATCCATGACCTCAAATGACCTCATGATGAGACTAACCAAGATTGTTTTCAAGAACAGAGAAAGCTGGGATAAAATTTCCACTGACTGAAAGTAAATTAGTTGCATCTATCAAACACATTTCAGTATCTTGATCTTCCATCTTTAAAGAGAATATCCTTGTCTTTCTAAAAACAGATCAACAGTCCATTATCAGGTCATCCAGAGCTTTTAAACAAATGCCTTTACCTCAAGTAAAAATCTTATTTGACACAGATATATTGTGCCATTAATGATCATTTTCCTCATTTGCTAAAAATGTCTCCATTTTCCTCAAGTCATTCAATAAGCTTTTCAAAAAGCAAATAGGGAACACAGGACTAAGAAAATGATTGTAGCTAATGCTGCTGGGAGTTGGGGGTAAGAGCATTCTAGTCTACTCTGATGAAAAAGAATTTTGCAATTCATTTCTATAGCCTTGAAAAGCTCATATGCTGACTTAGTAATTGTCCCAGCAGGATTTAACCTAAGTAAATGCACACAAAATCTATGAACAATGATACTGTTGTGCTTTTTATGGTAGTAAAATATAGGCCTTATATGAGTATAACTAAGCAATCAGTTAAATACACTTTACCATCTAAGTTTTCTTATGCTTTCTGAAAATAATGCTATACAAGAATAGTCATTTGCTTAACAACAGCAAATTTAGAGGAGTTTCTAAAAATATTCACACCTTTTGTCAAGCAAATAAAAATATTCTCAACATGTTGTTAAGCAAATAAAAAACCAAGTATGATCCAAATTGTTATGTGTTATATATGTGTGTGGATGTATTGCTTATGTAAGCATGCATTTAATACACACTTTTTTTTTTAAAGAGGAAAAAGGCTAACGAAATACAAACAGTATCACATTTGGTGATGAAATCTTAGATGATTTTTATTTTAATCCTTTTTTATATTCTAAAATATAGAAAGTTAAAGTTTTTTGTTTTCAGGTGGGAAAATGTTCTCTAAAGTAAAAGGAGAATGACACTGAAAAAAACCAAAAACACCACAAAAAACTCCTGTTCAAATATATCAGTTTTTAAACAATGTCTATGTTTTCCAACAGAATTCCAGGCCAAAAAAAAAAAAAAAGGGAAGGAAAATACTAATAAAGCTGTAAAATGTTCTTACCCTTTCAGAATTTAAAATCTTGAGTGTATATATATACCAGTTGTATGTACTTATTCACTACTTAGTAAAGAGTTTCACGGCAACTGATTAAAATTATTTATTAATTCCAAGACCTCTGCTATTCTTATATTTGGAAATAAGACTTATTATGGTGGTGCTGGGATTAGTTTCTCATGAAGGCTGAAGTCTTGTGTGTGTGTGTGTGTGTGTGTGTGTGTGTGTGTGTGTGTGTTTTGTACTGGGAATTGAACCCAGGGCCCTTTACCACTGAGGTACATCCTCAACACTTTGTTTTTTCTTTCTCTATTTTTTTCTTTTTGAGACATAGTCTTGCTAAGGTTGCTCCGATTGGCCTAGAATTGTGATTCTAAATTGCTGAGATTACAGGAGTGCACCACCATGCCCACCCCCATTTAATTTTAGACAGGATCTTGCTACATTGTGGAGGCTGGCCTTAAAATTGCCATCTTCCTCCCTCAGCTTCGTGAGTAGCTGAGATTACAGGCAGGAACCACCTTCCCCTACAGTTTCTCATGAATTCTAGATTATGACATCAATAGCTTTAGCCATGATTAATCTATTAGCACCACATGATTCAAAATAATTCCCTGGAGTTTATTACAAAAATACAAATCACATGAAAGCAGAAAGTGAATATCCACTGTTGGTCTTCCCCTACCCCATTTCAGTGTTAATCATAATACAAGTCAAGTGTAACTCTCTTTAATGTAATGTAATAATTAATTTAATTAATTAATAATTAATTTAATGTAATAATTAGTTTTTTGTGTGTGATACTAGGGATTGAACCCACAGGTGCTTTATCACTGAGCTCCATCCCTGGCCCTTTTTATTTTATATTTTGAGACAGGGTCATGCTAAATTGCTCAAGCTGGTCTCCAACTTGCAATCCTCCTGCTTCAGCTTCCCAAATCCCTGGGATTACAGGTATCCACCACTGTGCCAGGCTAAATGTAACAATTTTTTAAAATATATGAATAAAATATTTAAAAGGATTGCTTATGTAAATGTATTAGGTATTTATGGTGATACCATAGGCTTCATTTTACTAGGATTTTGCAAAACGTATTTAAAACATGCTTCATTATCTGGGGTATTTAGAGAATCAGCTTAAATTGAATATAGTGAATAACTATAAACATATTGTAAGGAAAAAACAGCTCTCCCTTCTAGAATCTCAAATGCTGTTCCCAGTCTTGTTTCCAAAACAACAAACCCAGCTGCCTGCCTGGAACCAAGTCTGCAGTGTGTTTCCATTCTTTACCTGGCTCTGTAGTCTGTTTGGGCCTATGAACAACTTCTGGGCTGCACATCCCATTCCCACCCCTCTGTGCTTCATACCTCAGTCCATAACTCTGACCATTGACTTCTAGTAGGAACTGCTCAGATTGGCATCTAAGACCTTGAGGGTGGGGCTGCACCCTGCACATGTTCTTATGGGGTATTTAGTTGACATCTCTAGAGACTGCCTTTTAAGTGGTGACCCCTAGGCTGCTGCTAAGATTCTCTTCTCTCTTTTAGGCCCAGACCTCCATACTTTACTTTGCCCTTCATTTGCCCTTGAACTGGCTCTGCCACAATTGTTAGGCAAAACATCACTACCACACGTCATACTGTAAAGAGAGAAATCTCTCTTTAGAGGTCCGATTTTGCTTTAGTTATCAGACTATTTCAAAGGAGAGATTTTTATTTTATCTTTGCTTGAATAATCTTTGTGAAGATTGCCTCAGGCGTGATGGGAGTCAGTCTGAGGACTTCAAGACATAACTTCACAAAAATAGGGAAACTGCTTAGACAGGAGCAGGCACAAATTCAAGGACTCAAAGGATCCTTTATTTTAATAACGATTTTCTGACTGAAATAAACATACACACACAATGAGCTATTACATTTAATCAAGATTCCTGTAGTTAAACATTCTCCAAGCCATTTTATAAATAGGTCATTGCTATTATTATACAGGAGTCATAAGATGAGGATTAAAGTACAAGACATGCATAATGGAATGGAGTCCAGACCATATATGGATAAAATAAAATATCACTCCTTCAGTTTTTTAATTAGAAGGTATCAGAAATGAACAGCCTTTGTATGTTCATATACAGACCTCCAAACTTTACTTTGCCCTTGAACTGGCTCTAACAGGGCACTAACCACAGCCTGAAGACAACTTTTGGTCAAAGAAATCTAACCTAAATAAACCTCAAATCTCACACAAAAACAGTTCTCCCTCTATATGTTCAAAATGTTTCTACCTGAAGTCCTCAAAAATTTAAATACAGGATGAAGATGGAACTCAGATAATACAGGAAGTGAGAAAAAATTACCCAAAAGTTAAGGTTTGGCAAGGATGCTTTCATTATCTGATTCATGCAAATTCTTTTAAAAATTCTTAAACCCTTTTTCCTGTTTTATTTTTATTTTTGGTACTGGGTATTGAACCTAGGGGTGCTGAACCACTGAGTTATGTCCCCAGCACTTTTTATTTTTTATGTTGTAACAGAGTCTTGCTAAGTTATTGAGGCTAGCCTCAAATTTGTAATTATCCTGCCTCTGTCTCCTGAGTCCCTGGGATTACAGGAATGTACCACCATGCTCAGCAGCTTCATCTTTTTTTTTAATGCATAAAAATTAAATCAGTATGAAAGGAAAAGAATGAAAAATTCTTTAACTCACCAGTTACTTTATGTTAGAAGTGTTATGTTTTTAAGTTTCCTCTCTCCAGATTTGACCTTCCTTCCCCTCTTCTCTCCTCCCCTCTCCTCTGCTTCCCTCCTCTTCCCTCCCCTTCTCTCCTTCCCCTTATTTCTCTTCTTCTTTGATACTGGGGATTGAATCCAGGGTCACTTTATCACTTACCACTGAGCCACATTCCCCAGCCACTTTTATTTTTTATTTTGAGACAGTGTTTTGTTAAGTTGCTTAGGACCTCACTACATTGCTGAGGCTGGACTTGAACTGAGCCTAAAGTCACTGGGGTTACAGGCATGTATTACCACACCTGGCTCAGGTTTAGCATTCTTAACTATTATTTCAAATGAGAGTGGGAAATTGTGCAAATTGGTTTATGCAAGTGAAAGAGTTAAGGATGTGCCATCTCAAAATAGAATGAATTGGTTACTTAAAGCTGAAATCACTAAAGGATCTAGAACTTTGGAAAGAGTCATTTGGCCTGTGTTTTCTGACATGCAGAAAACCATGAAGGTTCTTTTAGGAAAAGGTGACCTCTTCATAACAAGACTGGAAAATAGCCTTGATCACCAGAGATAGGCAACCAGAGATAGTTACTCATTGGAGTAACCCTTATCTTACACTCTCATTTATACCCTTCCTGGTTGTCTCTTAGTGACATCCCTACAATTTACTACCCTAGTTCAGAGATCTAGTTGTCTCATCATTCCTTCAAAACTTTATTGCTCTTTGTCTAGCAAGTATAAAAGCATCTTGCTTAGTTCATTTCTTTCAAATTCAGTCTCTAAAGATGGAAAAATTATTAAAATTTGCCAGGCACAATGGCACACACCTGCAATCCCAGTAACACAGAAGTTTGAGGCAGGAGGATCACAGTTCAAGTCCAGCCTGGGCAATTCAGTGAGATTGTCTCAAAATAAAAAATAAAAAGAGCTGGGGATGGAGCTTGATGGTAGAGCACCCCTGGCTTAAATCCCCAGCACCAGGGTAGGAATGAGGAAGAAAGCAAGAAAGAAAAAAGAAAACACTATGCTTTTTCTCTTATTAATCAGCCTTATATTAATTTGGTTTCTAGGTTCTGGCAAAGAATTTACCAATAAATAAATAAACAAACAAACAAAGAGGGCTAAAGAGAATGGGTCCATCTCTATAGGAGAGTGTACTTAAAAGTTAGGTGTAATAGCAGGCCTGTCTTTGGCAGAGATGGAAACTGGGTCCATTCCATTCACTTTAGACATACCAGAACCCATGTTCACACAACTCAAGATAAATCTTCTAACCTGCATTAGAAAAGTGAATTAGACACATACGAATTTTACAGTGCTATATATAATTTAGCTACACCTTAAAAAATGGGTCTGACTTTAATTATACATTATGCATTACATTGTGTCCAGGATTAATATAAAATTAATGTGACCAGTTCGGTCTCCTAGAATGGAGAGAGAGGGGCAATCTGAGATAGATAACTGGGATTCTAGTCCCAGCCCTGTCCTAGCTAGTTGTCTGACTTTGAGAAAGCCCCTTTAACCTTCCTGAGCCTTAACTTCTGTGTCAGTAAAATACAAAGGATGACACATTCATTTTTTCTGATCCCTTCAAACTCGATTAGTTTGATTAAACATGATTTGAGCCATAATGGTAATGTTAATAGGTTATAATCTCTAAATGCAGATGTTATTTAAGAACCGTGCATGTCCTTCCTGAAACATATTTTATTTACTAAAATGAAAGCCACCTTCAGATGGGTTCAAGTAAAACAGAAAACAATGCATTTCTATTGCATATTGACAAGCAACTGACAGAGTAATGACATGGTGGCACTTCTAGAACAACTCCTCAGTATCAAAACACACTTCTAAGATGCTAAACACTTGCCCAATCCTTGTAAGGTCAACAGCCTTTAAATAATTATCCCTTTTATAAGATGTGTGCTTTCACTGGATTATTTTAAAGTATGTTTGCTTCCATGGCTTATACAGAAACTGAATAACATTCCTCACTCTAACAAGGCCCAGAGGCAATGAGAAGGATATCAGAGGTCAAAGAGCTGAACATGAAGTGATTCCCAAGAGTTCATATTGTATATTATTTTAGCAAATATCTCTAACTTCTCATTTCAGCCAGACTGGGAAATGGAGAGCAAAAACTCAGCCTCTTTAACTAAATTCTCTGACCCTTGTAAGACAAGTTCGTGCCCTCTCCAACCAAGTGTCAGTACTAATAAGCAATGTTACTGAAAATTGCTTAGTCCTTGAGTCTGCAATCAATTATTTTGTTTCTTCAGGGAAAAAGATTGACCTGGCAGATTCCAAAATGCTACAAGACTGCAGGCAATTTTCAAAGACTCTCTAGAAAGATGTCAACAGACTGACCTGAAGACCAGGAGGATGACATTATCACTGGGCAAGAGGAGCAGGCCATCCTACAGTTTGGAGGAAGGAGCATCAGCTCTAAATGCTCATTCAGCGGGCACTGACCCACGGCCTTCCCAAAGCTCTTTCTATAAGGGCATCCAACATCAGTGCAATGGACAATTTCACCAAGTCATTTTTACATATTCTCTTAAAGTTAGAAATTCTCACCCAACTAACAAAATGTGAGAAAGCTTAGAGTCCCTCAAATCTTCAAGAATCAGAACTTAAGCCTGAGGACTTGAATCTATACCTTCACTTACATGACCAAATTTTCTTAAATTCAGTAAAACACCCTAAAGATACAGTCTTCAATCAAAATGAGGAAAAATCATCCTTTCCTGTATCTGTATTTAAATTACTTTAATCAGAAGTAATTAAACCAAAACGAAGATTTGCCTCAGTAAAGGAAAAGTCTGTGTATTTTCGACTTCCAATTTTTTTCTCAAAATTACCTGAAGAAAGACATTATCTTCAGCCTCAAAATCAGCACATATTTTATATTATCCAAAAGAAAAGTGAATCCATACACCTTTCATTTCTTTAATGCCCTTATAAAATATTGGTTCACTTTTTAAAAAAAAATCAGTGTTTCAAATTCTTTGTTTTTAGAGTGTTCTAAATGTGAAAGGAAAATTGCTTTCATTAAATATATATGTATCCAGGACTGGGGACATAGATCATTGGTAGAGAGCTTGCCTATTATATGTGAAGACCTGGGTGTGATCTCTCTAACTGCAGAAAAAAGGGGAGGGAGGGAGGAAGAGGGAGAAAGAGAGAAAAGAAAGTGAAGGAAAGAGAAGAGAAAAAAGAAGAAGAAAATTAGAATCCAGCCACTTGCTCCATGAAATTAATTGTCTTAAAATGCTATTTTGAGAATATCTGTAGTGATCAAACTAATGTAACTGCCTACATTTAATACTGGTAAAACTGCAAGTATAATTAAGTCATTACATGCATTTTTATTTTTATTTTTATTTTGCCCTATTTTAAAACAACCCTTGAGGTTAAATAGGAAACAAAGTGGTATTTAATTCTGACCATTACATGAATAAGCTAAATCAGAATTTGTGGACAAAACCTCCAGTGTCATCAAATTAATTACTATGTCCTAAAGTTTTAAAGAGAAGACTTACGACGAAGCTATATTTTGGACACCTATATCACATCCTTCTGTGGCCAAATTTCTTTAAAAAAGCAAAACAAATTTTGCTTGGTATCATCATTTCCTAACTCCTCACTTGCTATAAATGTCTTAACATATGGAATCTACCTCAAATATGTTATTAAACGGCTTTTGCCAATAGCAGGATATCTAGTCTCCAAACTGCAACCTTATCATGCCTTTCTTCTTTCTTACCCTCTCTACAACTTAACTCCCACCTTCAGCTTAAACTCTATGGATCCTCTTTCCACACTGGGCTACTCTTCTACCTACTGTCTTTTAAAATTATTTATTAATTTTTGCTCTTGCTGTTCTCCCTTCCATAGCAATCCTGTGGTATTACCAGTCTCCTCTCCTTTCCAGAACTTCCCTTATTTTCAGCAGCCTTTATTGATGCTCTTTTTAGGACTTAAGATGTCCACATATGCCCTGAGCTGAGCTCACTGCTACAAAAATAATGCTTGGAAGAATGGATCAAATTAAAAAGATCCATCAACTGAGCAACACTGAGATCTTCATGACAGCTGCAATAGTCTGGATCTTGAATGTTCCCCAAAAGCCTGTGTATTGAAGGCTTGGTTTCCTGCCCAAGTTCTATTGGGCAGTATGGAACCTTTAAGAGGTGGGGCCTCATGGAAGGTATTCAGGTCCATGGGGATGTGCCCTTGAAAGGGATATGAGACCTCAGTCCCCTCCTCTTTCTCTTTTTCATTTCAAGCCATGAGGTGAGCAGTTTTACTCCATCAAACATTTCCACCATGATGTCTATCAATACAGGCCCAAAGCAATGGTCCAGTAGATCATGAACTGAAACCTCCCAAACTGTGAGCACCAAAATACCCTTTTCTCTTTATAAATTTACTAGCTTGGGTAATTGTTACAGAAACAGAAAGGGGATTAACACAGAGTTTTTTTTAAAAGCAATTAAAAGACAAAGGAAACATTCTTTTTTATGTGACAAACCTCTAAACTTTTGGTAAACTCCAATCTTCATGAGCTCATGATGAAGAGGTAGTTGTTGAGACTTTAATGCAGTCTTGTGGGGGCATGGATCACAGATATGAAAACCTCAGCAAACTTATAACCTACTATTGTTTAGAGTATTTCTGTGCCACGCTCTTAAGAAGCGTATCAACACAAAAGCAGGCTGTCGAAAAATACAGAAGTTAGATCACTTAAATAAGCATTGATAAAAGAAGATTCCATGGATTTCCATGTCAATCTAGGCTCTCCCTGTCATGGAGTGAGAACAGTGGTCAAGAAACCTTAGGCCTATTGGGCAGGATCCCATAGATTCACTGGTGAAGCTGAGAAAGAACCATTTCCTTGAACTGCTTATCCAAAACCTATCTTATGCCCATCTGGATCATAGGCCAAGACAAGAGATGACTCTATGTATTTGAAAATAATCCACATGGAAGATGAAGTAATCTTGGATCAAGGGATTTTTGTGCTAAGTGAGAGATGGAATTAAATACCCCTCTAATATTTTTTCAAAACATAAAGCTGGACTAGCACATGTCACTGGAATATCATCAGCCTTTTTCTAAATTCCCTAGAATCAAAGTCTAAACATTCTCTCAATGCAAGATCACAAGTTCCAGGCCAATTTGGAGAGACACTGTCTCAGAATTTAAAAGGGCTGGGATGTTGCTCAGTGGTAAAGTGCCTCTGGGTTCAATCTCCATTATTACAAAAAATAAATAAGATAAAATAAAATGAAATAAAATAAAAATTCCCTCACTGTAAATATTCAGAGTAACGTGCTTTGACATTTATTCTGTGTAAGAATATTGATTACAGTTCAAGTGGTAAATAGTTAGATTCAGAATGATTGGTTGTTGGGGGAATGCCTTTCTGATTTTCCATTTGCAAATAGCCTTTAAATTAATAAAAAGAACAACTTTCTACTTAAACAGCCATCCTTTTTTTGACTTGTGAACATCAAGCAGACTCTGGAATGTCAAGCCATCAAGGAAACCACAAAAGGCAGTTGAGAAAAAATGATTCACACTGACTACACTTCCTAAGACTTTTTTTTCTTTTTTTCCACAGCTTGAACTAGAACTGACAAACAAATATTATGAAGTCAAAGCTAGGAGATTTAGATTTTGGTCATTTTTGGTCATCTGGATGCCAGCCTCTGGGAAACAAAGAGTTTGGATTTCAGGATACCAGCCAACATTTTAATTTGGGGAAGTTTCAGTTTGTCTGCCAAACAGCCATCATGTTATTTTATACCCTGAATACTGTACCCTGAGTCTACTCCTCTGAAACCATTATCCACAGCTCGGCTGTTACGCAGCTGCTTCATACCCCCACCCCAATGCCAAATGGTGTTTTCAAATTAAATACCTGAAAATCACTGTGAAATTTTCTATCTTGTTAACTTCTTTTTAATGGCACAGAGGCTGTTAGAATTACCAAGACAGCAGCCATACCAGCAGCAGTTAAAAGAACTGATGCAAAGGGAGATTATGTCTTTGAAAATTCTGCCTGTTCTCAAGTTTAAAAATATGGAAATCACTGTTGTTTGGCTTAAGGGAAAGAAAAACACAAGAGATCCGAAGAAATGAGATATAAGATAAACTATGAAATGCAGATAAATCACCCATACTCTCGTTCAAGAAGTTCCCATCTGTTCAGCAGTTTCTATCACAAAGTAATTTTATTAAGGTTTTATGGAAAGGTCACTATTGCATTTCTATAATATTAAAATCTATCTTAGCATACAGAAATTCCCCCCATGAGGCTGAGATATTAGTTCAAGACTAAGTTTATTAAAGTTTTGGCATTACTCAATATTAACTTTCTCCAAATATTACAACCATTTTCAAATCAGATAAGCAGTGGGAGATAATACTGTGGCTCATAAAAATAAAATCAGGAAAACGGCATCATTGCATATTAGTTCTTAGAGATTAACTTTAAATATACCCTAAAATTGTGAGGCAGCTTATCAAAACAGTACATTCTGTATTGGCACTTACATTTCACAAAGAAATCAGATAGAAACGTGGTTAAGGACTTAGCATGTATTAAAGTAAACTAATATTAAGATAACTCCTTTTCTTTTTTCTTATTTTGCAGTACCAGAGATTGAACCCAGAGCCTCATGCATGCCAGGTAAGTGCTCTACCACTAAGCTGTAGCCCCAGTTCTCTTAATATAAATTCTAATTCAAGTGCTAACAGAAATGCCTGCTGTGTAGGTCCCTGAGCTTATTGGGTTTACTATCTTAAGTTGCCAAAGTCATATATTTCAGGAAAGGTGTAGTTTATCTGATATAATCAGATGGCAGAAGCCTATTCTTTGTCGAAGTGTGAAATGATGGCCATGATTTTTTGCAAAATAAGATCTTCATTGTTAATAAACACGCTGGAAAATTATGAAGCTTCCTGGTGAAAGAAAGGCACTACCTGAAGTTTCAGTGCATTCACAACCTCAACACACACCCCACCCCAACACAGACGTCACCTTCTTTGACTCATAACTAAAGAAGTTGCTTGGCCCATAGCCCGGTGTCAAGGAAGATGACCACTGGAAGCCTTCTTAATTAGATGACATACAGATCCAGGGGGATGGAAAGTCTATACACAGATGCTTTTGAAAATTCATTCCTGCTACACCTCAGGCCCTCTTTCCCTATTTAATTCTGTAAGATATTAACTGTTCACTGGAATCCTGTCCTTGAAGTCATCACTCATGATGACCCCACTGACAAGGTCTTAAAAGACTTTGATTCCCATTGTGTTTTGTGATTGATTATGCTTTAAAATAGTTGTAGTAACTTGAAATGCATCCTTACTTCTCTGAAAAGTAGTATGTCATGTCTCAAAGCTATAGTGACTGGCCTCAGAACTGGTGTTTCCTTTTATGGGCTCATAGGATAAAAGTCTGGTCCTCAGTTATTCTTAGACAATAGAACACTAAGGCTTAAGGTCTGAAGAAATGGACATTAAGGATGTGAAACCTGAAGCCAAAGGCCTTTCCTAATTGGCACCTTCCAAACTTAAATCTGTCTCTTCCACCATACCCCTAACAATCTCCTGATATGCTAAATAAGGACTCACTTATTTCTGAAAAACTTTTATGAAAAAGGTGTAAAGCCTTCTGAGTGAAGTCAGATCCCAAATATGCTAATTATATTTTAAGCCTATTTTATTATTGGTAAAATACCCCACTATAAGCATGTATATCCAAACAATAAGTTGGAAAACAAACCCTAAACTCCAGGCTAATTTCAAATACCCATCAATGCATGTAGTTGCACATGAAATCTTAAAATTCCATGAAGCATATGGACGTGGTTTAGTGGCCAACATGCACTTCATTTGGGAAGAACTAATCTCAAGATCTGATTCAACCAAATATTGTGAAACCCAAAAAGTCCCACAAACCATATTCAAGGAGTTTCCATATCTGAAAAGATACACCTATATGTCAGTCTGAGAAAGGTTCCCAAGGTAGAAAAGATGATGTACCAAGCAATGTTCACAGAACAATATAGATCTTTATACACTTATGCAATTGTTTTGTTTCACAATAGAGGTTGGTGCTTTTTTAGCAGCTGCAGAGCATTCTAATCTTTGCAAGTAAGCTCTGGTCCAGGTCTTGGCCTTGGTGAAGCCATCAAAGAACTCATCTGCTCTCTCATTATTACTCCATGGAGTCTACAGCTTCCTGGTCTTTGAAAGGGATGGAAGAGACATTCCACAAAGTTCTTCCAGGATCCAAAACTAAATCCATTTGTTGATTATATTATTTATAAGCGTTTTTACTTTTTTTTTTGATTGGGGGGTACCAGGGATGGAACTCAGGGGCACTGGACAACTGAGCCACATCCCCTGCCCTATTTTGTATTTTATTTAGACACAGGGTCTCACTGAGTTGCTTAGCACCTCACTTTTGCTGAGGCTGGCTTTGAACTCACAGTCCTCCTGCTTCAACCTCCCTCACCCCTGGGACCACAGGCATGTGCCACAGCAACCAGCTATGTTTATACATAGCTTTTTGGTCAGAACTGCTTAGTGGAGAAGACATGAAAAGACAAACATCCTCTGTATTTATTTAAATAGTTACTTTACTATCTTTATTTAACTACTTTATTTAATTACTTTACTGACAAAGAGGAACCTCAGAAACCAAGACTATAAAGCAGTAATATATAAACATGTCAATGAATCTCACTATACGTATAATTACAATGCACCAATAACTATTTTCAAAGGTAATACATAAATAAGCATGTACCCAAGTGTATCAATTTATTACAAAAAAAAAAAATACACCCTAAACGAGTTTCTAGATTGCCTATAAATTCTACTAAGGAGAAATATCCTATGCCAAATAAGGTGAGAGTCAGTTCCATCCCCTTACTTACTGATGGCTGCAGCTCTTAAAAATGACAACTGAATTTTTCCTTTGACTTAACAATGCCCACTATCTCCCAATATTATTCACATGAAACGAGTTAAGTCAGCTATAACCAAATTATTCTGAAAATAAACAAATACCTTCATAAAAAGTGTGCTTTAGCCTAGTTCAAATAATAGCATTATGAACTCACTATAATGGCATTTAAAAAACACTAAAAATTTTCTAAGTTGCTTATATTTATTGTGACAGTTATTTTTGTAATCATTTTTTTAAAATCATTCCTACCAATATGATAAAAAGTAAAAATAGTTAAAGAGCTACATAGAAAAACAATAAATAATTCCTACCACAATTACCCAGAAAGTTTCTTGTGCTTAATGGCTTTCTTCAAAGGAAATGAGTTGGAGAAAAAGAAAACAGCTTTCTGTAGGTTGTTTGGTCATACTGAGAGTCAACACTTTGCCTCTCTGCATTGCTCCATTTATAGCCATTGATATTAAGGCCACTATAATTTAAATAACTGCTTATTTCTTTTTATTTAGACACATAGTTCAATGGATTTTACCGAAACAATTTAAGCAAAGCTACCTAGTTCTGATCTAAAAACTAATCTTTTTTAAAGAACTTAAGTTATGATAAAGCAATACACAAATAGGGGACAGATGTTGAAAAAGATGGTATCTGGTGAAATGCCAAGACAGCAAGTGCTATTTGTTTTGATCCAGTTTTCTATTTCCTGTGCAAAAAGACATTTCTACACATAACAGAATACGGTTGTATGTATTTTCAAAGCTACTGATGATATTCTAGCACAGAGTCAGTCCTGGGAATAGGCAAGGAAGAAGGTGGGAAACTCATTCAATATTGCAGGAATGAGAGAAAGACGATCACAGGACAACACACATTTCCCCTCTCCTCCCTCTCTCCCCAAATCCATATAATTTTTTAGACTTTTTTGTTCTTTATTCTTAACTTATATGACTCTCCATTTCCCTTGGGATACAAACAAGTCTATACAATGCACTATAAGGCCTCATATTATCTAGCCCCATGTCCCTTCATCTCCTATTCCTGCCTCACTGTACCCATGTGGACTTTCTTCTGTACGCTACACAAGCCATTCATAATTCTGCCTCAGGGCCTTTGCACTTAGCATTCTCAAAGTTTAGATTGTTTCCCTGCTAAATATCTACATGGCTCACTCACTGATTTCAGATCATGGTTTAAATGTCACCATGTGAGGCCTTCCTGAACCCACATTACAAAACAACTCACCATTATCTCTCTTCTCCTCCCTTGCTCTATTTTTTTTTTATTTAACACACAGCATCATCTGACATCTAATTTTTAATGTATTTTGTTTGTTTTCTATACCCTCCACCAGAATAACTGATGGACATATTTTGTTTTCCACCGTGTCTTTGTTACATAAACTTGTGTGACACATGGTGGGTGCTCAATATAGACTTGTATGGAATGAATGAATGCCTGCTGCTTCTGGACCTTTCTACAATGAAAGAATTATCAGAACAATCAATACTCCACAGTAGCCACAAGTGCAGGTATCCCAGGGAGGGAAATAACACAATTAAATAGTACATTAAAGTACACAATACAAAGGACAAAATTAGGACATTAGGGTTAAATATAGCCACTTCCTTCTTTGTTAAGGGATTGTTCATAAGTGACTTTACTGTGCCCCCTGTTATGGTTTAGATATGAGGTGTCCCCCCAAAAGCTCTTGTTATGCAGTAATATTCCAAGGCGACTTGATTAGATTAGGAGAGCTGAGACCTAATCTGTCCATCCTAGTTTGAATGGACGGGGGCATTCTGATGGGGCAGTAACCTAAGGCAGGTGGGGTGTGGATGGAGGAGGTGGGTCACTAGGGACATGTCCTGGAAGAGTGCATCTCCTTGTGGCCCTTTCCTCTCTCTCTCTCTCTCTGCTTCCTTATTGCCATGAGGGAAGCGACTTCCTAACACCATGACCTTCCATCACATGGTGCCTCATATGGAGAAATGGAGTTGGTCATCTATGGACTGAGACCTCTGAAACCATGAGCTCCAAATTAACTTTTACTTCTCCAAGTTGTTCTTGTTGGGTATATTGGTCGTATCAACTAAAAGCTAACTAAAACATCCCCCTAGACCAAATACTATATAGAATTCAATAGTGGGTAGGCATGGACAACACAGTAAGGAACGAAAATCCAGCCAAGCAGAAGAGGTTGGCAGATAATCCAACACAAGCGATATAACATTTTTACAGGAGTGTGGAAATGGCCTTTACACCAGGGAGACAAGGGCAATGGGGCTTCCTGGAGAAAATCATCAAACTAGACCTTAAAGTATAAATATTCTTTTTAAGCAGAATGCCACATCTTTGAGAGTGGGAGGGCTGTATGTGATCATCAGGTAGGAAGCAGGACATCAATTGGCTTCTGAAAATTTAAAACTCTTTATATAACCCTGTATCTTTCCCAAATTCTCACCTATGGAAAGACCAATGTCCAATTACATATGAGTTAAAGATGGAAATTCATGGTGTCTGAATATAGGTAACCCCCAAAGGCTTGAATGAATTTCGTTAAGGGGAAATAAGTGTAAGTATATAAGTATAGCTTTGTCATTTGAGACAAATTTAACACCTAATTGCAGAGAAGCCTTCATTTGCTATCTTATGCTACCACGGGGTAGTACGTGACTTGTTCTAGTCAATAGACGGTGTGTGTCTCTTCTAGGCTGAAACACTGACTAATGTTCTCTAGGCAAAGCAGACTATCCCCAAAACAGCCACAAAGTCTTCCCATCCTTGAGTCGTGCTCCTTTGCAATGTGATTCTTCATCTTCTCCCATCACCAATAGACACAGAAACTATTTCCCTAAACATTTGAGACACAGACACCAACACACATGGAAACTACTTCCCCACAGATTTAGGGTTTAGGCCTACAGCTTGCATAATGATCCAAGGCATGAAAACCAACTTGAATGTTTTCTTGTTTGCTTCTATTTGGAACCCTGAGATTACTATCATATTGAAAAGCTCTGGGAGAACCTACTAGAAGATGCCAGACCACATGATAAGCCTGAGTCAACCCAGCCATAGCAAGGACATAAAACTGTAACATCATGTTGTTGGATGATACAAATTATTATAAACACAAAAATGTTCAACTTTACTGTGAGCAACTAGACAAAGATTTATATCATATTTGTCTTTGAATCTCTCCTACTTGCTTCTCCAAACCCTGTGCCTAGCACAGTGACAGGTACTTTAATAAATGACTAGATAATCTTTGAGAAAGGAGTAATTGAATGAAGATGGGAGCGATGTCAACCTGACATGTGATAACAAAGATGTGTGTCCACATGTTATTCTAGATCCCTTTTGATGTTAGGTCTTGCTTTCTCCAAACTGATTGTATTTATGGCTTCTAATCCCTTCAGAAGAATGAGTAAGGCAGAAATTATGCGATTCACAAGAATGACTAAGGCTCTGAGTGAGGGCATCTGGGTTTTAGAATAGCACTTTATAGCAGGAATGTGTAATAGCCTTTCACAATATTTAGCTGGATCTTTCACTTCTGGATGTTTTACTCTTTGTTTTTACTTGGGTGCCTAGTATTATTATTAAATTGATTATCTAGATAAATAATGCAATTATGTAACATGGTTTGACATTTTGATGTGTTTAATACTTCAATGCCATTTTTTCTCAAACTAAATAAGAAGGGAAAATATTGGCATTTAATCATAGACATTTTTTCAAGGAACCTAAAATTCAACTCATCATAATTTAGTTTTGCAAAAGAATCGGCTCCACATTTCAGAGTAAATACAGACTGTCATTCTAAGTATAGGTACCTACATTTTTGGAGGACATTTACATAACAAAATATTATGTGCTAAACCTAAAATATTTTACAGTTCAGTTGTATGTGTATGTCCATTTAGTTTCACAGTTCAAGTGAATTACTTTAAATTCTCCTGCTCTGAAATGGTTTTATTATATCATTTTTACCCAATAAATCATGAATTATTTTGAGTATGCTAATGTATCCAGCCTTAGAGACTTGGATCATAGCAAAGAAAAATACTGTTCTGAAACTTTATTCTACATGCATAATTTGACTTGATAATTCATAGAATATTAATAGTAACATTTTTAAGCCTTTAACTTGACTTCCAATATTGTATTCTAAAGTGTTCTCTCCCATCTAATCTGTATAAAGATGCATTGTGATAGGTGCTAATAGAGTTGGGTTTGCAGAGAAGAAAACTAAGTCCCCAAGTAATTAAGTTACTTGTCCAAAGACAAAAAGCTACTGAATGGTGGAACCACCATTTAAACAAGGACAGTTCCATCCCAGAGTTAGGACACTAAACTGTTAGGAAATTTTGCTTTCTCTCAAAAATGTAATAGAACAGTTCTTTTAAAGAGTGGAGTTCTTAAAGTCTGAAACACGGTTTAATATGGGAAATTAATACTGCAGAAACTTTCAAAACAGCATCTATTATGCAAAATGTGGTACAACTTTTTTTTGGGTCCGATGGAGCAGATGTTTCTTTGCCCTAAGCTAAGAGTCTCCTTCCTGTCTCCTTCCTTTGCTGAGCCATAATATAAGCGTGCCTCCAGGCACTGTTATTAGGAACACATGTTCAGCCGAGGCAACCGCACTGCTGAAGCACCACCACCTTCTGCTATGGCTTATGACAGATTTAACAGCTGAATTTACTGCAGCATGCTCAGGGAGGACCTGTGTTTCCCTCTAATTGAATTATCTTTTCTAAGAGTGAAATTTCACAAAGACCAGAGACAAGAAGAGCCCACAAAAAGCAGGCCAGGAACACAACATATATTGAACAAATCACAAAAAGGGATGGATGTTTGGCAACACTAAAAATCCTTCTCTTTCTTTTTTTTAATAATAATTTTTATTTTTTATTGGTATATTATAATTATACAAATAGTGGGATTCATTTTTACAAAGTCTTATACAGGCTTGACTTTTCCTATCATCTTTCCTGCTAGGGAGAAGCCCTTGCTGGTCGCAGATACCAAGAGTGGATAAGAAACGCACTGATATCAGGATAGAGACCACCCTTCCCTCCATTCCTTCCTTCCCTCCCCACCTCCGCGGCCTATTCCATCTCTCAGGTCTCTCAGCAGCCATCTTTGCCCTTTGATAGGATTTTCCTGCCTCCTCTCTTCAATTTGGAAATCCAATATGAAGATTTCGAATTCCCCCAGGAAATGGGAAGAGTACCAGAGGGCTTTGAAATGCAATGAGTCTCCTTCCTAGGGGCCAGAAGGTCAGCTGCCCACTAGGATGGAACTTCTCAGGGGACATGACCTAAGTCACTAAATCTTTACCCCCAGAAGCCCCATGGTCCAGTCTTTTAGGCAGGCAGCCACTTCTTGTGCACACAAATTTCTTGGCTCCTTCTGGCTCCCAGCAACTGAACAAATCAGTCCTCATCTCAGCTTTGTTATAAATGCCTTGGCGTCACCATCTGCCAAGTACAAAAGGGGTTAGCTGGCCAACAGCCAGTCTGTTTGCAGAAGCAGCAAACATGGGAACACCCTAACCCTCCAACAACAGGGCAAGGTAAAGTCAACTACAACAAAGCCACAATATGAAACAGTTCAAGGCCATTACAGGGATGGTTTCAAAAATGTTTCCAGAATCCAGATAGATGCTGGTAGTATTATTTTAAATGAAAAGGTCAAATGTAACATACAATTCCAGCTTTTCAAAAAGATGCACAGAAACAAAATGCAGAGATACAAAGGGAAAATATGCAAATGTTAGCCAAGGGTTTCATTTGGGTGAAAGTTTCCTGCCAAATTTTTTCTTTTTATACTTTTATGTACTTGCTGAATTTAAATTTAAAGTTTTTTTGATTGACTCATAATATTTGTCCATATTTATGAGGTACAATGTGCTGTTTTGACTCATGTGTTATCTTTTAAAATGATATCTTCTTTAGATTGAAAATACTCCAATTTTCATAAGAGGTGATGGAAATGATGAACTCCTTGTAAGTTTCTTAGAAATTCAGTTGATGATACCTCTGAAGCACTCTTACATCTCAAATTTTAGCTGAATTTCTTGCTAGTCACTCTTCTCTATTTTCCCTCTCTGCCTAAAATGAATCCCACCTCTCCACCCTACCTCCCCATCCTACAATCTATCTATTCTTTTACGTTTGGCTCAAATGTCACCTGCCCCTTGGAAATTTCTAGTTCTCTTCTTAAATCCCACAGCATTTTGTATGAACCATTGCAAGGCAAGAAACATTTCCATCTAGTACTATAATTAGTTCAAGCTCATGTCCAAGCCTGAAATAATACTCGGACGCAAGGAGAAATGAATTCATTTTTTATCCTGTACATTACCTTGTATATAGAAAGCACTTCACATATTTACTTACAAAGAATAGAGATGAACATATAGATAAAAGAATAAGTTAGCAAGGGAATTATTTAAGATTTAATTTTATAGTGTCTTAGAGATTTTCATCTTCTCTAAACAAATAACTGACTCTCAATTTTACCCAGTTTCATAAAGTTATTAGCCATCTTGCTTAGTGGGCACTGTGTGAGTGAGATAGCCTGTGGTAGCCAGCACAGGGCACATGAGGACAACACTCATTTTGCATGTCAGCTGCCATCTGGTTTTCATAGTGATTACTCAATTACTGCATTAGACAACAGTGGAACCCCAGATCTCTTATCTGTTAGCTGTGAGATCCTATGCAGTTCCCTCAGCTATAAGCTAGAGGTAATGCTATCTATCTGATAAGTCTTTGTTAGGTTGAAATTAGATAAATGCATGCAGGAGGCTGAATACAGTGCCCACCCATGAGTAAAGAGGGTCATGAAAAGCAGCTATGTGTGAACTAATAAGACAATATCTTCGTTTGAACTTTTACCTAAAATGTAATTTAGGAACCTTAGAAATAAAGCCATGTTTTATACATCTAGTGAGTACAAGTACTTGAAAAATTAGCTTCCGGAAGTCCTGTCTAAGCAATGTACACTCTCATAAGCATTGCTGTCCTTATAAATCAAATCCTGCCTGGAAATCCTGCCAACAGAATATCAATACCAGCTCTTGTTCACTTTGACTATAATGAAATACACCAGTATAAACAAATCCCTTCCTTGATTTACAGAGCATTTAAGCTTGCAGTAGGTCACTAATAAGTGTCTTGGCTGTTCACAAGCCATCCTTCCCACCCTTTATGGCTTGATGAACACAGCTGTAATTGGGAGATTCCCTGTAATGAAACACTGCTTGCCCTGACTTAAAGCAAATTTTTGAACTCAGTATTCAAATCCCCAAGAAAGCAAGATGGAAACATCCACCCAGAGTGGCTTGTGAGACCTAATCGAGTAAGAAGAGCCTAGAGTTACCTAAAGCAATAGGCATGCTATGGGTACACAGGGTCATCTCCTGAAGCGGAGGTAAAGTTCCCAATCTGTTTATTCTAAGGAAATCACAGACACAAAGAGAAATGATTGAGAGACCAAAACTTTCAGAAAACAGTTCTATTGTTTTAAGACAACCAAGACTATGTGTCCCCTGAGCTTCCAGCTCCATTCCTCTGAGACAGAAAAGCTGTCCACATCATCTGTTGTAGTGTTTGGAGAGCTTTGGTAATTATAGTCTTCCCTTCCTCCTTTCCAGTGAATAGTATGTGAGAGACAATCATCACCATGAGACTCACAAGGATTCTGGCCACATCAGAAGAGAGAACCTCCCTGCTACTCATAACTCTTAGGACTCCAATCAGTAGCTCTCCTTCTGAAACCAAGGTGCAAGGTTAAGAGTTGAAAAACTGGTAATTGGTCCACTGCAGGGAATTTAGAATTGGAGGTCAGATGGTTGACAGTGTTTCTTTATTCTGCTTTTGCTCTAACTGTATAAGGGAAACTGAATGGGCTGAGGCTTGGGTTCTCAGGAAAAGAAACAAAGCTGTTCTTTTCAGAACATCAAGTCCACATATCCAAATGGGCAAAGTTCTCTTTTCCTCTGTTTTGCTCAGGCCTGTTTGTCTTATCTATGGAAACAACTCATACTTTTCAGAAAATGGGCTGAGCAGTCTTTTAGTATTATGTCGCTATGCGGAACTTTCTAGGTTGAATATGTTTACTCTTCATAAAGGCTCAAGTTTTACACGCATGCTCATAACCTCGTGTGGCTAACATACAGCGAATCTCTTCCTTCTCATGCACAGAAGGAAGGTGGCAGATACACAGCCCATCAGCTCGAGAAGTTGGCTTCTAGGAACCTGATCCAGAGCTTCTCAGACTTTACCACATAACTGTTGGGAAGAAAGAGCAAGGTCAAGGAAAGAACGAGAACCAGGCTGGAGTCAATCACTTTGCTTTGTACAATGAGACAATGATCATTCTCTCACAGGAGAGAGAAAAAATAAATTTTATAAAAAATATAAACATGTACACAGAGACTTGAACCTCCTATACAGGGACTTGTGACCTATTGTTCCTGATAGTTCAGCAAAATCCACTTTGTCCTCTTCTGAAGCCCACACCTGAGTCTCAGCCTGCTACATTTGCATGATCGTGGTCTGTGTCAATCCAGTCTTGGACCCTGAGTCCTCCCACACATGCTCTTCCCTCTGGGATTTACTCCTTGTCTCTAGAGCTCATCCCTGGAAACTACATGTTAAAGACGGCAGAGTTCTCATCAGTCTGGATTCCTGAATATCTGAGAACATATGGAGATCTTACCAGCCTCTACCCTAACCAGTAGTGTTAGACGAGAAAGAATAAAATAAACTTGAACCATATTTGAGGCATTATATATTTGTGGCTGTGCTTGTTCAACAGTTTTCCCACCGATGCAACACTTTTCTCATCCCTTTTCCTTCCTTCTCCACCTTCCCTACCTCCCTACTGTGTTCTCTCCTGAAAACACCTCCACATGCATCCTAAACTATGGTATCTTGATTAAAAGCATAAACTCTGAAATCAGAATAGCCATGTCCAAATTCACCTCTATCCTTCCCTGGTATAGAACTGAACAAGTGTGCTTAGATAAAGTTCCCCATTTAGCCAGGTATGGTGGCACATGCTTATAATCCCAGTGGCTCAGGAGGCTGAGGCAGAAGGATCCCAAGTTCAAAGCCAGCCTCAGCAAAAGCAAGGCACTAAGCAACTCATTGAGATCCTGTCTCTAAACAAAATACAAAATAGGGCTGGGGATGGGGCTCAGTGGCTGAGTGCCCCTGAGTTCAATACCTAGTACCAAAAAAAAAAAAAAAGTTCCCCATCTCCTCACTTTCTTCACCTAAGCAAAAAGAAAAAAGAAAAAGAAAAAAAAATCATATTGCTCACTTATTTGGAAGGTCATAGGATAATGGATGCTAAGTAGCTTGCAGGTAGACCTTTCTTCTATTGTTTTCCAGTGAATAGGGTCTGATTTAATAATATACCACTTGTTTCTTCCTCACCAAAAACATTGTTTCATAAGAAATACAAATCAGGGTGAGTGTGGTGGCACATGCCTGTAATCCCATGTACTCAGGAGGCTGAGGCAGGAAGATTGAAAATTTGAGGCTAGCCTTCACAACTCAGACAGATCCTCTCTCAAAATTTAAAATAAAAAGGGCTGGCATGCATAGTTCAGTAGTAGAGCAACTCTAGGTTTGATCTCCAATACAGCAACAACAATTGAAAAAAAAAAAAGAGAGAGAAATATAAATCACTGTTGGTGTGGTTGTAGAAATCAGTATTTGCCTTGCATTCATTGCATTCAAACAGTTCTAAATCAGAGGAACTTTTTCAAGTTTCTCAACTATGATTATGTATTTCTCACACTTAAGTAAATAAATATTACAAAAATTAAAAAGGGAAAAGAGGAAATGGATTAAAATAATATTACAAATTTTTAAGTAAGGCGAGAATTTTGTCATTTGAAAACCCGAGTTGAATAGAAAAGGCAAGACCATCAGATGATGGGGTTATTTACATGACATGTATTTGCTCTCTTGAGCCACTGATATAGGGCAAGGAGAGGAACCCTTAAAAGAAGCTCAGCTTCTGTGGCCCAGGTATCACACATCAAGAACAAAGGGCAGAGGAAAAGCATAGGGTACAGCTCTCGTAAGACTGAAAGAAGTTTTTCTTCACACTCCACTATATCTGAGGATGAAATTTCCTATTATGAGAATGTATTGCCCCAAACCAGTGAGAATAACTTTGCTATTACCAACCATCTATAAGGATTCACATATACACACAATTTCAAGCATGCATTTATAGGTATACATAGAACAGAGTCAAATTCTGATTATTTAGGAGGTAAAAGTCACATTCAGGCTTAGTAATTCAGGAGCATGACTATTAGAGCACAGAAGAGTAGCATAATTTCTTTCACCATGCTTTTGCATTTAATTCTTGTTCTGATGGCAAAATAGAGAGGTCAACATCATTATTCTTAAAAGGCTTCATGCATAAAAAGTTTACCGAAGAATATGCCACCACAAGTAGCTCACCTCAAGAAACGACAACAGTATCAAAGAAAGTCAAATGGACCAGGAATCCACAGGAAATATACACACTTGTTCTTCTACATTTGCCTTTTCCTTTCTTTTCTATAAAAAAAATGAACTGTAAGAATAATAACATTTTGACGTGAAACAAAAACCATGAAATTCAAATTTTATTCTTTAAAGTACTATAAATGTGAATCCTCCCTCTTAACTCTTCTTTCCTGTCCATCCAGTTGATTAGGAAGGCCCATTGATTCTACTCTCACTCATCTCTCTGGAATTTGCCCTTTTCTCATCCCACCTTAGGTTGAGGCTGCATTATCCCTTTTCTGGCCTGCTGCAAATGCTCCAGGTTTAGCTTTCAGCATGGAATCTTCCCTTGACCTCTTCCTCCAATCTCCATCACACTTTCCTAAAAATGTTGGTTTTAACATAGCAACTGATTAAAACCCTTTCTGGATCTCCATCATCGACAGGATAAAAACTCACATTCATTCAGGAACACAGCTCAACAAAGACACACATAATCTGTCTGGAGTTTCATACTCTTATCCCACCCCAAGCACACACAGTCCAACCACAACAACTATTTCGGTGTATGTTACATCCAAACAGAACATTCTTACACACTCTTTTTTCATCTTCTTCATTTGGGTAATTCCTATCTGTCACTCATGACTTAACACAGATGTCACTGACTCTCAGAAGCCTTCTCTAACTCACAACTTGGGGTTGTGGTGGAGGTCCTCTGGAATCCTATGCTTCTCCCATTATCTAATCAGTAGATTCCAGTACAAGTGATTCAGGCTTTTTCTGCCTGAATCCATATGCCAGGCACACTTTTTTTTTTTTTTAAATATTTTTTAGTTATACATGGACACAGTGTCTTTATTTGGTTTACTTATTCTTATGTGGTGCTGAGGATCGAACCCAGTGCCTCACATGTGCGAGGCAAGCGCTCTGCCACTGAGCCACAGCCTCAGTCCCCAGGCACACTTTTGATAGCTGTCATCTTCAGCAAGTTATATAACCTCTGTGCCTCAGTTTGCTCATTTGTAAAATAGGAATAATCCTAGTGTTTAGTTAATGAGACCTGTTTTATGGATTACAGGAGTTGATACAGAAATGGCTGAGTAGAGGGTCTAATGTCTATTGTTCAATAAATGTGAGGCACAAGTAATAATAAAAGCAGGAGAGGTGCCACTCTATACTTAGTCTGTAGGTTTTTTGCCCTAGATGGCATGCTTTGCAAAAGCAGGTACATCACTCTTCCTCCTGCATACTTGACCTATGTCAAAATTCAATACATTTTTTTAAATAAACACATGCTGAGGATTAAAACAAACTGACAATTTTCATCTTCCTGAATTTTCAGCTTTTTATCAATTCCTTGGGTATATCTTCTTCCATGTAACTTTGAAGTCTTTTCTATAAACAAAATACAGAAGAAACCTGTTGTGTATCTAACACTGTGCTAGGTACTAAGAGAGGCAAAATGAAAAGAGAAAAATAATTCCTGTAATCAGAAACTCAGAGGTGAGTCAAGTTCATTACCAACAGTGAACAAACTATGAGGGCCTTTTCATCAGGCCAGAGAATGAGCTGGACTTGCCTGATGTCAACCAGGACCATCTTTATGTTTTAACAGTATGCCCACTAAGAAATCTCTCACACATACTGACGGTCAGAAGCAGAGAGCCCTCAAAAAAGATTAGAGTACTGGGCCCAAGAGCAGAGCTCTCACAGCTTCTGTTATGGTTTACATCTGGAATGTCCTCTAAAAGTTCATGTGTTGAAAGTATGACCCCCATGGCCACAAGGTTCAGAGGTGAGGCTTTCAGACAATGATTTGATCATGAGGACTCTGACCTCATCAGTGGATTAATCCATTGATGGCTGAATGGACTACTGGGAGGAGGCACTAGTTGCAGGAAGTAGTTCAGTGGGAGCATGTCCTGGAAGCATTTATTTCCTCTTTGGCTTCTTCCTCTCTTTCTGCTTCCTGGCTGCCAAGGTCTGTGCAGCTTTCCTCCATCACGCCCTTCCACCATGGTGCTCTGCCTCATCTTAGGCCCAAAGCAATGGAGCTGGCTTACCATGGACTGAGACCTCAGAAACTTTCAGCCAAAATACATTTTTCCAAGGAGTGGATCATATGGTGGTTCCATTCAAGTTTTTTAAAAAATCTCCATACTGCTTTCCAGATTGGTTGCACCAGTTTGCAGCCCCACCAGCAATATTTGAGTGTGCCTTTTTCACCACATCCTCGCCAGCACTTACTGTTGCTGGTATTTTGGATAGCTGCCATCCTAACTGAGGTGAGATGAAATCTTAGAGTAGTTTTGATTTGCATTTCTCTAATGGCTAGAGATGTTGAACATTTCTTCATATTTGTTTATTGATTGTATATCTTCTTCTGAAAGGTTTCTATTCAGTTCCTTAGCCCATTTATTGATTGGGTTGTTTGTTTTTTTGGTGTTAAGTTTTTTGAGCTCTTTATATATCCTGGAGATCAGTGCTCTATCTGATGTGCATGTGGCAAAAATTTGCTCCCAGAATGTAGGCTCTCTGTTCACCTCATTGATAGTTTCTTTTGCTGAGAAGAAGCTTTTTAGTTTAAGTATATCCCATTTATTGATTCTTGCTTTTATTTCTTGTGCTTTTGGAGTCTTGTTAAGGAATTCAGGGCCTAATCTAACGTGATGAAGATTTGGACCTACTTTCTCCTCAATTAGATGCAGGGTCTCTGGTCTAATTCCTAGGTCTTTGATCCACTTTGAGTTGATTCTCTAAGTTGCTCTTTTCAAGTATTTTGGTCACAGTAACACAAACCTGGCTAAGACAGCCTCTTTGCCCAGAAACACCAAACAAGTACATGATTTGACATGATGAAATATGCACAGAAAGTGCTAAATTCAGGCTTATATTTAATGTGTGGGGGGGGAGTGGAGGAAAAGAAAGAGAAAGGATTAGAGTAGAGCTACAGAACCTCAATAGTCCAAGTTAGAGACCTGCAGCTACCATGATAATTATGATACAATGTCAATCATTAGTAATGCTGCAGATTAGATTTCTGATTGCCAGTTAGCATCCTCATTAGCAGAGCATATTTTAAGTCTACTAAAGCATTTGCAATGTTTCAAGTACAAGACTTTAATCTGACTTAATTTCAAGTTAGTTTTGAATGATAAAACAAAACCCTATGCAACAAAGTTCTATGTTAAGGTTTGTACACATCAGGTCAAATTATATCCCTCTGACATACAATAAACCCATACTCTAAAAAGTCTCAACTAATTTAGTCTGAATATTAAATGTGACTTCTGACTCCAGGCACACATGTAAAGAATTCCACTGAGCCGGGTAAGATAGCACAAACCTGCACTCACAGTTAATTAGGAGACTAAGGCAGGAGGATTGCAAGTTTGAGGCCAGCCAGGGCAACTTAGGGAGATCCTGTTTCAAAAAAAAAAAAAAAAAAAAAAAACAAGGCTGGTAATGTTGCTCAGAGGTAAAGTGCTTGCCTAGTATGCACAAGGCCCTACTACCCATAATCCCCACTACCATAAAATACTACTACTACTACTAATAATAATAATAATAATTTCACAGCATTTGCCATTTTGGCATTCCTTCTTGCAAGAAGCTCAGTGTTTTGATTGGCAAGCCCATTGGACCACAAGACATTTTACACAAGAGGTATTGTTTATTCATGCTTCTCATTGTTCAGGAACAGTTTATAGAAGTAATCTAAAGTAATCTAGATAAGCAGGTATTGTCTTAATTATGGAATCCCTTAATTATGGATGCACATAATTATATATGCATGCAAAACAGCACCGACAGTCAATGTCTCCTGAATGCCATCGAGCTTAATGTAGAGGAAATGCTAAAACTTAGTGGCTATAAGCATAGATTTGTTACCACGTATCCTCGAATTCAAAAGTTCTTCTTGAGGGCTGAGGTTGTGGCTCAGTGGCAGAGCACTTGCCTCGCACGTGTAAGGCACTGCGTTAGATCCTCACACCACATAAAAATAAGGAAACAAAATAAAGACCCTGTGTCCATGTATAACTAAAAAATATTTTTAAAAAAAGTTCTTCTTGAATAAACTATGTGCATCTTGGGATAGGGATTAATTTCTTTCAAACCCAGCTGACTTCATACTTAACTGTTTGTTAATAATACTAGCTACCTGATCAGGCTGTGAGATAATAATGTAACACTTAGGATGTAGGAGTTGAGTAAGCACAAGTAGATTTCTTGGATTCTTTACTCCTGATGGTTGAGCTGAGCCTGAGAAAATACAGCTCTGTCAGGGGTCTGCTTTCAAAAAAGATCTATAGAGAACAACCAAGAAACTTGAAATAATGAACTATCATAGAACTCTAAAGAAAAGGGATGGAGGACAAGTCCTCAAGGACTGGATGAATCCACAGCTAGATAATTACATTCTTCTCAATAAGGCCTTTAGAAGCCTGAGTCTGGATGATGTAACTTTTTTTCTTTTTCATAGCTGTTGGTAATGGTGCTTTTTCTTCTATTGTAAATTATAAACCAATATATGGTGAATCATCAAAATGTGCTGAAATTCGTCTAGAGGAAAGGGTCTCCGTGAATAGGGCAAAAAATGATTCCATTTCTTAAAACTGAAAACTTGGGTAGCCTTCAGTGGCCTTTTAGTACTAGGCTGGAGGCAATCAAAAAATAATTCACTTAAAAAGTACTTCTGTCTTTTAGAAAACTCATTGATAAAGCATAAATGGGAACTTGCTGTTTTCCAGGCAGCATACTCAGTCTAAATATTAGAATGGAAAGAGTTCCACTTCTTGAGATTTATATGATGATCCTTCTCCTATTCATAAATCACAATCAGACTACAAAATCTTATTAGTCATTGGTAAAAATATTAGTTTGAAGTCACACAGGAAAGAGACAACTCTTACTTTCTTCATTTTTCTTTTTTTTTTAATTATAGTAGGAGACAGAGTATTCTTTTGTTTGTTTGTTTTGGGATACTAGGGACTGAACCCAGGGGCACTTAACCACTGAGCCACATCCTCGGTCCTTTTTATATTTTACTTAGAAACAAGGTCTTGCTAAGTTGCTGAGGCTCGCTTTGAACTCTCCATCTTCCTGCCTTACCCTCCCAAGCTGTTGTTGGGTTTACAGGAGTGAGCCACCATGCCCGGCCATAATATCCTTGTTATTTAAAAAAATACATATGGAGGTTTTTGAATAACAGAAAATAAATGACACTCTGAAAATGCAAGTAAATAATGGTACATACAATGGAACACGGCTCAGCAATAAAAAAAAAATCTGGATTATCTATATGCATCACAGCATCGATGAAACTCAAATGCATCCACTAGTGTGAGATTTGATACACGCAAAATTCCCTTTATATAACAGCCTAGAAAAGCCCAAGCTGGTAGAGAAAAAACTTAAATACAAACAGGAAGCAGACACGAATATCTATTCTGTATGCTAAACATGCCAGTGGCTGCACAACACAATGTATTTGCCCAAACTCATATAACTTATATCAGAATTTAGTCTGTAAATTTAAAAATGTATTTTAAAAAGGAAAATATACAATTCATTGTTTAGAAAGTTTTAATCTTAACATCCCTTTAAACTGCTAGAGACAGGTAGTTTTCCTTGAACAAAAATGAGACTTCACTAATAAAATCTCAGGAAAACTCATTTAAAAAAAAAAACTATAGCAAATACTATTATGGGTTGTCTCTGTACCCTCTATTTCACCCTTTCTTGGTTGGAGAGGCCAGAAAGCCAAACATTAAATTTCTAAGATTCTTTTGCACCTGGGTTCCACCCATTAGAAACACTTCATTATGTCAATGGAAGTGGTCATCTTCCTGATGCTACTGCTGTGGGTAATCAAGGTTCAAACTCAACACAGGCTTTTGAGGAAGTCAGAGCAGTAGTGGTAGCAGTGGCAACAGTGGCCTGCCCTGAGATAGCTACACCCTTTCTCCTTTTTCAGCTTTTCAGGCCATTCAGAAAGCACTCCAAACCCCTGCATTAAATTATTTCTGCTTGAAACACCTCGAGTGGCTTCATTTCAATGACATGGTCTATGTTGACATAAAAGCTGGCTTAATGATAAAACACTCCATATCATAATCCCCAAAGAAGTTCCAGAAAAGTAGAATTTGAATTCAGTAGTCCATGGCTATAGTGAAACTACCTTCAGTTTTTCTGCATTTCTCAGGCCATTCACTCCCTGCTCATTGTTTTGGAATGATGATAGTGTATGTTCGTTTAACCAATTATCTCTCTCTTTTTTTAATTTTTTAGTTGTCAATGGACCTTGATTTTATTTATTTATATGTGATGCTGAGAATCGAACCCAGTGCCTCACACATGCTAGGCAAGCACTGTACCACTGAGCCACAACTCCAGCCCTTAACCAATTATATCTTAGAGTTGAGAGCTCCAGGGACATATACCAAAAGAATTACATGAACGACTATTTCCTAGGCATCTCAAAAAAAATCTCAAAATTTAGTGTGTTAATCCCAATTGGTTAGATCTTGATATTCTGTCCATTCCTGAAACAAGAACATTCTATCCTTACCTGTGGGAGGTCAAAATCCAGGTCACTCCCACCACTGACAAAAGACAGAATATAAAACCTATCGCCCACTGATGACCTGTCAATATGTTCTTCATAGATTTTCTGTTGTTCATTATGGGTGGATCTTAAATGTATCTTTCCCTTCCTGTTAACAATTAACTAGATTAGTTAAACGTAAAGTAAGTGCTGCAGACTTGTTTAAAGAAAAACTTCCCACGAGGCTTGGCAAACGTAGCCTGAAGTATTAGGAATAAGCCTCATTTTTAGATGCCTAGGGACTGAGCTGACTGCATTGTAGCACCTCTAGGGAGGAAATGTGAGCAAATTCAGTATGCTTACCCACTTTGCTCAAACGCTTAGATAAGCAGAGCATCCTGGACAAGGTCTATAACAGGGTTCAAAGAAGACATGCATTAGCGAGGATAAGGGCCAAACATGCATGGTTGAAAATGCCTTGCACAATAAGTGCCCAGTGCACTTCTGTTACAGGAATGAATAAGACTTGCATGTAATTTGGGTACTACAGGAAGGGGTGGGGGGAGTTGGCCTGGGCTACGTTTCTTTCCTTCTAAAGTTCAAAACAACAGATATTGGTAGTCTTTGGACCTTAACACCATTCCACCTTCTTTGGATAAGAGTGCCCACATATTCTTTTTGAAATCCTCCCTTCTCCTACTCTCTGTTCCTGAGGTTCCTGTAATACTCCAGAAGGGAAGCTTGTGCCCTGGACCAGGACCTCTCACAGTTAGGAAAGAAATATTCTCAGTTCAGGAATGGACACAATACCTAGATCTGGCTCATCAGGATTACCAACCTCAATAATGAAAATTTATTGGAGGTACTTGGGAAATAGAGGCTTTCTTCTGCCAGGTTTAGTATTATAAGACATCAGCCAGGACATGTCAGTGACTGACACACACATGAAGCCAAGCATAGCAGAAAGCACGGCAGAGAGAGAGAAAGACACCAAGTAGCATCTGACTGATGGACCGGGCCCCAGGTGTGCATGAGCTCTATCTCAGCAATGTGAATCCTGAGATTAAAAAAAGTACCCTGTTCTTGCTCAAAACTGCTGAAGTCAATACACTGGTTAATTTTGTTTGTTGGTTTTGCTTTTGTTATCAAAAGAGACTTTCTGAAACTGATTTACTGATTAATTAAATCAGCAAATTTTGAAAAGATTAGCTGTCTTCATTGCAAAATGTAGATTTTGTGTGTATCTTCATATGTCTAATCAGAGGGTCTTTTTTTTTTGCTTTTGTGAGACTTTTTAGGTGAACTGTAACTTCACTGAAGGTCAAGAACTACTTTTATTTATTTTTTCTTTTTTTAGTACAGGAATTGAACCCAGGGGAGCTTTACCACTGAATCACATCACCAGCCCTTTTTGGTTTTGAGACAGGGTCTTGCTAAGTTGGTTAGGGCCTTACTAAGTTGCACAAGCTGGCTTTAAACTTGGAATCCTCCTTCCTCAGCCTACTGAGTCGCTGATATTATAGGCATGTGCCACTGTGCCTAGCAAAAAACTAGTTTTCTAAAAAGAGATAACACCTTGAAAATTAACTAAAAATTGCCCTTTTTTAACACATTCTTATTATTCTTTATTATTAAAAAACCCCAACCAATTTTTATGTCCAAATAGAACAAGCAGACAAGGAATAATCAGAAGAAAACAAAGAACTTAGATATGGAGGTCAGTGTTTTAAGATCTTTAAGACTTTAGGAATTCTTCTGGGGAGCATCCCTCCAAATCATATTCAACACACTGAATGGCACACATAGCAAATATAGTCCATATATAAGGCACAGGATTATTTAAGGTACAAGATGATACAATATCATAACTGACAAAATGGTGGATAAAATATCATATTTGGCATATATTTAATAAAACAAGGAGTCATTTTATTGTTATAGTTTTTTTCTCACATTTTTCAGCCAGTAAATTTGGTTTAGCACTCACATTTTTTGGAGAAGCCTGAAAATTCCTGGTACCTAGTGAACGTGACTAGAGCAACTACAGGATAAGGTGATTAAAAGGGTTATTTTTAAAGCTGCCACATAAGAATATTCACACAGCATGCTACAATCCATTCCCATCTACTTTATAAGAAATTTGTCCTGTCTGTGTGTTAGATCTTAGGCTGCTCACACTTTCCCTGAGGTGATCATTACGCAGGGTTAGCTCTTCCTTACTGCTCATTTAGAAGGTGAGATGATAGCTTTCTTAAAATAAAAGAAGACTATATTAAGCAATTTTCTTTAAGGAAGAATGGGAAAAAAGATTTAAAAGTCTCTGATGAAAGATAAGTAAGACAACAGGTACTGATTATTAATTTGATGTAAGTACACAGCAAATTTGCAAGGAAACAAATTCCTGGATTATGGAAGAGAAGGTTGACATTATGGTTTTGACATATTTACCTGGAATAGGCTTCTCAGACATTAACCTGCAAAGGAATTACCAAGAGTTCTTGTTAAATAAAAGAATACAGAGTGACTCAGCAGGCTTGGGCAAGGACAGAGATTCTCAGAGATTCTGCAATTCTTATAAAATCTCAAGTGAGGATGACAATGGTGATGGTCAACAGACAATAATACTTTATCTACCAACGCTTTTTTTTTTTTTTTTTGGCACCAGGGATTGAACTCGGGGCCACTCTACCACTGAGCCACATTCCCAGCCTTATTTTGTATTTTATTTAGAGACAAGGTCTCACTAAGTTGCTTAGCGCCTCACTTTTGCTGAGGCTGGCTTTGAACTCACGATCCTCCTGCCTCAGCTTCCTGAGCCACTGGGATTACAGGCATGTGCCACCGTGCCCCATGTTAGCGAGGTTTTCGACTCCAAGGTTTGTTTTGTTTTTATTTTTTACACATTCCCTTTCGATCTGAATCAGCTTGCCCATATATCTATAATCTTATCTCTTTCTAACCAATGTAAAAGTTCACGTTTAGCAAGTGATTTCCTCCCCACCAAAGGTAAAAAGAACACTTCTCCACTTTTTCCCAAGTTCCATTTTTAGAAGAGTAGTCCTCATATTTCAGCATGCATCAGAATCTCCTGGAGAGCTGGTTAAAACAGATTGCTGAATCCTGCCTTCAAAGCTTCAGATCCAGGAAGTTTGGGCATGGCCTGGGAATCTGCATTTGTCAGGAAGAGATGTTTTCCCTGCTGGCTCAGGAACCATGCTTGTTCACCCACTGCTTAGTTCATTTAGCAAGAGTCCTGCAGTAAGTTTCTGTAAGAACTGATACCAACAAACAAAAGCATCCAAGAATTATCAGGGATTAGAATTCCAAAGGACAGGGATTCATCTTTTCCAAGGACCTCACTTTAGAGATGAAGGACTAAGGTACCAAAGAGACTGAATGTCTTACCAAGGGCCACAGAACAAAGTGAGGGCCACAACTCTGCTCATTCATTGTCACCCCAGGAACGCTGCCCCCTACACTGTATAACTGTTGGTCGTCTCTTCCCAGGACACCTGAATCACTTGTGGGTCCTTACTTATCCAACACTGAACACCTTTTAGCACTAGTAATCATCATTTTTAGAAAATATCTGCAGGAGAATGTTCCCATGTATAGCCCAAAGTCTTCCTCTTTTGTAATTACAATGGAGTTTGGGCTTGCTTAAATAGTCAGCTCCTTCAAGTTGTCCCTAAACTACTGAATTTATTCTCTTGACATGGTATCTGGAAATCTGCCTTTTGACAAGCATACTTAGTCATGCCCACCTAGGCCAACAAGATGATGGTTCTTGACCTTGAATATACATTAGAATCTTGGGGAAAGGGAAAGGTTTTCAAAATCTCAGTGTCCAGAAAAATTACATTGAAAGCTTTGGAGCTGGGCCCTAGGCATCTACAGTCTTCAAAGCTCCCCAGGTAATTCCAATGCGCAGTCATTACTGAGAAACAGTATTTCAAAAATTTCCAAATTTCCTATTAATAAAAAGATATTACATATCCACACAAAATGATGTTTTGTCTTAATGAATACAGAAATTTGGTTACACAGAATACCAAGTGCATTAGAGTAGTTGGCTTCAACATTTGCAACTTGATCCAGTTATTTCTATTCCAACAAAATAAGCACTGATTAATGTTCTTAATTCATGTCAGAGGGTCTCACTGAGGTGGGGTACCTACTTACATACAGAATTAGAAATATTTGTTATTCCTATCTGGTCACTTCTGATTATTACAGAGTAAAGATTTTCAAAAGAAAACATTTTGTATGAATTTTACAGTTAGGCTATACTTTCCTGAAAAATGAGCAGATTGATTTAATAGTAATGGCAGGCTATAGTGACACATTTAATTCTCAAGGCTCTTTAGGGAGTACACAAGAGAACTTGCAAGAAGACAGCATTTGTGCAAAGTTGGGTCAGAAATTTATCTTTTCAGACTCCAAAGTTCAAAATATTAATGGTGTCAATTTCTGAATTTTGTTAAGGGTGTTTAACCCTGTTTGATTCTTGATGGACTGTATATTCTAAACAGATTATCTAGTGTAGTGTTTCTCCATAATCAAAAGTTGTCGATTTAGCTCACAGCATAAGGTTTATAAAAAAGACTTCCTAAAAGCTAAAATCTTGCACAGTTGGATGTGAAAATGGAAGTCCCACAGGGATTCAATACAAATGTGAGACAAGTAAATGTAAGGACTGTCCAATTAAAGGTGAGCTTCCAGGTATTTTGACGTTTGGGCAACACTAACAGCATTATTGCTTTTTTCTTTCCTCTTATCATCCCCCTGATCACTCCTCTGTGCCAACACAGAATAGGATGTATTACTCCTTGGATAACAAGACTCTATTTACTTAACCTGCATTCATGCTAAGTAGAAAAAACCCCTTCTTGTCCTCCACACTCCTCTCTAAGCCATGACTGTCCTGCCTCATGGAAGGCAAGTGGCTGACTCATGACTGTCCAGAAGCAGGAGCTATGATTTTTATACATTCCATGCTGTGTTTACCCATTTACTCACCTGACTGCCTCTTTGATCTACCCACTAGGATTCATCACACTCTCTCTCTTTTTTTTTTTTTGGTACTGGGGATTGAACTCAGGGGCACTCGACCACTGAGCCACATCCCCAGCCCTATTTTGTGTTTTATGTAGAGACAGGGTCACACTGAGTTGCTTAGCGCCTCGCCATTGCTGAGGCTGGCTTTGAACTCACAATTCTCCTGTCTCAGCCTCCATGAGTGCTGGGATTACAGGCTTGCGCCACTGGGCCCAGCTTATCACACTCTTTCTTATTATGATCCTTCAAATGTATCAGATCCTCCACGTTTTAAAATAATTTAGTGGCTGTCCTCCAATGGCACCAGCTCCTGGATTCCCCCCATGTGGACCATTTCCTCCTCCCAATTCATTCCACCCCATTCATCCACTTGTCCAGAGAAGACACAAATCCCAACCCTCTCACAACCACCACCACATCCCATCTTTTGTGACATGTGCAGGAATTGACACAGGTGAAATTCACCTAGATCATGCTGGTTTATGCCAAATGAGTCATTAAATAGAGGTAAACACAGCAAAAAGGAACCAGCAAACCTCTGCCTCCTTGAGATAAGGCCAGAATACAGATTCATTTTTTGTCCTAAGATACAGGGTGACAGCCCCATGTCATTCTGCATTAGTGAAGTCGCTGCTTTTTCATATATCGGGGAGGGGGCACAAAGCAGACTGTTCTCATTAGCAATGAGGCCTTCGTTATGTTTCCAAGTCCACAGGGAAGACTTCTGCTTACCTAGTATTAACAGCTAGGGAAACAGCTATTGATTATGACAAGGTAAACATTTCATTATCTTTTTACTTACAGAATCAATTATACACTCAAAATCAAGTAGAGGAATAAATATGTTCAATCTCAAGCACAGTAAAAATGCAACATATTCACTCCCAATTTAAACAATATTTCAATTGATTTCTTCAAAATGATGTTTCAGTCATTACAACTATCTTATAGAGAATATTCAAAGTCATGAAAAAGAATTCACAACATAATGCTTGTTGGGAAAAACAGTACATAAAAATGGTTATATAAATATACATATATGTGTGTGTGTCTACAAATAAATATACAAAATATTTGTAGTAGTTATATGTTGATGACAGAATTACAGGAAGTATTTAATTTCTTATTTGTAACTCCAAGTTTTCTAAAATCCTCTTAATCCACATGCATAGAGTGAAGTGAACATTACCAAAATAGGCATGTGGTCTACACTGCATAAATGAACACTGATTCCTGAATCCCCTCTGCTCTGATTGTCCTGATGGAAGCAGTTCATTGTGTTAATGTGATCTGTTCATATGGTTCTTTAACCATGTATAGGAAATGAAGTGCGCTGGAAGACTACTGGATTCTTTAAAAGTGCCTTAGACTAAAAGGACAGGGTAAACAATGGATTTTAGGGTTGATTTGAAAGAGCTAACACTTGCTTCTTAGACTAATATATTTGTGGAGATGGAGAAAAAGGATGACATGCATACTTTTTCTGCAACTTATCCTCTTTTTTACTTCTAAAAATAAAGAAAGCACTGCTTCCTACCTTCTAAGGCAATGTGCTCTGTTCTAAGAAAGTCCAGGCAGAACATATTTCAACATCAATTATACTTCCTTAAGGGATTCTTATTTGGTAAGTACAGAAAATGATCAAAACTAAGTGAACACAATTATAATTACATGGTCATCTTTCCATAAAAATTTATAAAAGAACATAAACTTTCCCCTCCATGCCCTTCTAAGATTTCTGAGAGATCAGCACTATGACCTCTTATTGTATACCCGTTAGGTACACACATTCTTGTGTCACATAAATGTATATGTGAATATCAGTGAGACATGGAGAAAAAGGATAGTCAGAAAGATGGGGGCTGATTCAAAAGGAAATAAAATCCTAATATCTCCAAAGCACTTTCCTCACCTCCAACCTGTTTGGAAGGTTACCTGCTTCCAGGGAACTGTTCCTCCCAGCAAGGAGTTGTTAATGAATACCCCCTGGGTGGCTCCCTTGGGGCCTGTACCCCTGGAAGGCTCTTTGCCCATAATCGGTTACTCCACCTTTTGGTCACAAAGGCATAATAAGTGTAGGAGCGAGCATGAGAAGAAAGGAAATCTGAAATCTGTAAAAGGGGCAGGACACACCCACTCCCTCAGGCAACAGTTTTGGATCCCCTCCTCTTCAGAGGAATCTCTCTCTCTTTCTCTCTCTCTCTCTCTCTCTGTTCCATCCTTTAAATAAAACTTTTTATGCTTGCCTTGGCATTTTTTCGATGTTCAATCTTCAACACCAGGGCCAGGACCCAATCCTGATTCTCAATACTAGTATTATCAGCGTATACATGTATATGTATAAAGATAAACACATGCCTTTTTAAAAATTAAAGTGACATCAATCTGTAATCCTTCTTTGCAATTTCAAGTTTTCAGAAAACCCAGATCACATTTCTCAAAGAGAAAGGTTAAATTAAATGGCACTCACATTCTAAAATTTAATATTACCTAATTATTCAAACAAACAACAGCAATAAAACTGTACAAGATGTCATTTTCTTAGGAATTTCCTTTAAAAATGTGTTGTTTTTGGCAGGTGCAATAGTGCACATTTGTAATCCCAGCGACTCAGGAAGCTTAGACAAGAGGATTTCAAGTTCCAGACCAGCTTCAGCAAATTCTGTCTCAAAGTAAAAAAAATAAAAAGTGCTGGAATGCAGCTCAGTGGTAGAGCACCCCTGGATTCAATCCCTAGCGCGCGCGCACACACACACACACACACACACACGTTTTTTTAAAAAATTATTATTGTTATTAAAATTATAACAAATGGATTCAAAGTCAATAGCATTTTCTTTCTTCCTTAAATTGAGTGGTGATTAAGGGTGTCTATTGTCTTCTTATTACCCATGCTTCTCATATATTTTGCAAATATTCTTTTGAAACTTTACAATATCAATACAAATACTTTCCTAAAAGATATAAAAGTTAAAAACAAAAAAGCCTTTTCCCATTATATCCCAGTCCACCTCCGCAATGGTATAAATGAACAAATAATTTCTGATTTCAATTCTTCCAATGTACCCTCATATTTCTACATAAAGAATTTTCAACAGAAAAATTGATTTTCTGGTAGTCATTTTGAAAGCACTATGGGCTGAGGGTAGAGCTCAGGAGTATAATACATGTTTAGTGTACATGAGGACCTGGGTTCAATCAGTCCCCAGTAGGAAAAAAGAAAGAAGAGAAAAAAGAAAAAGGTTACAATGAATAGTTTATAATATATTTAAATCAAATATATAAAAAAAATCAGCGAAATATGCAATCCATATAGAAATTATTGAAATATTTTTCATTCTTTTTCATACTGTCTTTGAAATCTGGTATATATTTCACACTTAGAGCACATCTCAATCTGGACTATCACACTTCAATGGCTCAAAGCCCACATGTGGCTAGTAACTACTGTTAGAAAATGTAGCTCCAAAAAGCACGCTCAAACTCAGACCTGATTTTTCAATTTAAAAATGATCTTTTGACTATATGCCAACTCTACTGCCTCCTTTTCTGCTGACTTTTAGAGCCTTGTTTTTAAACCTCTCTTTTCTTTTTTTTTTTAATTTTTTTTTAGTTGTCAATGGACTTTTATTTTATTTATATGTGGTGCTGAGAATCGAACCCAGTGCCTCACACATGCTAGGCAAGGGCTCTGCCACTGAGCCACAATCTCAGTCCCAAACCTTTCTTTTCTCAGCCCACCAAACTGAGACCATCTTTCATATCTTCCATCTCTGTGAAGTGAGGAGTCAGGGTCCCTGCACTTCACCTCTCTTTCCCATTTACCTCTCAACCTTTCTCTAGCTAACCATTGCTTTTACATGGTCCAAGCTGTATTATTTATACCATGTTCTGCACCATAACTATTTCTTCACACACAGATTTTTCTCCCTTTGGAAAATAACATTTACAACATTAAACTTACATAAGAATTCTCTGCAGAAGCAAGTATTAAAGATGGATGCTGGGAGAAGGGCACTATACTTGTGCTGCTCAAAGAACACTAAGGAAAACTCAGATTAGAAAGGCCTTATTTAAATATTATAACTATAGCAGATCACTGAGAACATTTCCTTATATCACCCTTTCTCATATAAAACTTCATTTGCTTTTAGAATTTTAAAGTTCCCTAAAAATCCTATTTTAATTTTGACAGCTCAAGAAAAAATTGCCAAGTAACTGTCTTGGAATCTTTTTTCTAAATGATGCCTTGGCTTAGCTATCTTGTAATCCTTATTTCTCTCTTCTGTTTTGCTGAGATTTTCACTTCAATAATTCTTGTAGGAATGGTCAGAACTGATCAAATATTTTATTTCTTATTTGTCTGAAGGTGTTTTATCACCACTTTCCACAAAATGCATAGTTTTGCTGGGAACAGAATTGCAGGTTAAAATGATTTTCCCTCCAAACTATAAAAGATGTTCTCTTGTTCTCCAGAAAGTATCCTTGTGGACAAGGCCCTACCTTACTCTATTTCTGGAAAATTTAAGCATCCTATCCTTTTCTTTTCTTTAGTGTTCTTTGGTATTCTATAATACCATGTATTTGGTTATTTGTCCACTTACACGTATTTATATTGATACCCTGCCTCGTACTAGGGGCTGAACCCAGGGCCTCTCACATGCTTGGCAAGTGCTCTACCCTGCTGCACCCCTAGACCCAACTCATTACTATTCTTATTTTTATTCATCCTATTCTGCATTTTCAGGGTCTGGAGATTAAAAGAATTATAAAAGTTGGTGTGCGTGCCTTTCTTTCTTCTACTTCTTTTTCAGTTTCTCATTCCAGATGCTCTACTGGAAGATGTAGGACTTCTTGGAATGTTCCCCTGATGTCTCTACTATTCATGCATATTTTCCAACTCCTACAGTTTTCTTTGTTGTTGTTTTCTGGAAGTTTTCTAACCTTTTCTTTCAACCATTATACTTTTGGGCTTCCTCTTTTTGTTCTTTTAAGTTAGTACTCATACTGTATTCTCCAGGAATTCTTTCTTGATCTTGAATTGTTCCTGTCCATAAGGAGTCAGCCTGACCTTCCTGATGATAAACTCTTAAAGGCTGATCTCTTGATTTACTTAATTTTCTTCCATCTCAGTTGGTAAGTTTGCTCATGTTGGGCTTTCTCTTTTAGCTGTCTACTTTTTTCAATACCTGATGACTCTAGATGGTTCCATCATATTAATGCATGATCTAGAAGCCAAAGAGAAACCTAGATCCGAATATGGACTTACATGGCTTCCTCATTTCTACTCATCAAAACAAGGATCATTCAATTGCTAGTCACCTCATAAATAGTTTTCGGTATTGGTTAATCCTGGCAACTCTAAGATTCATGTGCTATTTGGAATAAATATTGTTTTTTCTTACTAAAATCTTTACGAGTATGAGTATGACAGATAAGGGTCTAATATGCTTTATTGCAGACTTATAAAGACTCATAGTTATGCTTAATCATAATGACTATATCAAAACAAATGCTAGAATGAACTCACTATTGAATGATTTACTTGAACAAAATTTCAAGTAATTTACGTTTCAAGTCTCAACAATAAATGAATACATTTGATTTTCATACTCTACCCACTTCTACCCTTTTAGCACATCTAACTAAAGCAGAAGCACAATTATAATTGTGGAGGTATCTTCATCCTTCCTTATTATGGTAGTCTATGCCAAAGAACAAGTTAAGTGTCCTGTTTCCAGAAAAAGAATACTGTAGGGGGCCGGAGGAGGACAAGAATCCCAAGATACACAGTAAGAACTAAAATGGTCTCTGTGTGCCTATTTAATTGCTTTTCTGTCAAACTTGTATCAGATCCATATTTTAAGAAAGATACTGAGTAACTATTTTTTTTCTTAAAGTACTCTGCATTCACAAAATCTAGCTGGAATGTACAGTTACCCTCCAACAGAAGAGACTTGCTCTCAAATTTAATGTGCTGATTGCCTTCCATTTATTTCAACCTTTCTCTTGCCTCAAACCTTGCCAACTGACATCCTAAAGGCCACATCTCAACAAAGTCCTCCAAAGCCAAAATCCTCAGGAAAATATATTTCTGAAGAAGACGGTTCTCAAGTGATTATACATGCATATTATACAACATTTACATAAAAATGTGAATAATGTTATTTAATTTTCTGACTCAAATGGAAAACAAGCTGCTAATGCTAAGGACACTTAAAAGGATATATTGCCCATGGGAGAATATGATACAATGTTAAATATCTGTAATGAAATATAAAAGCCACCAAAACAAGAACAGATGCCTCGACAGATGGTGTGTGATTTGCCCACCCAACATCCTTTCTACTGATTTTGGAGGGTGATGAAAATGATCCCAACTAAAACAAAAAACAAAAAAACAAACCTTGCTTCCTAAGCCTTCCTTACAATGAAGGGAAGCCTTATGATGCTAATTAATCCAATATAAAAAATGCTGAGATATGGGAGTTAAGTTTCAAATTTCTAACAGATATACTTTTCCATATTTCCTTCTTTTTCTTTAGACTGTGAGTGTGTATGTGACCCTGGGAACACTGTACCCATCTTGCAACCAGGAGGCAATAAGCATCAAAATGATGGCTTATCAATTAAGGATATTGGAGAATAAATATGGACAGAGGCTGAATCTCAGAGAATTTTCTAGCTCTTGAAATAGCTCTGAATTACCTACCTCTGACCTGTGGACAAATAAGAACCTGTGCATTTAAACACTCTGTGGTTCACAGAACTCATTCCTGATGATAACATTAGCAGTATCTGCACCTAGTTGCCCCTCCAGTCATTGTATATAAGGACTTCAGTGCTTGACCATAATAGAGATGAATTTCTCTGTTACAAAACTGTTTTTTAAAAAATTTTAGAAAATCCCTTGATAGCTGTCATATTTGGGAATTTAGAAAGTTAATATGGTTATCTATCTATCTATCTATCTATCTATCTATCTATCTATCATCTATCATACATACATCATTATTCAATGACCCAACAGATTTTGGTATTAGCCCTTAGTCCAGGAATTGACAACAAACTGGGTGATGAGCCTAGTCCAATCTATCACCCACTTTTGCAAATGAAGTTGTATTGGAATGCAGCCACATCTTTATTTACGTTGTCTATGATTGTTTTCATGCTATAATGGCAGAGATGAGTAACTGTAACAGAGAAAATATGGTCCACAGAGCCCCAAATATTTATTAACTGGTCATTACCATAAAAACACTGCTGATTTTCAAATATGTAAGTATTTATGGAGAGAAACCTATGTCTATTCACTTTAAGTGGGATACACAGACACTATATATAATCTATTATTTCAGGCATGATTTTACCCCTACATGTATGCCAAAGTTGTGAAAAATCTAAGTTGTCAAAGTATTTTTTAAAAATTTTTTTAGTTGTAGATGAACACAATACTTCCATTTTATTTATTTTTATGTGGTGCTGAGGATAAAACCCAGTGCCTCACACATACTAAGCAAGCACTGTACCACTGAGCCAAAATCACAGTCCCAGTTGTCAAAGTTTTAATGCCTTTAGAATTGTCGACAAAGAAACTGAGGATCTGCAATAGGAGAGAAGAGGAGTTTTTAGACTAGTCTGTCCACCATGGAAGATTCAACCTGCTAGTAGTTCCTTAAAGTCTGAAAGCCCAGCATGTTTTGGACACTGTTGACTGACAGCCCGAAGAAATAATGAGGCATATTGCAGTGAAAAGCACACCTGCTCAGGAGTAAGAACAATTTCCAACTCTTCCATTGTGCTTACTTTTTATAAACTGCTCTTCACTAAATCTGTTTTCAGATCTGTCAAATATGACTGAAGTATCTGCCTGGAGCCACAGAGGATAGTGACAGCATTTGTCAAAGTGCATGCATGACAAATGTATGGTACAGTATACTCACAAATCATATATATTAGGTAAATTAGACTTCATTACATGTTCAGGAATACATATTTTACTAGACATAATGTACATTAACAGGCTCTTCTTTTTACTGGATAAAGTATTTGATTGCAGAAGAGTCAAAATTTTACTGGTATTACAAATGTGGGGTGGTTCCTCAAGATTTTTCTTAATCCCAATACTAGAAAGTTGACAGTATACTTCCATTCTTTTGGAGTTTTACATATAACTTGAGGCATATGTACCTCGTTTCTTGGAGCATCTCTTTAATAGATGATGGACAATTTGTGCCAAACTACCAAAAATGTCATGGGGAATTTACTGTATTCACTTTTTACTAAAACATAAGCAGTAGAGAATTATGCAAATTTGATAGATATTTTAGGAAGACAATATTTTAAGTCCTACATCACAATTTTAAATTTTAAAATTTCTAAGGAACACTTTTTTTAAAAAAAATCACAGGATTAATGCAGTTAAAATACTGACTGAATTTTCAAATGAAACCCAAAGAACTTATTTTGTTGGCTAACTCCTAAATTTCCTTCAGTGGTTGGTCATTCTTTTTAAATATAATTTAAACAAAAAACATTTATACTTTAATAAAGATTCCCAGAAACTGATATCGTTTGTCTTAAAATGTAGTTCTCATCAAATAAATACTGACAAATATGCAACTATTTCATTTATTATACAACTTAAATTTTAGAGAAGTTCTTTTAGTAGATTCAAGGGCAATTATTCATGATAGCAATTTATTTTGTACAGAAGCTTCTCTACCAAAAAAACAGGTTAGATTTTACAAGGCCATGGGTCAATCCCTTTGTTCTTGAATCTAAGGGACATGAAAACACCTTTGTTCTAATAAAGTTTTGTTTGCAATGAAGAGAGCATCTTGGTTGAAGATTCCTAGTAGAATAGTAATTATTTTTTCAAATATGTCCTTCTAAAGTACGCTGCTCAGGTGCGAAACTCAGCCAGTCTACTTTTCAACAGAGGTGTATAAATGTGCAAGTCTATGTTTTGAGGTGTGAGCACATTCTCAGTGTTCAGGGGTCCAGAGAAGTGCATGCCAACAGCTGATGTTACACCTAATGTGGTCATAACAGCACATCTAACTTCTGGCTCATGGAGTCAGAGCTGTTTAAAATGGACAGACTTCACGTCTACCCCATTTGAACATATCATCAAGGAAGAGGCAAAGTATAACGAGCAAAGTAACTGCAGAATCATGAGCACCTGAAGGAAATCAATTCTGGAAATGTGAAAAATGCCATCTGAAAGGGGAAGCATTAATAAAAGGCCACTGTCTATAGAACATGGATGCAGGCAATAAAGAAGGCAGAGGCATTTTCACTGGGGCTAGAGTGGGAATGAATCCTTGAAGAAACTGGCAGTCCTTAATGGCCTTCCAGATTGGGTGTGTTCAGCAAGAGCAGGAGCCCTAACCTCTCAGCTACCTGGGACAATGAGGAAAGGTGAGGAACAGGAAGACAGGGAAGTAAAGAAAAGTTACCTAGAGAGGGAGTGGGAAAAGTCCACGAATGTATGACTCTAGCAAGTATAGCAGAGTTCAGCTAGATCCCCAGCTCTGCTGGACATGTCCACAGGCCAGAGGGAAACAAGTATGGAAACCACTGTTGATTAATCACCCAAGAGCCTGTATTATAGCATTGCTTGGGTTACCATGTATCTGATTTGAGTAGATGCATCAGGATTGGTCTAGACCAGTGGTTCTCAAACCAGTTGCTATATTAAACAGGGTTCTCCAAATAAATAGAACTGATAGGAAAGAAATAAAGTGAGATACAGAGACACATTGGCTTACACAATTATGGAAGCCTAGAAGTTCCACAATCTGCTGTTTGCAAACTGAGACTCAGGAAACCTGGGGTGATTCCTACTCAAACAAGAAGGCCTGAGAACTAGGAGAGACATAAGTACATAAGTCCCAGTTCAGGCTCAAACCCCTGAGAACCAGTAGCACCGATGCCAAAGACAGGAGAAGATAGATGTCTTGGGTCAAGCAGAGAGGAAATTTGCCCTTCCAACACTATTTTGTTCTATTTAGACCCTCAAGATACTAAATGATGGTGGTTACCCACAGTAGGGAGAGCTATATCTGCTTTACTCAGTCTAATTTTTTCTGGAAGTAGTCTCATAAACACACCCAGAAATAATGTTTACCAGCTATCTGGGAATCACTTAGTGTAATCAAGGGAACACATAAAATTAACCATCACAGAGATCTTACTCCCTTAAAGCTAATACTGATGAAATTATCAGTAAACTTTTAATTTAATTATGCAGGAACAATTTACATATGTGAACATTTTCTCAATTGTCATTTTTATGAGACCTAAATACAAAGCAAGTATATCTGATGAACAGTTAGCATATGATGTGAGATGTGCCATCAGCATAAAATATAGACTTAATTTTGACAACTTAATGAAATAAAGACTATGAAACATCTCACTGATGATTTTTATATATTGGTTACACATCCAAATGACAATTGTGTGGATATATTCAGTTCAATTATATATTATGTATTATTATTAATACAAATATGTATATATACATATACTTTTTTTTTCAGTACTGGGGATTGAACCCTGGGGTACTTTGCCACTGAGTCCTTTCTACTTTTTATTTTGAGACAAGAAAAGGCTAAGTAGTCCAGGATGGCCTCAAAATTGTGATCTACTGACTCAACCTCTCTAGTCTTTGGTAGTGTCTTTCCCACAGTTAATTTGTTGTTAGTGCTGGGAATTGAACCCAGGGCCTCATTCATACTAGGTAAGCACTCTGCCACTAAGCTTCATCTTCCATAGTTTAAAATACAAAAGGGAAAGAAAACATGCCTTTGAATAATAGTAAGTTGAGACAATATTTCACTAAAATCTTATGATTTTAAAATCTTTTCTGGTTTAGGGCTTACAGAAGACAGGATAATAGCTCCTTAAAGATGCTCACTTCCAAGTGCCCAGAACTGGTGAATATGTCATGTTACACAGCCAAGGAGAGCAGAGGTTAGAGATGGCATTAAGGTTGAGAATCAGCTGACCTATAAAGTGATTACCCAGGATTACCCAGACCAACTTGGTGTAACCACAAAGGTCTGTAAATGGGGAAAAAGGAGACAGAAGAGTAAGAAACAGAGAGCTGACACTATAAGAAAAACTTGATGGTTTTGAAGATAGAACAAGGGCCACAGGACTTAGAATGCAGGCTGCCTCTGAGGAAGGAAAACAGAAGAAAATGACTTCCTCTGGAGCCCCTAGAAAAGAGGGCAGCCTGTTGACCCTTGCATAGGCCCAGTGAGGCCCATCTTGAACTTCGAACATCTATATTTGCATAATAATAAAGTCTGTTGTTTTAAGTCACTCACTTTGTGATAGCTGTCTATTGAAGCAATAGGAAAACAATACAGGACATCAGAGAAAGCTTACTGAAGGAACCAGCCTTGAATATGCTGTTAGGCACTCGAAGACATACTTGTGATATTCAATAAAGGAATAAAGGAATCAGTCTCAGTATTGAATGATTCACCAGGTCAGATTAAATGTTTCCATTCAATAAAACAAAACACAAAAATAATAAAACACTTTCTGTAATTTTTCCTAAGTTAATTCCACAAAAAAGCAGTCAGACATTTTTACATTCTGATAAAAGATGCTAAAATTAATGATCAAAAAGCCATGTAAACTTCAAGTGATTACCACATTTAGCCCTAATCTTGCAAACTATTCCTTTATCTCATATCAAGAAACTATTCACATTAACCTGGTATATTAGAACTTTTCCTAGTTCCATATTAGTTTCAATCAAATCAAAGGGTTCAAACCCAAGAGGACTTAGATGACTTAGAAGACAGAACATAGACAAGAGCAAAAGTCAACCACATAAAAATTTGCCAGAGTTCCAAATGAACATGAATTTTAATTACAGTACACACACGCACACACACAAGCTTTAAGTGTGTATACATATATGTGTATACATACATATACACATACAGACAGTAATGAATTGATGAACACACACACACACCCACGATAGACATCCATCTTATTTTTATAATTTACCAAGCCAACAGGTCACTTATGTAGTTAGAAACACCATCCACATTTCTGCAGTCCTCAGTGTTTCAAGGACTGCTGCATTAATTCTGTTTTACTAGATTGATAAATATTACACTGTTTTCAATCAGTATTTTAACAACCAATAGCTGCACTATAGGTTTTTTAATTTAAAAGAAAAATTAAGGAATTACTATGGTTTGGATCTTAAATGTCCTCCACAGGCCCATAAGTTAAAGGCTTGGTTCCCACTGGGAGGTGGTGAGGACTTAAGAGGTGGGGCTAAGTGAGGGGAGTGGGACAGGGCTCCATCCTCTCTCACCTCCTGTCCATGAAGTGAGCAGGTTTGTTATACCACATACTCCCATCTGCAATATCTTAGATGCTTTGTTGTACATACAAGCAATCCAAATTTTCTTGCCTATCTATGACTTCATAAACTATTTAAAAATATTTAACCCAGGCTCAGACTTACAATAGACCAGCACAATGACTTATCTTGGAGAAATTTCTTTCTCCCTCCACCTTGGAACAATTTCTAAAATAAGTTTTTCTGTATAACTCTTCGTTTTCACCAGACTTGAACAACTTGACTACAGAGATATTAAGTGTAACAGTCACAATTGAACATCGTTGAAGGTTCTGATCCAGATGTGACCTAAGCTGTATTTTTCTTTGGAAGACTAGTCAGAGCCATTTGTGTACTTGCTGGAGAGGGACTGGGATCATCAATGGGGAGGTTATAAAATTTCAACAAAAAAATACCATAGGCCTGATACAGAAAAGTGGCAAGAGAGAAAATGACTGCTGATCCAGGACATAGGGCTATGCTGTCTCATGCACGGGGCTTCATTAGAAAAATTGTAAAAACTGTCCCTGACAAGGAAATGTTTAGCTACATTAATTAAACATATATTAGGTATTATGCAGTTATTTAAAAAGATGTTTTCAACAGCTTTGTGATAATATGGGAAAATGTTTTGTTTTATGAAGTGAAAAAGCACTGTATAAAACTATATAGATTCATATGTGGATTACTGAGAAATGTCTTCAATTTTTTATCCCTCCCTGTATCCACACCTGTTTTAGTCTCCTCAGAATGCCAAAACAAATTATCATAAACCACATGGCTTATTCTTAGTTATGGGGTCAAAAGTCCTTAATCAAGGTGCTACCTTGCCTTCAAAGGCTCTGGGGTAGATTCCATTTCCTGCCGCTACCTTCAGTGGGAGGAGGCAGACCTCTTCTTGAGGTCTCATCAGTCCTGTCTCCATTTCCATTGTCACACCATCTTCTTGTCTTCTGTGGGTCTGCCTCAAACTCCTTCTGTTTCTCTCTTACATGGATACATGTAATTGCACTCAGGGCCCATATGAATGATTTTTAATTCTAAAATCCATAACTCAAGTACATGCTTCGCCATATAAGTAGCATTCATAGGTTCCAGGGATTTGATGTGGATTTCAGTGACATTATTTATTTATATATATTTTTTGGCCCACTACACCACCACCTCTTGTCACATGATGCTGTGATCCTCCAATCAAGAGGGGACAGCTCTTTCTTCCTGTCCTCTAATCTAGACTGACCTTGAGACATGTGTTGGCCAATAGAATGCAACAGAAGTGAGCTCATGCCCGTTCCTACCCTCGGTCTAAGGAGAATGTGCCTACTTCCAGATTCTCTCTTTCTTGAAATCCTGCCTCCACCGTGTAATAAGCCTTTTGGATCATGACAGGTTGTGGGCCAGTCTGCCCATCCTCAACTGACAACTGGCCAACTCCCACAAGTGTGAAGGAAGATGCTGTCCTTGACCAGGCAGCCACCAGCAATGCATCCGGTGGCACAGACATAGGAAGGAGCCAGTTGAATCAATCAAGTCTGATCCACTTCCTCTGAACTCTCAGTGCACCTAGACACTCATGAAGAATAATAAATGCTTCATGTTCAAAGCCACTGATGTAAGCAAAACAGTGTATTTTCTTTATGGAAGGAAAAATTTCACCCATTACCACTTACTGTCAAAATTCAAGTACTGCAAGACTGAATGCATATCGTTTTGCAAATTCAAAAGGAAACTTCACTTAAAGAACATATTTAAATCTTTTAGCAAAATAACAAAAAGTCTACCTGAACACTTCCTATTTTTTTAATCATCAAATAAACTAAGTAGAATTTGGAATAGATTGACTAAACTGCTGTTCTACCAAGAGCTTGAGATTTATCATCTGATGATTCAATCAAGTGTAGACAAATTTTGGGTATTATATCTAGTCAGAATCTTTTTTTTAATCTACTATTAATGGTAAGAAAGATCACCTGATTTTTCATCTTCAAAATGTAAATTTCTGAAAGTAACTGATCTCAATTGGATCCATGGTTTTGATAAAAACTCACAGTCAGATTAAAATTTTTCCATGACTAAATCTTTGCCCTTACTAGCAGAACTAAATTGATTTAGAGTTCAAGTTTCTCAAAAATATTTTGGAAATGTCATTATATTCTCTGTGACATTATATGACATTCTCTTATAGCATTTTAATTGAATTCAATGTGCAATGGGAAATGAAGCCCAATCCTCTTGGGGGTGGTGTTTCTTGAAGATGTGGGAAAGTTCATCTGGGTAGAGAAAGAGAAATGATTCATGATTAAGATGCAGTAATGCCACATAATAAGATCCCTGTGATATTAAGACAACACCTTAAGATTAGGGGTCACAGAAAGGGATAGTACGTTATTGCTCACAAGGGACAATGCTTCTCCCATGCATGATGATGAACTGCTATTGAATACTGGCTTTTGGCTATAATAACCTCTGAATGCCCAGAGGACATAGACCCAGGCCTTTTTTTAATTTTATTTTTGAAGTTTATCTGGAAGGTTGGCTTTTAGAAGATTTCTTAAGAGAATGCTTTAGCACTGGAACACATGGGTTTGAATTCCAGCTATGCCACTTCCTAGCTATATGACCTTAAGCTAGTTGGTGCCTCAACTTTCTTATCTGTGAAATGGGAAGTATTATTAGTTACTTCATAGGCTGTTGTGAGGCGTAATTGAATTGTTCATGTGAAATATAAGAACATGCCAGGAACATAGTCTTCATTAATTGTTATTTTATATTATTAAAGACTATATAAATCCTAAGCACTTGACAGAACAAGTTTAGTCAGTCTATTCAGAATTCTACCAAGTTTATCTGATGATTAATAAAATAAGGTGTGTTCAGATAGACTTTTTATTGTTTTGCTAAAAAGTTTAAATATGTTCTTTAAGTGAAATTTCCTTTTGAATTATAAAATCATGTTTTAAGTTTATCTGGAAGGTGGGCCTTTACAAGGAAAATAAAATCGAAAGACTATGAACATACAAAAAGAAAAAAAAACAAGGATGCAAAAATTGCAAATTCAAATAATGTTAGAGAAATCACAAAAGGCCTTGGGAAATCATCTTCTCCAACCTCCTGTGGGCAATTGCCTCTCTAACCTGCTCCTTCAAAAACACTGGTTGGAGGACTGGCTGCATTACAATCACATGAAATTTCCAAATGCATCAGACTACCATAGAGAATCACAAAATCACTCAGAACCCCCACTGAAGTCATTTATTGGCAGGAAGTCTTGACTTTTCCTAAGCAAAATCTCTTCTAGGTTAATTTGAGTTGCCATGAAGAACAGCTCAGCAGCTTCCCTTTAAATAAAACCCTCCAACCTATTAATCCCACCTGTGTTCTCTTCTCAGAGCTCATCAAGTTAGTTTTTAACTTTCTTTCTAAAATTTCTATCCTGATAGTGATCTTTCTAAGGAAAGAGGTATATTTTATCATCAGATAAAATGCATGACAGTTAAATTTGATTTTCAGATCAACAAGAAATAAAGCTTTAGTATTAGGTATATCCCAAATATTACATTGGACATATATATTTTTGCACACTGATGATCTTAAATTCAAATAAAACTGGATGATATGCATTTTTTTATTTGCTAAACCTCTTTTGGCAGCCTTTCCTTTTTAAACCTGTCAAAATCACACATGATTTTAATTCAACTATCTCAAAACCACACGTGCACCAGAATCACCCAAAGGGCTGCTAAAACACAGATTATTGGGTCCCACTACTAGAATTTCTCATTCTGTGTGTCTGGGTGGGCTTGAAAATTTGCATTTCTGATAGGTTGCCAGTTGATACAGATGCTGCTCCTGTGGGAACCACCCTTTTGAGAACCACTACTCTGATTCCCCTGAGTCAGGTAGAGCATGTGGAAGAAGCTTCTATAAGTTGTAAAAGCCACAGTTAAACTACCCAAGCCCAGGGGGGCATGAGGGTCTCATTTCTGCCCACCGAGCATTCAAGTCCCCTTATCTCAACCTACTTGTAAATTGTAAAATGCCTAAACTTCAAAGGTCAGTCATTGTTAATACTGGATCAGATTCCTGCAGATGGAATGGTCCTCTTTAAAACTCAAATGCAGAAGATTGCTTCATTTGCTCCAAAGAGAACTGGCCCCCTATCCTTAAGGTATATCCTTAAGGTATAGACTGCATCCCCAAATTCCTTCTTTAAAACTTATGACTATTGCTGTTTTATTCTCTAAATTTTCTCCAGCCTGTGAGCCCTGGTGAGTCTCCCAGATCCACAAGTCTGACCATACAACTGCCCAATTCTGCAGGCACAATATTCGGTACAAGAGCCTGTAGCAGATTGTTTTTATGCCTCCAATTAATTACCTCCTTATATCCTTTCCCCTAGACCTGTAATTTTGAAGTCTGTTCTCATTCTGACTCTGGGATTGGCTTTGGGACTTGTTTTGGTCTCTGGAATGAGGAAGAGGTCTTCCATGCTTCTTCTTTTGGAGCCTTGCTCAGATGCCATGAACAAGAGGAAACTAACCTGATAGAGCCTGAGAGATGACCGGGAGCAGAGCTGTCCACAATGGCCAACACCAAATTGACCCACTATCTGACCTCAAAGGCCATAGGAGTTTAACCCAATCCAGTAAAAATGCACAGAGCATGACCCCTAAATTTGTGCTCCAAAATAAATATTTAGTGTTATACACCAAGGTTTTATTTTATTTTTTTGGTACTGGGGATTGAACTCAGGGGCACTCAACCACTGAGCTACATCCCCAGCCCTATTTTGTGTTTTATGTAGAGACAGGGTCTCACTGAGTTGCTTAGCACCTCGCCATTGCTGAGGCTGGCTTTGAACTCGCGATTCTCCTGTCTCAGCCTCCCTAAGTGCTGGGATTACAGACTTGAGCTACTGCACCCGGCTACAACAAGGTATTAGAGACATGCTTATATAGCATTATATGGCCAGTGATAACTGACATTCTGCTTGTACCTCAGCTACCTCCATGATCCCACTTACTTTGTTAAGGTTTCCCCATGCCTCACTCCTACCAAGACCTGCTCTCTAGGAAAAGGGCCATCTTCATTTTGGCACCCCAGGCTATGCCCTTGGCTTAAAACTTCCCACTGCATTGGCTACTCCAGGCACAGATTTTGAATGTATCTGCTGATTCATCCAACAGCTATCCTGACTTGGGCCCTCATATTCTGTGTTAGTCAACCCTAATTACAGTTCTTTCATTTCCTTTTCTTTTATGCTTGGCCAATTTTGTTTCCTATTTTACTTTTGGCTCAGTGGTTTCTCTTATAGGGCTTTGAGTATATGTGCATGTCTGGGGAAGTGTTACTGTTTTGCCATAGGGAAATAAAAAAGTGACTGACAGGCTGATTCACCAATTTCCAGTTCCTTTCACAGCAGAAAGAAGGTATGTAAATGGCCAAGATAAACAGTCAAGAGGAGAGAGAAGTGACAGTGTTTACTGCAGGCATATAAATCATTGCTGGGATTAAAGAATTTGGGGAAGCTTTAATTCAAGGCTTCCACTGTGGTTAAACAGTACACCCAAACCTGCCACCAAGATTTTCCTACTTAATTTTTCATTTACTTCCAGATTCGCTTATGTTTCAAAGAAAACAAAGCCTAAATATTTTTTTCCACAGTATTATCTTTCATTCCACAATTGTAAGGGAAATGGAGGAAGAATTGTCACTGGTTCAATGGATATTTCTGTGAATCCAACAACTTGATTCTTTGACCAGGAGGAAATGATGTAAGAGTCCAACATGTAGCAGAGTAGACAGCAAAGGGCAACTCAACTGGCCACGGTTGTTGAACTGAACTTGTATTTTTATCTCCCCTCTTTGCTCCCCTATTTTCTTACATAGTCCCCAGGACCCCAATGAAATGAAAGTGGAAAATAAAGAAGAAAACTGACAGATAATCTAAGGAGAAGGGGGTAATGGCAAACAAGAATAGAAGATAGAGACAAAAAAGCCAGGATGAGTGTGTTACAGAGACCAAGGCAGAGAAAACTGCAAACCAGAATTTGACAGGAGAAGGTCACTGTTGGTGGGCTTGCCTGGTAGCTGGCTGGCTCAGGAGACTGAAGGAGACTCAAGCAGAGACACATCACAAACAACTTAATAATGGTTAAGAAAAATCAAATGCTAAAAGGCTTGAGGTGATGAAGTTATTTACAACACACTGGGGCTGCAGAATGAAAAGGCCAACTGCGCAAAAGGGGAACAAAGGGAGACAGAACAGCTAAGGAATCATGAGACACACTTAACACTCAGTATTACTGTCAGGCTTCCAAACACGCTGGCCCCAAACATGGCACCTTAGATGTCACTCTCTGGCCTTCTCATATTCTTCTTCCCAGAAGCATGATCTTAAAAAGTCTCTGATCAATGTCACCCAAAAGTTCCTAAGATCCTCAATACTGAGGAGTCCTACCTTGCATCCAGACTCCACGAAGAATAAGAGCAAAGAGGCACTACTCAGTTACCTCCCATTTATGATCATTTGATGAGGCCCCTCATTCTCCAATCCTAATTCCGTGTCCAACCATAATAATAGCTTTTTCTGGGTCTTTGGGTCTTCAGTTTTGAAGCCTCCTATGCCATGAAATTTGATTAGATTTTCTCCACTATTCTCTTAATCTGTGAAGAACCATCAATCAGGAATCTTGAACTTTTTTTCCTCTATGTTTTGTACCCATTAAATTCTAGTTTTTAGTGAATCTATCATAATTACAAGGAAAGATATTATAACCTCAGACATAAAAGAGGGAAACAAAGGCAATGTGAGAGCACTTGACAACGTGAAAGTAAGATGGCTGCTACAGGAAGTGGAAATGAAAGGAATGAAGTTCCAGGGAAGGACAGTGCATCCAACACACCATCTGATGTAGGAGGAGTCAAGTAGGACTTTCAGAGGTTGAAGCAATAAGTAGCAGAAGTGTAAGAATGCTACTTAAACTAAAATAGGCCATTAACAGAAAATTACAAATAGTCATGTAAGCATCAAAAATCAAAGTTGAAGTTTATATAAATTAAATATTTGTTCATTAAATAGGTCAATAGCCAATGTCAAAACTGATCAATTAATTATTGGAAGACTGAAAATACAACTTAAGTCACTGCAATGACTATAGATGTAAAAAAACAGAAATAGTCTTAATATAGTAATTGCCTCCATGGATTTGGGGTTGCGGGGGGAAGGAATTGATCCATTTTATTTCTCTCTACAATTTTTTTTAAACATGGACATATGTTCTTCTTATTAAAAAGTGAAACTGTTTACTGAATAATATTTCAACATAGATGACCAAATTGGCTATCCAGAGGCACAGATGGACATTTTTTAAGACAATTGAGAAAGCCCTTCAAATATAATCTGACTATCTTTTGAGTACCATCATTTAAAGCATGGAAAACTACACTAAAAAGCCTCAGTAATGAGGAACTGCTAACAATTTCCACTTTCCTTTTATGCCTTGGAAAATCACAATAACAAGTATTGTGATATCAGTCAAGGCAGCAGCTGCTCAGAAATACAGCATTGCTTGGCGACATTGTCATCTGCAATAAGGACTCCAAGGGGAAGATCAGATTTAGAAATCAAAGGACATGCTATTCCCCAGCGATCCTGCTCTGCTCCAAGGACAAGGACACAGGCATACACCTCACAGGGATGAGGTGTCCCTCTCGGTGCCAACTCTACCCCTTCCTCCACAGCATATACCCAGCAACAGCCTGCAGCCACCAACCAGGCAGTAACCTCCAATGACTTGTGTAAGTAAAAGTTGACACAGGATGACTTCTACTCTCAGAAACCATCTCCATGGGCCATAAGCTGTTGGCTGAAGTGACAGCAGAACTCCTAGGAGCTGAATGCCAAAATAGCATATGTTGGTACTGTATCCACAGGGGCCAAGTATTTCTTGCAATATCCCACCTCCCCACTTCTTCAAGCAATAATTCTAATCCAGCTGCTCCAAGATCTCACCTGAAATACTCTGGAAGACACTCTACTGGTGTCCAAGCTCATTGTTTCTTCCTTTCCAAATCCCAGCTTCTACTTTGAGCCTCCCAAAAAACCCAATTTTTCAAAGTTATTCACAGAGTATCGTTCTCAACACACTGAGCCATTTCTCTGCTGATAAAAAGCTTTCCTTGGCTTACCACTACCCACCTTAACATGTCCCCAAGAGTATTCCAAGAAAGACTAATCCCTCCATTCGTTCTTATAAAAAATACTAAGAGATAGATTTCATGGGAAAAAAAGTGGAAAATCCAGAATACTGTAGCTCCCTTATGGAGCCAGGGACGGAGGCGGGGGCTTCATAATCTGTATCAGAATATCCAGGGTGCTGGGAATCTTATGGTAACGACACAAATCTGTGTTTAGTTCAGCATTTATTTCTGTGCAAAACTTCTCTTAACACAATTTAGAATTCCTCTTTTATTGGGCAAACTTTGGTGATATCGTTGGTTTGTGCTCTCAAGAGCTGTGGTCTGGTGTGGTGTTTCTCATACTTGAGAATGCATTAAGAACCACCTCGAGCTGGGCACAGTGGTGCATGCCTGTAATCCCAGCTCTTTGGGAGGCTGAGACAGGAGAATCGCGAGTTCAAAGCCAGCCTCAGCAATGGCAAGGCACTAAGCAACTCAGTAAGACCCTGTCTCTAAATAAAACACAAAAGAGGGCTGGGGATGTGGTTCAGTGGTCAAGTGCCCCTGAGTTCAATCCCCAGTACCAAAAAAAAAAAAAAAAAACCCTGGAGGGCTTGCAAAATCAGACTGCTAAGCCTCATCCCAGAGATGCTAAGGCAGCAGGTCAGCTAGGCCATCTCTAAGAAGTTCCCAGGTAATGCTGCTGCCAATCCTGCACAATGCCCTAAGCAGCAAGCTCCTACTAGAATAACTCTTTAATCACATTCTGGTGCTTCTTTCTTTAGATCCTGGTTACCTACTTTTTCTCCCCCAACCTTTGTCTGTCTCATGTGGAAACCCAAAGAACTTCCTTCTTTTTCCTACATCGTAATGGCCCTTTTCTGTCTCTCATCATCTCCTCAGCCCAAACCTTTCTTCTTCAAAATCCAGCACAAACAGATGCATGGCTCTCTCATTGTCTTTAGCACCCTTACAAAATTCAGAACTCTCTATCCTGGTTTTCAATTGTGTATTTGCATTGTTTAATTTCTGCTGTAGACTAGAAACTCTAAGCTGACATATTCTGCCTCTGATTGATGACTGCAAATGGCAATATCTGGCACAACACTTCATAAATAATAAGGGTTGAAAAAGCATTTGGTACGTACACAGATACATGGCGAGCAAAAGCAGCTGATCCGATTCAGGGATTCCACACCACAATGCCAAGACCTACACACACCTACACACAAACCGTCTCTGTGTGAGTGAACTCTGCTATGTTCAGTTCAGGGAAAAGCTACCAAGCACCACTGAGGGCTTAGAAACCCAACTGCTCCAAATGGTTTTGCAAGTGGTTTGCTGTACAACATGAGCAACTGAATATGTCAGCACAGGTAAGAAATTTTTAAAAAAAAAGAAAGAAAGAAAAAATATATATATTCTTAGCCTCAGAAGTCAATACAGGCTTGAATATATGAGAGTGTGTTTGACATGCGCATGATTATTTTAACATACATACATACATACATATGTGCATCTTGATCGGAGAAGTGGTTATATAAATATATACACAGATACAAAATCTTGAGCCAGCATTGGTGCATCTTTCTTATGTGTAAATTATACCCCAACATATAATACAGAGTGGAGAAAGTTGAGAAATAAAGTATATAATTCAGAAAACATCTTTTATAATTCTTTCATCTAGTCTATTTTCATTCATTTCCTCTTAAGACTCAGGGGAGAGTGTCACATTATTCCACAACCTGTATTTTGGGGACATAGCGAATGTGTCATTAAGGCGTTCTTTAGAGAAGTTACTAAAATAAAAACCATCACAGGGGCTGGGATTGTAGCTCAGCGGTAGAGCGCTTGCCTCGCATGCGTGAGGCCCTGGGTTCGATCCTCAGCACCACGTACAAAGCAATAAAATAAAGACATTGTGTCCATCTACAACTAAAAAAAAATATATATATTTAAAAAAAAAAAAAAAAAAAAAAAAAAACCATCACATAGGTATCATGATGACATATTGGGCCAATATACAACAACAGCTATCTGTGTGCTCTTGGGTAAATAAAACATATTTGAGTGGTCCATTCTCATGAAAGAAGTTCTTTTGTTTCTTGCAGGCCAACTTTTTATCCCAAATCATATAACCTAAGCCGCCTTTGGAGGAAACACAATTCAGCCGTTGATCTCATCTGACATTGTTAGTTTCCATAGAAACTCCCCTAGAATGCTCCTGCCTGTCTGGAATAAGTGCCTCTCCTATCAATTCAAAATGAGTCCAGGAAAACCCAGCCTCGGTGTCTGACATCTCCCAGCCCTGCTCTGCAGCCGAGGACAGAAAAGCACTTAAGTCAGATGTGTTACCTTTATCAGAAGGGCCGTCTCCATTACAGACACACAAATGAAAGATTAAATACCACCTTCTGCAATTATCCCTCATCTAAATAGGCTGCTCCCTCCAGAACTCTTATAATAAATGTTCCTGAGATTCATATTACAAAAAAAAAAATCAAACAAACAAAAACAAAACACCAAAAAGGCCTGGATAGGAGACCCTGTATCCTATCAATTTATACCATTATATAATTACCGGCAGCCTTTGAGCATAATGTAGTTGTTTATGCTGGAGGGTTATTTTTCCTTGCTCTGGGAGGGGGAGGAGAACAGCAGCAAGAATTTCAGGCTCAGAGGAAGCACAGACCTATAGGTCATATAAATGTGTTTTTGTTCATTTGTGCTAATACACCTGTTCACCATACCAAATTCTCCTGTGCAAACATCAAGGTTGAGACAAAATTAATCTAAGATATAAAAAGTCCAGATAGAGGTTACACTAAGGGAAGGGACAGTGACCAGAGGAGGTCATGAGAACAATCCTAGGGTATTGGGAACATCCTGTTTTATATCAGGTTACCTGGGTGCATTCACTTCCTGAAAATTCAAGGAGCTATTCACTTCTGATTTGTGTGCTTTTGTAAATGTATGTTAATTACACTTCAATAAAAAGATTTTATACACAAACAAATAATAGAGAAGCCCAGGCAACTAGGCAACCAAGATATTTGGCCTGGAATAGATCAACGCAATCGCAGCCTGCTAAGTTCCCTGGTAACCTCAGTGGGAAAAAGTAAGTTGATAACAAGATCCAGGCCACTCATGAATGATGCCAAAAACAATGACAGGGAGTCTAAATGGTATTCATTCCTCCCCAACTAGAGTTTGTTCATGAAGTGGGTCTCGTCTGAGCCTTTCTTACTTACGTCATGATGTAAACCAGCCAGTATTTATAATAGGCATTTATGGGATTAGCTGCTCAACAACCCACCTCTACATCTAGGGACTTTGCCAGCCAAGTTGGCTCGTCCCTGATTCTGCTGTAGGCCTTGAGATCAATGCTCAGCCACTCATTATCTTCCCAGGGATTTTTGAAAGCAAGATTGGGAAAGAGACCAGTCTTTCTGGATTTGTAGACTACAAGATGGATAGTTTATTGGTTAATGGAAACCAGGTTTTCTGCCATAGGGAGAAGTGTGATCTACAGAAATTGTCAGTGTATATTACCTACCATCAAAGGGATCCTAGATGCTATTATGTATGTTTCTGTAATATTATGGATCAAAACATTTTAACATGTATAGCCTAGCAGAAATAAAGGTGAAGTCACAACCCTTGACTTTTTAATCTCCCATGTTTTCTCTGTCCATCCAACTTTGTCACTCATGCCTATGTGCATTAGCCTGGCATCCTCAGCAGCAGCAGCTACAGTCCCTTTCAAACACATGCAGGTCTCCCTCCCCTGCCCATCCATCATTATCTGATCTATTACAGATTAATTATCCCTTGTCCAAAATTCTTGGACCAGAAGTATTTCAGAATATGGATTTTTTTTCCTTTTGCAATTTGGAATATTTGCATATACATAATAAAATATGTTGGTGATGGAACCCAACACTAAACATGAAATTCATGTACGTTTTATAGCATGAGGGTAATTTTATACAATATTTCTACTAAGCCTGTGTTTTGAAGTCAACCTATCATCACATGAGGTCAGGTATGGAATTTCTTAGTATTCAAAAAAGTTTCAGATTTTAGAGTATTTCAGATCTGGGATTTTCACATTGAGGATGCTTAACCTGTATTAGATCTCCAAGTCCAACCATTATCCATCTCACTGAGACCTACACTCTGGACTCCACCAGTCCCTTTACCCATTACAATACTGAAGCCTCCTTCCCTTCTAACCCACTCTCAATTCCACTGCCCATCAGACTTTACAAGTGCTCTGTCCTCCCTTGTCTTGTTCTCTTTCCCTCATTCTGCTAATTCCCCAAACATGGTCATACCTCATTCTCCATCAACTGAGCAACTGTGGTCATGGCGCTGAACTCACAGCCAAACTGATCAGTCTTCATTCTAAACTCATGACCATAAACCTCAAACATCATCCAATAACTTCTTCGGTATGTTGACTCCACTCTAAACTAACTCTTTCCCATGGTCACAGCACACCTCTGGACTCTCTTTATGTCCCACTCAATGATAATATTGCTCCTAAGCCTCCCTCTTAAAAGCATCAACATATACTGGTTGAGTTCCTCTCCTTTCCTTTCCCTTCAACCACTCCCACTGGAATTCTTACCTCTTGCCAAGGGCCTTAGTGATCGCCATGATGTGACATTCTGTGGTCACCTTTTGGTCCTCATCAACCAACTTCACAGCATATGATGCAATAAACCACTCTCCTTGAACTTTCTCTTTCGTGGTGACAGTGATTCTGGCCTCTGATAGCTTCTTCTGACCTCATCAACCACTTGTCCTGCATCCTAACCTCTTTTGGATTGCTTAACCTCTGTGTGTTCAAATGACCCAACTCTATGTACTTTTTATTCCTGGGTGATCACATATGGCCCAAAGCTTCAAATACCATCTCTATTTCCATTAGTTACATCTCCATTCCTAGCTTTCATATATCCAACTGTTCCAGACTCGTATATCCAACTGCTTATTTGACATTTCCACTTGAATACTTAATAAACATATTAAACTTTAAAGTTTAAAGCAGAACACTTGATTTTTAAAAAATCCATATTTTTCCTCTAGGTTTTCCCATTTCCTTACATTTCTCCCCCATAGTTCAATCTGGCACCCTAGGAGTTACCTTCAATGCCTCTTTTTCCTTCACTTACTAGGTCCAATTCATCTACTGCTGGTGCAGCTTTCAAAATAGTTCTGAAATCTGCCTATTTTCTCTCCATCACCACCTCCAGCACTCCAGTGTAAGTCTTCCCCCACCCCCCTTTATCCCTTTATTACTAACAAAAGCCTCCTAACTGCCTTTTCTGCTTCCAATCTTATCTCCAGGTACACACTTCCAATTCATTTTCCACTGCAAGAATAATTTACTAAAACGTAAATCAAATCATGTCTACCAAAGAATTCTCATTCCTCTGTACAAAGACAACAAACATAAACAATAAAAACCGCTCCTTGCCTAGGTCTCAAGGGAACCCAAACTTAGCACCTTGCTGCTACCCACTTCTTTGATTTCATCCACCTTGTACTCCCCACATGGTTCTCACTGGGTGTTGTTATTTGAACACTAAGTTCATCTCTGTCGCAGGACCTTTGCACTCGCTATTCTCTCTGTCTAGAAAGTTCTGGCCCTAGTTCTTAATATTCCTGGTTTTGCATCATTTGGATGTCAGCTTCCATGTCACCTTTGGAGTACAATCTTGCTTGACCCTGACTCCAAATGGATCACCTACACTGCAATTTTCAGCCACAATCATATTGACCCAAGCTATTTCTTAATGCACCTCACTACATAGAAGTATCTTGCTTTTACATTTGTTTACTTCTTTATTATCTATCTCATATATACTCAATAACTATTTGGTAATTGAATGAATAAATAATAGACATAAAATACAAAAAAGTGACCATTTAGAAAACAATAATAAAAGAAGAGAAAAATCTGGCTAGGTCAGCATCATATTTAATAATAAAACATTACAAAGATGATATCTGAAACATTTCTGGTTTATCAAAATAAAACTAAAATGAGATACATTTTAATTGTTTCAAGGAGACTTCAATTTGGCTAAGAAGTAAAACAAAATTTGCTTTCCATTTTAGCGTCACCAGTCTTTGATGATATAATCGCTGTCTCTAGCACTCTGCGGGCATAGCTGACATCTGGGAATTAATAAACTCTTTGATTCTAAAAGAAAATAAGTTGTTCTTACTAAGTTACATCCAGCATTGAACCCAAGTAAACATATGACAAAATATTTTTTCTCTCGGCTTTAGCTTTTAAACAGAGAATGAACAGGCTAAAACAGGATTTCAGCATTAAGTTCTACATGACTAAAGTGGATAGTTCTAAATCATTTTAAGGAAATGTTTTTCTCTTGTTCTTACTTACTTTTGTCCCCTCCAGAATTCACAAGGTATACATAAGACATTTGACAACTCTTAACACTCTGGTTTTTATTAAAGAGTAATATTTGATTAATGACAATTATGATCTAGAAACTATAAGCCCAATCTTAACACTTTTAATATCATGATACTAACTTTACCCAGCTGTAGCTCAATTCAGCAACGTAGGTGAAGCTTCCACACTTCTGTTAATGAATTCCCCAAATTCGACTTTAATGAAAAAGATGCTGCCTTAGTTACATGAGCCAGGTCTACAATACGATGAAACTAAACAATTTTCTTGCCCTTTTTTGTTGTTATTTTGTTGTTGTTGGAGTACTACCGGGGATTCAACTGAGGGGCACTCTCACTGAGCTACATTCCCAGGCCTTTTATTTACTTTAATTTTGAGACAGAGTCTCAAATTTGAGATCTTCCTGCCTCAGCCACTGGAGTAGCCGGGATTACAGGCATGCGCCATTGTTCCTGCCTTGGTTTTCCTGCTGATTCTTGCCTTTCATTTTTAACACTGGACATTTGAGAGATAAATTAGTGATCTCCAGCCCTAGAAACATAGCTTCTAGAAAGCTTTAACCTTTACTCTTTTTAAATTTAATTCCACCTTTGATGATCACAAAAATTTTACTTTGCCTTAAAATAACATATCATATTTTAAGAAACATGCATCATTCCTTCCAGATTGCCAAATTTGCTGAGGTTTAGATTTTGTACAAGAAAATGCAACCAAGTAACTAACAGCAAAATCAAGATATTACAGATATTACAGTCTTGTCTATTAGTCCAAAAGCTACTTCAGGCCCCACTGCCCTCACCCTCCTCCAAAACACACACACACACACACACACACACACACACACACACACACACATACACACACGATGCAAGTTATCACTGATCTGTGATCTGCTCTATAGTTGCAGATTAAATTAGCCTGTTCTAGAACACTCTATAAGTAGAAAGTGCATTTATGGTTTTATGTGTATATGTGTGTGGGGGGGGTCTGTTTGATTCAGCAGAATTTTTTCATTTGTTCTAATTGGTTATAGATGTCAGTAGAATGCATTTTGACACACCACACATAAATGGAGAATAACTTCTCATTCTTCTGGTTGTACATGATGTAGAGTTATACAGGTCATGTGATCACATAGGGTAATAATATCTGACAGCAGAATGTTTTGGAGGTTTCCACATTGCTTGTGTCAGTAACCCGTTCCTTTTTATTGCAAAGCTGCACCCCAGTGCAGACATGTATCTTAATGTGTCCATCACTTTTTGGTGGATATATTTCCTAGATTTTGCCATGATGACTTAAGCTCCTATGAACATTCATGTACGTGTATTTGAGTACATATACTTTTTATTCCCTTAGAGGAAAAAAAAATTGGATAGAAATTGCTGAAGTCACAGAGTAAGTATATGTTGGTAAGAATCTGCCAAACAGTTCTTCTAGGTGAATGTATGTACTAAAAAATAGATTTAATTTTGCTTTCCCAGGAAAATCACCATCATACTAAAATTTTCAGATTTTACACATCAATGTCCTTTCTCTGCCCTACAAGATGCAGATATGTTGTTCTCCATCCCATGGAAATTGAGTCCACAACAGGACAGAGGAACAGCTGCTATACACAGCAATTTTATATGATGCATTTAATTAATAAGAGGGAAGGCTCCCTAAACAGAGCCCCAGTGGGTAGTATAGGTTAGCAAATCTAGTAAGCAGGAGGTAAAGCTCTCTAAGAGGGTTTATATGCACCATGTTCTCTCATATAAAGTGTTATTATGGTTGAATTTTCTCAAACTACCCTCGGGACACAAGCCCCAAGAGACCCCATTTTTCTGTCAGAGCTTCATGAGGCTCAAATCCACGAGTTAAAGGCTGGAGCTTCCCACCAGGCCATCTAATCCACAGGAGTTAACAGTCTAAGGATAAAAGAAGAAAACAGCTCTCACTCAGATCTCCCCTAACTAGACTCTCTCCCAGTGAGCTGGAGACACTAAGTTGTGCAGAAAAGTAAGACATCCAGGGGTGTAAGAAATGTTCTGCTTAAACTACACATCCCAATTTGGGAATAAAGAGTGACCGTCTATATATAAATGCACTCGTTATTCCTTTCCAGATTGTTATTTTCTGATTTATGAGTATAGACAAAATCTTTTATGATCATAAAATATAATAGGCCCCCAAACTTTGTTTTTTATTTACCTGAAAAGGTCTATTTCCCCACTTCTTGAATCCGGGTTGGCCTGTGACTCACTTCGGGAGAATGGGGCAGAAATGTTGGTATGTGCTTTGGCACTCTTGCTCTCTCGGTACTTTGTTACTGTTATGGGAGAGAGTCTTCCTACTCTGCCAGAAGGCAAGAGCCACATGGAGGAGAAATGAATTAGCCCAACAAAGGCAATCCTAGACCAGCCAGTCCTCAACAAACTCAGCAACTAACCAGAGTCACATAAGTGAGTCCAACAGAAGTCAAAACAACTACAAAGCTAAGGCCAGTCCAAATGGCCAATCCACCCAACTATGAGCTCTTTTTTTAACCCATTTTATATCAGGGGTAGTTTATTTTGCAGCTGATACAATGATCGATTAGGGAAGTAGTTTCTTCTCATTACCAGTCCATAGATTATTCTCCTACAATTTTTCCTTATCCTCATGGCCCACTTTTTTGGCTCTTGTTTCTTTTATCTGTCTTTCTTTACCCTGTGCTACCAGTTAAGCACTGAATTTTATTGTCCCTACCTGAGATTCAACTGTTGATGCCTGAACCTCCAGCTCTTCTGAAAGCACAGGTATTTGGAGACAGAATCTTTAAAGAGGTAATTAAGTTAGAATAAGGCTGCCAGAGTGGATCTCATCTCATCTGTTTGGTGTCCTTTTAAGAAGATGATATCTAGACACAGAAGAAACATCAGGGATGTATCTACAGAAAGCAGCCGTCTAGGAGCCAAGGGGAAAGGCCTTAGAAAAAAATACCCCTGCCAATACTCTGATCATGGATGTCCAGCCTTCAAAACTGAGGAAATGAGCTATTTTACTATGGCAGCCCCAAGCAATTTTCACTGCTTGTGGGGGGAAAAAAAAGTGTAATAAATCCCCAGCTTTCCATATATTTCCCCATAATAACCAGTCTTACAATTCCTTTCTCAATTATCAAACATTTTTAATTACAAAAAATTCCCTATTTGCTGTTGAAATATTTTAAAGGGTACTAAAGGTATTAAAGTAAAAATAATAATCTCACCACTTTAAGGGAAGCATATGTTCAAGAAATGGAGTTTATTTTTGTACATGTTTAATGAGATTTTACTATTCTAGTCCTTCGAAGGACTCTTTCCTGTAAGGAATTCACTGGATACATGAAGCAGGAGGTTGTAGTCTATACTTTCCCCAGAAATACTAAAAAAAAGACGTCATATGGAGCAACTATAAGGCTCACACCTTCAGTATATTTAATAAAAACAGTGGCGACTATTTATTGAGCACTTACTATGTTTTAGCATTCTGTTTTATGTTGTTGTTTGCAGCAAATGGAAATTTTATCTCCACAGTGATGTTACATGCTCCTACAAAGACTTAAAGACCAACCTATTCTGACTTTAGAGGTCTGCTCCAACTGGCACCTAAGTCAGGCCTGGTGACACCTGTTGGTCCCCAGGAATCTGCTTCCTTCAATTCTCAGCAATTCCTGGAGGAGGCTACAGGGTGGGCTGCATTTCCAGATAGCTCAGCCCAGTCTTTCTAGTGCAAGAACAATGCGGGAACTATAGTCTCTCTTCTCCAAAACTCCTCCAAACCTAGGGCCCTGGAGACAAAAGCACCTCCCTCACCTGCACACAAAGAAACACCTGAGCTTCAGGTGTTCCTGCACTGACAGAGAACCTCCTATATTCCTGTAGATGGCCCTGTGTCTTTGCCCTAGCCCATTTCTTGCTTTTCAATTCAATTTGTCTAATCCAAACAGCTTTCTCTGCACAGTGGAATTTTCCACTCAGTGCTCTAGGCTCGTGAGTGCTTAATACCCATGCACACACATACACACACATGTGCCTGCCTCTAACCATATTTTAATGAAGGTCAGCCAAAGAACCTATGTGTTTCCCACATCTTCTCATTGTCATATGCAGGGATTAAAGCAGTTTTCTCCTATTCAGCAGGAGCAATCCACTAGATGAGGACTTTAAGGGCCATCTGGAAATGCTTAAAGAGTAGCTGCTGAGGATTCACAGCTAAGAGTTCTTTCCAAAAGGAAAATCCCACATGGTTCCCGCAACTCTCAAAGGAATGGACTAGAGGTCAAATATACTGGAAACAAATATGACTCATCTCAGCAAAGGATCCCAACATAATCACTTTGCTCTGTCTCACTGATTTTGATGCCTACATTACAATTTTATTTTTTTACATAAGAGGGTTTTTAAGAATTATTTACACAATGGAAGTTGGCAACTAATAGAGTTGAACACGTGCACCAATCAGAATGACGTTTAGTTATCATTGCAAATAGGAAGGTGGCACATTTGTTCTTTTCTAAAAGGCTCCTAGAGCATGCCCCCTTGGGATTCTAATGAGCAGCTTAAACGACAGCCTGCACACTGTCTTTGCTTTGAATACCACCATTGTAGTTCTCACCAAGGTTTCTATGGATTGACCTGAAGAAAAAGGGCTTCTGGATTCTAGCATGCCTTTAATAATCCTGTAGGTACCATATGGCTATGAACCGGGGTTGCTTCCTTCTCCTAAAGCGTAATGTAACAATGAAAGAATCACTATAGTATAAAACAATAATAAAAACAGAAGGTCCAGGAGACGTAAACAGATAAAATAATAATAGGAAAAGGAAGCTGGAGGGCTCACATTTTCTGAATTCAAAACTTATAACAAAGACACAGTAATAAAAAACAGGCATGTAGAACAATGGAAGAGAATGGATAGTCAAGAAATAAACCAACACATCTCTCTCTGGCCAATGGGTTCTTGAAAAGGTTGCTAAGATCATTCAATAAGAAAAGAAGAGTCCCTTCAACAAATGGTCTTGGAGCAAGGAAATGAATTAATTTGGACCAGTACCTCACATCACAGGCAAAACAGGTCGATGATCTAAATATGAGAGCTACAAACATAAAACTCATAGAAGAAAACATGGGGTAAATCTCAGAGTAAATCTTTTTATTCTTGGATTCTTAAATATGCCAGTGAAATATAAATAGATCTTAAAGGGACAATTATTGAAGAGGCAACAAAAGAAAAAAAAGTACTTCATCAAAATTAAAAATTTTGTGCATCAGATGGCATTTTCCAGAAAGTAAAAATTCAACCTACACAATGGGAGAAAATATCTGCAAGTTGTATCTAATAAGAATCAAGTATCCAGTATACATAAAAAACTCCTGTAACTAATTCAACAACAAGAAAACAAACAATTGACTTAAAAACATGCAAAGGACCAGATACAGTGACATATACCTATAATCCCAGCTGACTGTGAAGCTGAAGCAGAAGGATCAAAGTTTGAGGCTAGCCTCAGCAACTTAGTGAGAACTTGTCTCAAAATAAGTAAATAAATAAAAAGTACTGGGGATGTAGCTCAGTGGTAAACACTCCTGGGTTCAATCCCTAGTACTCCCTGCCCCTGCCAACAAATAAAGGATATGAATAGAACATTTCTCCAAGGAAGATATACACATAGCCAGCAAGAAGTGGAAAGACACAAATATCATTAGTCATTAAGAATACAAATCAAAACCACAATGAGATACCATTTCATAATCACTAGAAAGTCTGTAATAAAAACAACTAGAGCAAAGGAAAATAAGTATTGGCAAGGATATGGAGAAACGGAACCTTCATGGTTGTTGGTAGGCAACTAAAATGGTGCTGCCACTATAGCAAACAGTTCTGTAGCAAACAGTTCTGTAGCCCTTCAAAGTGCTAAATATAGAATTACCATATAACCCAGGAAGTCCATTCCTAGGAAGATACTCCAAAGAATTGAAGACTGGGAATCAAATACACATATACACACATTCATTTCAGTACTATTCACAATAGCCAAACAATGGAAATAGCTGAATGTCCACCAAGAGATGAACAAGTTGTGAGATATACACACACACACACACACACATGACATTGCACGTGTGTGTGTGTGTGTATATATATGATGTTATTCAGCTATGCAAAGGAATGAAATAGTGGCACATGGTATCCCGTGAATGAGTTTTTAAAACATGATTCCTCATCAAAGAAGTTATACATTGAAGGCCACATTTTAAATGACTATATGAAATACACAAAATAGGTAGATCCACATAGATACAAAGCAAATTGGTGGTTGTCAGGGGCTGGGGAAAGGGAAAATGGAGATCAGTTACTTATTGAGTATGTTTTTTGCAGGTAGGAGAAGTGATGAAAGTATTTGGGAACTAGATAGAGTGGTAGTTGAATAAGATTCTGAATATACTAAATGGCACTGAATCGTTCAGTTTCAAATGGTTAATTTTAAGTGAAGTTACTTCCATTAAAAGAGAAAGCAGAGGGAAGAAGATGAGCCGAGGCAAAGTAACCGGGTTTTCTAGTAGGACTGAAGTCCCCAGAGGAGTGGCAGAAATGAGCACTGTGCAAGGCACTAGTGCTGGTGGAGGGAAGAGAAAGAAGAGTGGGAATGCCTGAGAAGCAGGTGGTTTGCAGACAGAGATATTCTTCCCAACAGAAAAGGAGCACAAGTATGCAGCCTAGAATCCACAGAAATGTTACTCTGTAAAGTCCCAGAGGGGATCATTAGGCAGGAGAGGGCCCCAAAGTAAGAATAGTGTGGAAACTTGAGCTCTTCAAGTCCCTGTTAGTCCCTTGCAGGCCCTTTATTCTTTTTACATTTGTACAGAAAAAAAAAAAAAGCAGAAGGCTGCAAAGGAAGAGAAAGAGACAAGTGAGGGAGAAATTGTGAGCATTATGAGACAGTTCTGCTGTATATCAGCATCCACATGAAAGAAAATAGCAGAAACACTGGAATGATGATACTGAGTATTTGCAACGAGATAGTTCCTATATGCACCATCTCCTTGTGCATACTTCCAACTCCCAATGAATTCAGTGATATTGTGCTCATTTTAGACATGGGAAGCCAAGGTCCCAGACTTCAGAGTTCACATACTTCCACACTATGATGGATAGCCAGGTGACAAATTTAAGTTATCAGTTTTTCAGCAAATTTGTAATTCCTTGATGAAAGTTGGTTAGAAGTCTATTTTTCTGTAGGTTCAATAAGAATCCAATATCCCCAATGCAGAAATTACTGCATTTCTTTAAATTTTAGATGACTGTATTATTACTCCAGGAGTATTAAAACACACTGCAATCACATGATTTCTTACAGCTTATTTTTCACAAAAGGACTGCTTTCTCCCAGCTACCTGAATCCTGGTTATAAAATCCTAAGTCCTCCAGTCATATGGGAACGGTCAGGAGATCATGTCAGCACTGTCACCAAAAGAGCTGCTGGAGTTCTCCTCCAACTGTTTTCTTCCTGCTTTGCTGACACTTGATTCCCCCCACAGGCCACAAAATATGGAAAGGAATGCAGCAGCTGATTTACCAGGTGGTTGCAGCCCAAGGTCACTGGCTGATTCCCTTCCTGGGAAAGTGTATTTTAGTCCTCAGTCCTCAACAAACTGCATTTTCCCGCCTGAGGACAGTACAAGATGCCTGTGCCTGTCTTTATTTACGAAAAGTAGACAAATCCTTTTCAAATGCAACAGTTTCCACTAGTTTTATCAATATTTTATGGATATATCTCCCATAACTTTTAAAAATATTACAAAGCTGAATTGAATTTGTTCATTTCTTTCCCTTCTCTTTTGTAGAAATACACCAAACAAAGGAACCAATTCCAATTTGGGGATGTTTGAGGGGAGAGCCTATTTCAGGTCTGAAAAAGATTCAGGATATTTAATTTAAGATAGGCATATACAGAATGGATGAGAGGAAAAGAACTCCTGTCTTCAGATTAAGTCCTTACAGTCACCACCAGCAGGGCCCCTGGGAAATGAAATCATAAGAACTTCAACAGGATCACATCCACAGCAACACATGAAGAGCTTAGTCCAGGAAACTATAAAATATAAAGGCAACAGCTACAATCTGAGACAATATTCTACACTAGACTGTCAGACCTTTTCCAGTTTTTCCAAACCTTGGGGGGAAACTGAAGCTGGAACAAATAGTAATGCTAATACAACCTTTGGAAAGTTGAACTGAAAAACAGGACAAGCCTTAAGCATTTGCCAGAATAGAAAACTGACCTTTGTTTTCAAACATAATATATACTGCTATAATTGTTAGTTAATGCTTCTCTTCTCTATCATTTTATTTTAAAATAAATAAGTTTTGTTGTTGTTTCTGAGGTTTTGTTGGTTTGGGTTTTTTTTTTTTTTTTTTTTATTTCTGTACATATACACATTCAGTGGATGGATATAGCCATATCTCTTCTACCTAGATTCTACAATTAATATTTTATTCATTTGGGGGGAGGGGGAGGGGTTACCGGGGATTGAGCTCAGAGGCACTCGACCACTGAGCCACATCCACAATCCTATTTGTATTTTATTTAGAGAGAGGGTCTCACTGAGTTGCTTAGCACCTCGCTTTTGCTGAGGCAGGCTTTGAACTCGTGATCCTTCTGCCTCAGCCTCCCAAGCCTCTGGAATTACAAGCATGCACCACCATGCCCAGCTACAATTAATATTTTATTCTACTACCTTTCTTCAATAGTTAGTCCTTTATCCATCAGTTCTTTTTTTTTAATGCATTTCATAGTAAAAAAGTTTGCCGAATGGAGTACACTTCCCCTAAACTTTTACACAGCTGGCATTTTAATCATCTCATTGAAGGTTGTGACTTCACAAGAAGAGTAAGAAAGAAAGTGAGCTCAATGTTCATTGTGTACCTAGTGTCGGGGCCTGTTATGATTTGGATAGAAAGTTTATCCTCTAAGAAGTAGAAGATGGTTAAAAGAAATGAAAGCCAAAAAATAATAGTTAATATATATGCTTGGAAGTATTTCTAACAAGATTAACTACCTACCATAGAATACCCTTACTTCTTCTTATGGGGCAGTAAGAATATTACTCATGATGACATTCATTTAAGGAAGGCTTAGAAATTCTAGATTTTATTTTTCTAACTTAATATATGTATAAATTCTACTTGCTGAAAATTACCTAGCTTTCTCTCAATACTGCAATTATTTTAGGGCTTAGATTTTTATAGCAGTAGCTTACTACATCCTCAAGGGAAGAAAATGAATTTTATACAGCTTCTTAATTCACACCAGGAAATGGCCAAAGGGATGCAAAATGTGGTTGTAGGAGGGAGGAAGCAAGTGAAATGGTATGTTGTTCTGCGGAGCAGACCCTCTCAGTGTCCTGCCCACATACCTACTGGGCCCCTGAATGACCAACCTGGTACCCATCTTCCAGCTTTTATAGGCTTAGCTTCCAAAAGATGGCTCCCAAAATTTTGTGAGAACTCCTTTCAACCCTGGAGCTGCTTTTCTGTTTGGAGAGCAGAAATGTTGGGAAGTTTATAGACCTTTTCCCACCTGCCCACAGCCAATGACTGATGGGGCAATGGGCAAGCCAGGTCTCACTGCCATGAACACACTCTCTGGACCAATTGTGCTGCAGAACTGCCCTAAGGATCAGGGAAAGGAAGGAATTTTGCTTAAATCATTCCCCTGCTTGGCTTCTTCCCTTCTCCCATTCACTAGTTCCCCTGAGAGTCCTGACTTAATAAAGCACTTGTGCAGAAACCCTCATCTCAGGTCTGCTTCTGGGGAGCTCAGCTCAAGACTCCCAACATGTAAGAATATGCTCTAAGAAAACAAGAAATCATAGGTATCTGTGGTTGCTCTTGTTGTGCCAGGGGTAAGAAGAAACATCTGTGATACTCCAGAGTTTGAAGTAACTGCAATATCCATGGTTTAATAAGCGAGTAGTATCTCTGTTCCTAAAGAACACTGCAGAAGCCCTAAGGCCTACAGGTGTTCAATCCAGAAAACCAATGGTAATCAATGGTATAATATATCTGTCTCTCTAGGTATGAGAGTAGCCAGGCCAGAAAAGTGTGTAAGCCACCAAAGTATAGGTAAAAAGAAAGTGAAGTCAACATCAAAGTTTGGCAAGCTGCATACCTAACACTAATGTTAAAACTCTGTATATATTCAATACTTAATAACAACAATTACAAAATCATTCAGAGAGGATCCCAACACCCCAAACATTAAGTAAGTTTTTCAAAAGAATAACATGCCTTTCAAACTCAAATCCTACAGTGAAGAAGCTATCAGAGGTTGCTTTCTTTCTTTTCATCAGGCTTGAAAGCAGCCTTGGGTTTGATTAGACTAATAAATTCCTCTCCACCAAAAGTTAGTCTGAAGCCAGAATGCAAGAACCCTGAATGCAAGGGTAAAGATATTTCATCCAAGAATAGTTACTTTGTTCTTTATCTATTTTTTTATTTTAGTAGTTTATTAACTAATGATGATAATAAGCTAAGTTCAATGTGACACAAATAAGCAAGATCTAAAAATACCACTATAGAAAATATATATTTTGAATGGCCTGCTGTGGACTTAAAAGACCTAAAAAAAAATAATTCAGGACTACCATCATAGCCAGTGCTGCTTACTGTTGGAATTGTGGGGAAATAAGGCAGACCCAGAGAAGTTTGGGTTCTAGGGTCTACATGTTTCCAAATTTAAGTATGAGAAGACATTTTTTAAATAATCAGATTTCAGTTCAATATTTTTAAAACCTAATAAGATATCGAATAATTGAATGGTGCTTGAGTAGAGATTAAATGTTCTGATATTTAGGAGAGGATGGAGGCAAAGACAGATGTATTCTTTTTGGAGGAGGAGGGCAAGACTAACACATACACCCATCATCCGTTGTCCTTGAACCTGGTACTATTCAAAGTCTTTGTAAAATCAAATGCACTTAATATAGAGGAATTTCTTCTTTAAACTTAAAATATTTAATAAAAAAAATTCCGAGTTATGGAGTTGTTCTTCCTCTTCCTCCTCCTCCTCCCTTTTCTTCTGCCTGAATCAAGTATTTATATTCGTTAACCACATAATTCTTTATAAGAACCATTCACAACACAGCTGATGAAAAATGGACTTATTTAAGGATGAAACAACTACAAGGAAAGGGAACAGTCCATAAAAAGAGTAAAAAGTAGATGATATGTCTATACTGATTTAAGGTCACTAAAATTCTCAGCACCCCTCAACTCTGCTTTGCCTACAAAGACAAGGCTTATGAGTCATCTTTAGAGAATAGTAAAATATAGTGCACTCTACTAAAAATAGGGAGGAACATTTGATAATAAATCTACTTTCTTGCTATTCTCATGTCATCGTTAAGCACTGATCCCTTGGAAGAAGTGTCAGGTTATGTGACTCCTTCCCTCCCCTCACAGAAAGGCCGGAAGAAAGTCAGCCACAGGCACTGGCAGAAGGTAATGAAGTATCTGATGGGACACAGAGAACTCTGAAGACAAACACACTGGTGTTGAAGGCCTGTGACCTAGACCCTGACTTCACCTACCAGGAGGACAGCAAAATGGCTGATTTGCATGATCACTATAAAATGACTTCTTATCCCTCCAAGAAAGAAGGGATAAAGTAGACTTTTTAAAAAACATATTACTGCAATTAGAAAACAGCAAGTTGATTATGGGGTCAAAAAAACAAAAAAAGAAAAGAAAAGAAAAACACACTCTTGTGTTTATTAGGAATCTGGCTCTAGCATAAAGCATTGGCAAGTTCCAGTAAATAAAACAAATCGGCAATAGAAAGATATTTCTGGTTCCCAGTTGGGCATTATGAAAGGTTTGTAAAATAGAACATTTGGGGACCATTGGGAGAATTTACTGACATTATCCCTGCAGGTAGTTGCCCCCAGATGGAGGATTCTAGCTGACAATGAGCTGGGCTGTGATTTTTCATGTTGGTGGAAATCTTCACAGTAAAACCTGCATAGAACAAAAGTGTAACATACGTTTTCCCTCAGAAAGAACTGTGGAGAATGAAAACCTCAAATCCATCTCCTGCTTACTAGGTCCAGGCAACGCTACTACAGACAGCAAGTAGAAAATCTAGCAAAAGCTGTAGTGCCCAAGTCAGCATAGAATTAATGAACTGAAATCTAGAAAATCCTGAGAGATTCTGCTGAACACACCATATCAAGAAAAAACATCTGTGAATAAGTTTCAAGAGACTCCAGGCGGGGCAACAGTGTGAAGGAAGAGATTCATTTTCCAGACAGAAAGTTCTAGAACCCCACTGCCAACAAATCTTCCCCTCTTGGTGCAGAGTACTCACCAGGGAGTTCTGGGACAACAGCAAGTGATGTCCACTTGATCAGACTCACCACACGGCGTTCTGTAAAGCAAGCAGGCATAGACGTTGAGAAAAATCAATATCAAGGGCTTTCTGAAATCTTACGAAGAGAAATAGTCTTTGCACTTCAGATTCAGAATCTACAATACATTTCTTAAAACTCATCAGAGAGACACATTAAAAAATAGTGTCATTAATTTTAGACAACAAAGAAATAGTCATTAAATCAGAAATAGTTGCTGCTATACCCTGATCACAGTGTTCGTACATCCTAGGGTGCTGATTTCCTACTCAACCTCTTATTCTAGTGAAATAATTAAGCAACAATTGAACAACAAAGCTATCTAGAATCTTCTTGAATAAAATAAAATTGTCTTTCCTGATTAACAGTAAAGTGCACTTAGATGAACTGTAATTGGAAGAATCTTTCAAATGTCCTTAGATGAACTGTAATTGGAAAAAAGCTTTCCAAGAAGCACAGTGCTGAACAGCAAAGATTGACAATGGAATTGCACTCATCCGGAGAAGGAGACATTATTTTCTATGTGTGTTTCTGTATTTTTTTTTTTTTTTTGCTAATAAATGGTTTACTTCCATTCTGGAATTGACACTGGATTTCTATTTTGGCTCCAATTTTGATTTCAAGATCTTTCTAAGAATCAGTGAAAAGAAAAAGTTCCAGGTGGTATCACAAGTACATAAAAAGGACAGAGAGCGCCATTGCATGTGGGAAGATGTTACAGGCTTAAAAACTGGCAGTCAAGACCTGGGAAAATGATATCTGTAAACTTTTGAATCTTGAATTTTAAGGGTCAATATGGAAATGTTCATAGCAGGGCCCCAATCCCAGGTAAGATGGTACATACATACTAAGATAAGACTATGTCCATTAAAAGAAAGGAGCAAATCTGGATCTAAATGGATGGTCATGACACTAATTCTCAGGTCATACTGTTAATTTTTAAATAACCAAAGTAGTGTAGCAACACGTGTACTTGGACTGAATTGTGTTAATGCAAACCTCACCATCTCTGTGTGAACACACAGACATAAATACTGACACATGCATAAAGCATATGTAGAGGGGTAACAAGAAACAAGGGTGTGGTGAATGCATCTGGGAAGCAGGTATTGAAGTGGGTAGGGAGTCTCTGGTTGTTGTTTGTTTGCTTTTTTTTTTTTTGTACTGAGATGGATCCCAGGGGCATTTTATGACTGAGCTACATCCCTTCCCCTTTTTATTTTTTATTTAGAGACAAGGTTTCATTAAATTGCTTAGGTTCTCACTAAGTAGCTGGCCTTGAACTCGTGATCCTCCTGCCTCAGCCTCCCAAGCCTCTAGGATCATAGGCATGTACCATGGTGCCCGGTCGAGCCTTTGATTTTAATCTAACATGTAAGTGTTATGTAATATTTGACCATGAAGCTTTCCTAATTGAAACCAGAGAAAAGCCTAATCCACTCCAAACTTTCTATGGAAAGAAACATTCCATTTTAAAAAGAGTAAATAGAATTAACAAACATACAGCATTATGTAAACTGACTTTATTAATTTTAGAAATATTTACTATGATTCAGGCTCTAAGCACAGATTGCATCTTCATATATAATCTACATAAAAACTCTAAAATATATGTGCTATGATTATTAGCATTTTATACATGAGAAGTGTGAGAATTACAGAGCATATTCAAGAATCAGAGCTGTCACTGAAACTCAGGCACCCTGACCCATTTGAGTCTGCTTAATCCCTATGGTACTGCCTCCTCTCTGACATTAATCATATTTCTCTATATTACATTTTATGTGAGACAGAGTCTTGTTAAATCACCCAGGCAGACCTTGAACTTGCAATCCTCTGCCACCAACTCACAAGTAGCTGGGATACAGGTGTATGCCACTGCTCCTGCCTTTATATTACATTTGTATTTGTAATTATATATGAATAAGGTTGTAAATGCCATGAGAACAAGGATTATGTGTGTATTGAAAATCATTATATATATATATATATATATATATATATATATATATATATATGTATGTATACCCAGCACCTAGCATAGTGGCTACACTTAGTAGGTGCTCAGTAAATCCATAAATCCATGTTGACTGGATGAATAACTAAGTGACTCACCTAGAGTGGGGAAGTTGAATTACATAACTCTCTTAGGCATCTTGGGACTATGAAACAGGCTGAATTCCAAGAAAGCTCACTGATTAATGACCCTGTCAAACACTGCTCCTCATTTTGAGAAACCTCTAACTGCCCAACTCTTTTTGTAACCAGACTTAAAAAGTGAACACATATTTTTCCTTTCTTTCTCTAATTTCCTAGTGACTACTCAGCATTAAACTGTCACAGTGTTCTATAAATCTTTCTAACTCTGCACATACTTAGGATACTGCAGCATTTGAGAAAATCAGTGTCCTAACACCACACAAAGAAGTAAAGCAGAATGAGCAGCTTGTCATGAACTTATTTGCTACTGGCATATCATAGGCAAACTGTCGTAAATGACTTGGTGTTGTAGTCACATGTGAATGAAGAGCCCAACCTACGAACTTTTTCATTCAAATATTATTATTCTGTGTGTGTGGGAGGGGGTCTTTGGTAAAGAAGGGACTATGTATGCAAGATTATGTGAGGTGGGATGTATGTCTGAGTTGTTTGTGTGTGACTCTGTGTGTTTTACTCTCTCAAAGAAGAAAGATATTTTTGCATATCATTGAAGGAAATCTAATACTTAAACAAAATACCCAAATCCCAATATTGTACTGATCCTAGAGAAATAAAAGCTGTCATATATTCAGTAAGAAAAGCAAGACCATTCAATGAGGAAAGACAGTCTACTTAACAAATGGTGCTGGAACAACTGAGCAACCACAAGCAAAAGAGTTGAAGATAGATTCCTACTTCACACCATATAGAAAAATTAGCTAAAAGTTGGAAATCATAGATGTCAAACTGCAGTATCCCTCTCCCATCCTCAGTTTTACCTTCTGTGGTTTCAGTTACTCACAGTCAATGAGAAGAAGGGTGAGTAAAATACAGTATCTTGTGAGAGACCATCTTCACATAATTTTTTAGTATACTATATTGTTCTATTTTAATATCATTGTTATTAATATCTTACCATGCCTAACCTAAATTTTATCACAGATGTGTATATATAAGAAAAAATACAGTAATATAGGGTTTGATATTATCTACAGTTTCAGGCATCCACAGGAAGTCTTGCAATGTATTCTCAACTGATAAGAGCAGAATACTGTGTAAAATTCTGAAAGTAAACATAATATGGGAATGTTTTTAACCTTGGATCAGGCAATGGTTTCTTATCTATGATACCAAAAGTACAGCAACAAAATGAAAAAATACATGAATTAGGCCTCTTTAAAAGCTTTTGTACAAAAATATCATCAACTGAAAAAAAACTATAAGGAAATAGCGGAAAGATCAATGGATAGAGGGCTAGGAACAGGGAGAGGGAGGAGGGGAAGGAAAGGGGAAGTACTGGGAACTAAATCAGAACAAATTATATCCCATGCTTTTATAATTATGTCAAAATGTTATGTGTAACTAAAAAGAACCAATAAAGAAAGAACCACTAAAAAGGACAAAAGAATATCATCAACAAAATGAAAAGACAATCCACAGAACAGACACAATTTTTGCAAATAACTTATGAGATAAAAAGACTTTTATCCAGAATCTGAAAGTCCTACAGCCCAACAACGTAAAGATATCTCCAATTATAAAATGGGCAAATGACTTTAGTAAACACTTTTCAAAACACAAACACACACACAAACACATGGAATGACATTCAGTCCTCAGGGAGATACACCAAAACCACAACTAGATACTACTTCATAATTACTATGAAAACTATAATAAAAAGATAATAACAAGTCTTTTTTGTGTGCATGTGGTGCTGGGTATTGACAGCAAGGCCTTGTGCATGCTAGGCAAGCACTTTACCAATTGAGCTATATCCCCAGCCCAATAACAAGTCTTTTTTTTTTTTTTT